>QEPC01003337.1:1024564-1038492 GCA_003113815.1 Sphenodon punctatus
AACACCACATGGAGGACCTCTATACCCATAATCTCCCGAACTGGATACCTCCTAACAGGCCAGTCCTCCCTAAAAACAATAGCTACACCACCTCCCCGGCCGCCCGTGCGCGGCTGATACTGCACAGCATACCCGGCCGGAACAAGATCCACCAAAGTTGGACCGGCCAGATCATCCAGCCAGGTTTCTGTAATACATGCGAGGTCCACGGCCCCATCCAAGATTAAATCCCGGATAACTGGGGCCTTGTTCACTACGGACCCCCCACGTACGGACCCTGGCCCCAGCACCTCCCTCTCCCTCAGCAGGGGGATGATAACCTGTACACTCCTTAGGCACCGTAGACCCCTAAGGGCCCATGCCTTCCCATCCCATGGACCATACCGTCCTCGCCCCAGTACGACGCCAATAGCCATGCCCCCCCTCTGTCCACCTGATCCTGGCCCCTCAAACCTGGCTGTTCGCCCAATAGCCTTCCCCCCCTCCACCCCCCACCCTACCACCCTAGCCCTGTACAAAAAAAGCCCACAAAATAATAATAACCCCCTGCCACCCCCTGCGGCCCCAAAGTTCCGTGCCCTTTGGCCGCAGCCCTTTGGACCATGAGCCTGCAGCCGTGGCCTACGGCTCAGCTGCTGGACACGGGGCTTTAAGCCCCCAGCTACTTCTGGGTGGGGGGGAGGGGACAGGTCAGACCACGTGGCTGGCCTCTGCATTCCCCCCTGTCCCCCAAGCTCACAGTTGGTTGTTTCCTTCTTCCCTCTGCAGGTAGCGATGACAGCAGCGGCATTTTTCAGACAGCAGCATTTTTCAGACACACATGATTGGCTCTTTGGAGTGACTGTTTTTTTGCCTTCCTCACAGTGTTTACGTTGTAGGACAAGGTTACAGGAGGCTGTAGTTGTAATATGTTGCTCTCTTGGCAGGGGTCCAGGTAGTTGGTTTAATAGTTGTTAGGGGTCTGAAGGAAGACGTCTCCTTAAGAGGCGGGGCCAGAGCCACCCAAGAGCAGGGGCAGTCAGGTTCGGCACAAGGCCCAGGATGGGAGGGAGGAGCAAATAAGCTGAGGACAGGGGCAATCCCAGCTGGCGGGCCCTCACCTTCCAGCCTGCTTCAGGTTGCTACAAGGCGAGAGCCTTATCAACCAGCTGAGCGGCTGGGGTGATAGCAACCTAGGACAGTTAAGCATTAGGGCGGTACTGAGGGACATTAGGCCGCCCTTTGATAATGGTTAGCAAAGTTAAACCTGGACCCGGAGTGTGAAACTCTCTCTGACCTTAATGCTGTTTGAATAAAGAGTGCAGCCTTTAAATTCCAATTCCTGTGTGCTTGTCTTCTTTTGGGTGTGGGGGCAATAACTGCTAGTTGTCCTTTTTTAATTGAATCATGATGAATAGTGTGACATATTATTCACAAAAAGGTGCGGTTTTTTGCATACGTAGATTTTCTTTGTAAAACAATAACACTGACAATAATATAGGGCTGTTTGCAGTGTGGTAGATTCTCTGGTGTCTAAAGCAGCCTTGCACCCATGACTTTTCAATATATTTTTCAAAGCTCTGTCATCATTCCTAACATTATGCTTACTTTTTTGATAACTGCCTCACACTGAGATGAGAATTTCAATGTCTTGTCCACAGTGGGCTCGAGCCTATGGTCTGCCGATCTCGTGCTTGTCTCCATTGCCGGCACATTGTGCCATGCACAAACCGTGTACATGCACACACATGCAGCTTGTGCACGGGGATCTGTGGGCCATGGAATTGAGCCCAATGACTTCAAGATTCTTTTCCTGAGTGGTAACTCCTAATTTAGAATGCAGTATTGCGTACACAATTTGGATTACTTTTTTCTATGTGCATAACTTTGCACTTGTCAACATTAAATTTAATCTGCCATTTAGTTGGCCGGTCACCCAGTCCCACAAGATCCTCCTGCAATTTCTCAGAATCCATTTGAGTTTTAACTACCTTGAATAACTTTGTCATCTACAAATTTGATCACCTCACTCTTAACACCCTTTTCCAGAATATTAATAAATATATTAACATCAGTCCCAGTACAGATCCCTGGGGCACCCCACTATTTACATTTCCATTTCAAAAACTGACCATTTAGTTCTACCCTTTGTTTCCTACCCTTTAACCAGTTACCAATCCACCATAGGGTACTGACTCCTATGCCACAACTATTTAGTTTCCTAAATAGTTGTGGCATAGGAGTCAGTACCCTATGGTGGATTGGTAACTGGTTAAAGGGTAGGTTAAAGGGTAGGTAACTGGTAACTGGTTAAAGGGTAGGTAACTGGTTTCTCATGAGGGGCCTTATGAAATGCTTTCTGAAAATTCAGGTACACTATATCGACTGCCTCACCCTTACCCACAAGCTTATTTACACCCTCAAAAAATTCCAATAGATTAGTGAGGCACGACTTCCCTTTGCTAAATCCATGTTGACTCTTCCCCCATTATGTCATGTTTATCAATATGCCCAATAATTCTGTTCTTAACCATTTCCACAATTTTGCCAGGCACTGACATCAGGTTCACTAGTCTGTAGTTTTAAGGACTGCCTCTGGAGCCTTTTTTAAATATTGGTGTTTCATTTGCTACCCGCCAATCATCAGGTGCAGAATTTAGCAATAGGTTACAAATTGCTAATAGTAGGTTTGTGATTTCATATTTGAGTTCCTTCAGAACTCTGGGGTGAATAACCATCTGGTCCTGCTTGTTTGCTCGTATTTAGTTTCTTTTTACTTTGCTCGAAAACCTCTTGATTTGTGAATGTAAACTGATGCAATGATGCCTGTAAAAATCTAAAGGCAGCATGAAATGACAGTTCCAAGAGATGCAAACTACTCAAAAGTAAAGGAATTCAATTGGGCAGAATCTGGCCTTACTCATTTGTGCATGTTTGTATGTAAATACCCACTTACTTTAAAAGCCAGCTGACAGAAAGAACTTGGGCATACAGAGGGAGGAATAGAACCCAGGACCTTTGCCACAGCTATCCCAAACCAGAGCTCCTGAACCTCACTCAAAGGACCGTTTAAGGCTCTTAACACCAATATACCCCTTCTCCATGGCTGAATTAGAGAATTTGTTTCCCAGGGGAAACAAGAGTTCCTGATAATAGGAAAACAAAACAGTAAACACTGGAGCTGAGTTACTGAATTTTGGGGTCACTCACCATGACCTGAAAAGACAATGTACATGTTGCCCATCAATCTGTGAATACTGTTTTTACAGTCTGTCCTTTTAGACATTAACTTCTTTAGGGAGGAGAAAGCTTAGCTATTGTACTTTTGTTTTGACAAGCTCCCTATTGCACTTTCCCTAAATGTGAATTCATTATCTGTTTCCAAGTTCTAAAGTTCGGTTCAGATTTTCAGCTAACTTGGAAGAAGTTCCAAGCTCTGACTAAGGTCTTTGTCCCAGTACTCGGAACTTTGGAAATCTTCCCGAATACTTGCATTGCCTACTTAGGGCAGCCCTAGTTTTTACTGTATGAATTTTCATGTTTTTAACTGTTTTTGTGGACTGTGAGCTGCTCTGAGCCTTGTGGGAAGGGCAGCATAATAATTCTAATAAATAATAATTAACAATAACAATAACAACAATTGCCCCTGCAGATAGATGTCTGGTGTAACTTATAGGGCCAGGCAGCTGTGAGCAACCTGTCCTGCTACAGTGGTCATAACTCCCACTTTGATGACAGCTATTGTTACCCTAGTAAATTCTTGTTGTTTGTCTAGTACTATGATAATGCAAACTGCCCCAGAAGTGTTATGTAGTAATCAAAAAGATCCTTGAAAATAATCTAAGAGGAGCACAATATATTAAATGTACATATTAAATTTCAATATATTAAATGTTTTATTGTTGCAGTATTAGTACTAGACTTCCCATTATTTTAGACTCAAAGATTGTCTCAATCTGCAAAATTTCATATGCTAAACATCCCAAAAGTCAGAGGAATTCAGTTATATAAACTTGGTCATGCCTACTAGGTCTAGGTGGGGTCATAAAAAAGGACACAGAATAGCTATAAAGTTTAATTTATTATTTACCCTTTTCTGAGTCACATGAGACAGTACAACTTAAGGAAAAATAACTAAAGATTCCACGACAATTATATCTTCTGTTTTTTATTTATATGTTTTAAAGAAAATAGAATTCTTAACATCAGGAACTCATGGGGTTCCAGTCCTTTTTACTCTGCCACCGCAGGTCTCTGATTGCTGGCCTTGCTGTGTGTATGGTTCTGGGCTGGGACTCTGGAATAGAGTCTTCCTAGCAACTCACACCACACTTCCAGCGTCCCCATTTGGATACATTCAGTATTTAAGTTCACCCAGCAGGAACAGGAAGCTGGATGGAAAAATATCTAGGCCTGTATGTCTGTGTCTGCTCTGCATCTCCAATTCTGCATGCTTTCCAGGCCTACACCCACCCCACCTGCCTCTAGCCTTCCTCAACTTCCAGTCCTGTTGCCAGTCCACTCCCAGTCCTAATTCTATTTCCCCTGCCTTCCAGCCTGCCTGCTCCAGACCTCATCTTCCATCCTTGCTCAGACCTTCTTCTGAATCCTCCCGAGCACTTTGTCACTTGGCTTCTCATTTGGACCCTCCATTCTAAACAGGGCTGGCCTTCTCACAGAGCAACCTGGAGCAGCCGCCCCAGGCTCTGCTCTTTCTGAGGGCCCCACAGTGGCCTCTATTTTCACCAGGACATGTTATGGGGGCACCACTCCCACGGATCACATTCAGGGCACTGCAGAGGTTGCCCCCAAGTGGGAGCAGCCACTAGAGGCCCCACATTTTATTTTTGCTCTGGGCCCCACACATCCTAAGGCCGGCCCTGATTCTAGACTGCCTCTTATTTTGGATACCTGATTGGACTGACTCCTGCTTTGATCCTCTGGCCTGATCCTGACATTGCACCCTGGCTTGCCCAGTGGCCTTGGATTTGACCCACCCTGCCTGGATATAAACCAGCTGAAACACCACTAGGACTTGATCGTGCAAAAGCCCATCACAACCAAGCATCTTACACTCAATAAGGTATCATTATAATAAAAATCTTTTAAAAGCTAAATCAAAATGTAACAAATTTCTAGTACGTCACCACTTTTATGTCATTATATTATTCTAGTTATTCAATTTCCTGTGTTTGTCATGCGAGTATTCAGAAGGGAAAAAACAAAGCTGTATTGCTTTCATAAAATACATACATCTACATAATTTAAGAAACAAAAGAAACCCTATAATTTATTTATATCCACAATTCATGCCAGAAACCTTCAAAACTCTTTATTAAATTTATTTGTGTTCAGTACACTTTGAAATACATTTGCCGAAATGAAACAGGTTAATTCCAAGAGTTTCCTAGAATTGATAGTTTAGCTAAAAAGCAGATGCATTTTGTTCAAACACCATTATGCTATAGTACTTTGTAATTAAAAATAGATATTGAAAATTTAAAAATAAGCACAGCTTACTCCTGGGTGTAATCATCTGAGATTTTATGCAGGCAAAAATACAATATGATGCCATTGACTTCTGGCTAAACTTGTCTCTTTCCAACATCAAAAGCAGAACATAGATGGCTGATCAACCATCGGCAAAGAGTCTAGTATAATACCTGCCTTTAATGAATCAAATACTTATCACTGTAGTTATAGGAAAAAAAGATATGTTTTTAGTTAACATGAACTAGTTGTATTTATAAAATGACGTTTAATCAATTGCACATCAATACACATTCTAGTATTGAGGCAGAAATGCAGCTCAGCTTGTAGGAAAACTGTAATGGAAAATACAACTTACCATTATGTTTCATTAAACTATAATCAATTACAGAAATTTGTTAATGCTTTCCTTCGCAAAAACAACCGTCAGGATATTCAATCTATCTAAACATGCAGATAATAAACGGAAATCATTTTAAAAACAAGATGGCTGAGTTGAGACAAACTTTGACAGATTTCCTGACCTCATTTTATTAGCATAAACGTCAAAATAGACAAAACCTTTGTTTTTATATGGCAAGGGTGGAATATGAACATTCACATTGAATTTGGACTTACACTTTACATCTTCCAGCCAATATTCAAGACTGTAATCGTGATATTCATTATTATATTTGTGTGCACATATACAATGATGTCATAATTTATGACACTAAAAGCTGTTTCACAAAATATAGTTTTATGCTGTCCTGCTGGAGCTCATTTCCAAATAATAAACTATACTGTAAAGCCTGCCAGATTTGCAAGGAAATGTCAAGACTTATCTGGAAACACAAAGATTGCATTTTACACAAGTATGTATTTTAGGACTGAAACAAGAAGCATTTTAGATTCTCGGGAGAAATACAGAAAATCCAAAACCAGGACAAAAATTTCAACAAGATCTCATTCCCAGTTCGAATTCTCAGTATTTATAGGTGTGAATTTCACTGGCCCCTAGGCAGGAGGTGTGTTGATCAAGAATGGAAGGGCTCCTGGTCTGTGGCCGCTACTTATGAATGTGAGGTCAGTGGCTAACTAATCCACAACAATTACGGAGTTAATCCTGGAACAGCCAGCTAACCTCATGTGTATTACAGAGACCTGACTTGACACTGCATCGGGGTCAATTTTGACGGACCTTGTTCCAGCTGGGTACTTTGTACAGCACCAGCCCTGGCTAGAGGGGAAGGGGGGTGGGGGTGTAACCGCTATTTTTAGAGATACCTGGTCCATCAGGAGGTATCCAGTGCAAGCTATCCTGGGTATAGAGGGTATCCATCTAGTGTTTGATTTGGCCGGAGACAGGTTAGGGCTGTTACTGATATACTATGCACCTACCTTCATGGCAGCATCCCTACACGCTCTAGCAGAATTGGCGTCCAAGGTGGTCTTGAGGCCTCTGAGGACCTCAGTCCTGGGGGACTTCAACATCCATGCCAACACTGATCTTGGGGGAGCAGAGCATGAGTTCATGGCCATCATGACAACCTCTCAGAGGGTTGTCGGCCCGACACATGATGGGGGACACACCCTGGACCTGATATTTTGCACTAGCCTTGAGGCAGGGGATCCAGTAGTGGGGGAGATGTTAGCAGTGCCCTTGTCATGAACGGGCCATTACCTTCTCTGCGCCAGTCTCCTGGCGCATGTCTGCCCTCAGAGAGGTGCTGAACCAGTTCGGTTGGTTCGTCCTCGGAGACTTATGGAACCAGAAACGTCCCAGAATGCTCTCGGGGAAAATACCTTTCCCTCTTGATGGCCGCTCACTTGATGACCTCGTAGCCTATTGGAATATCTTGCTGACTGAGGCCATTGACCAAACGGCTCCTAGGCGTCCGCTTCCTGAATGCCGACAATGCAAGTCCCCTTGGTTTACAGAGGACCTGCAACAGATGAATCAGGAGGGATTGTGGTTGGAGCAACGGTGGTGCCATACTTGCGCTGAAGCCAACCGATTAAGGCACAGTGTTAGTTTAAGAACCTATGCAGTGGCTCTGCGGACAACAAAGAAGGTGTTCTTTGCTGCCCTCATAGCATCTGCGAAGTCACATCTAGCGAAGCTTTTCCAGGTGGTGCAGGGCTGATCAGTCCGGCCTCCCAATTGGAATCTTCCAATGCTCACTGTGACATGTTTGTCGACTTTTTTGTGGATAAAATTGCCCAGATTCACCATGACTTCAATGCCGCACTTACAGCAGCAGGAGAACCCGAGGTAATGACGACCCCGCCGTATCTGATTTCATGGGATCAATTTCAGTGGGCGCCACCTGATGATTTATTTATTTTTATTTATTTTTAAAACTTATTACCCCACCCCTCCTGCTACAGGCAGCTTGGGGATGCTTACAACAGTAAAAACAAACAATTAAAGCACATAAAAGGAGGAAACTGGAAAGGAAAAACACTACAACAGCCCCTCACCCCCATCATCCCTCTCCCATGCCAAATGTCTGGCAGAACAGTCAGGTTTTAAAACTTTTCCGAAAAGGAGGTCCGGGACCAGCTGGGCACCTACCAGAAGGGAGTTCCATAGGCGCGGCACAGCCACCGAGAACACCCTCTCCTGCGTGGCCACCTGAGAAACATGGTGCAACTCGAGCAGGGCATCCCCAGATGACCGCAGGGGCCAATCCAGGACACAGGGAGCGAGGTGGTCTCACAGATAGGCAGGGCCCAGACTGTTAGGGTGTTACAGGTTAAAACCAACACCTTGAATTGGGCCCAGAAAACCAATGGAAGCCAGTGCAGAGAGCGGAGCACTGATGTAATATGCCCCCAGTGGCCCAGTCCCACTAGGAGACGGGCCGCCATATTCTGCACCAGCTGCAATTTCCAAGCCGTCATCATGGGTAGCCCCACATAGAACGTGTTACAATAGTACCCTGCTTTTCCGGTGGGTGGGCCTCCCCATCTCTTAAGGAGATGACTCGTACTTATGGTCATTCTAATCTACTCTAACCTGCAATACTGGACCCCTGCCAGAGTGCGACAATATTTGAAACAGGCACAACACCACCCTAGTTCTAGGGGACGAACCAATTGATCAAATGCCCAGCACTGCAAAGGCGGCAAAAAATGAGAACCCCCTTAGTATGGCCAGATTAGGGTTCCCTTTAAAAATTCCTTCCTGGTCCCAATGGTGACCAGTATGGACCCACAGTGTATGGGGGGAGGGGTGCCGTCTCTGTTGGCTCCAGTCCGCAACTGGGGCTGGAGCAGCTGAACATTGAACCTGGGCCCCGCCCAGTCAGGTGGGGCCCATGTGATTCTTCTCGCCCTATCGACGCCTGCCGGGGTTGCATAGCAACCCTGGCGGGTTCTAGCTTCTCACCCCTGTGCCGTGCAGCCACTCTCTTTCCAGCCTTGGGGTTCTGCAAACCCTGAGGCAGGAAAGAGCCCAGCCGTCCTGCCCCCCTCCTAGGCAGGCACGGCAAAGGGCCTGCCACCATCCTCCCCCATGAGCAGGGGGGGGACAGAGGCAATTATCCTGGCTCAGTGCTCTTTGCTTCCCCCCTCCTCTCCCAGGACTTGTTTACCATGTTTTTCCCACCCAAAAGGCTGCCCGAGGGTCCCTCTGCAATTTGCAGATAATTTCAAAATAATTCCCAAGTTCAAAATTATTTCAAAATTTCTGATTTTGGAATTCAGAATTCATTCCAAATTCTGGAATATGAAATATCAGTTTTGGAATTATATTTTATTCTATATTTTATTGGAATTATATTGTATTTGGATTTGGAATTATGGGCATCTAAATGGTAGATGAGATTTAATGTGGACAAGTGCAAAGTGATGCACATAGGGAAAAATAATCCAAACTATGAGTACACAATGCTGGGTACTAAGTTAGGAGTTACCACTCAGGAAAAGGATCTGGGAGTGATTGTGGACAATACACTGAAATCCTCAGCCCAGTGTGCAGCAGCAGTCAAAAAAGCAAACAGAATGTTAGGGAGTTATTCGCAAAGGGATAAAGAATAAAACTGAGGATGTCATAATGTCTCTATACAAATCAATATTGTGACTGCACCTGGAATACTGTGTGCAGTTCTGATCACCCCACCTCAAAAAAGACACAGCTGAACTAGAAAACGTACAGAGAAGGGCTACGAGAATGATAAAGGGTATGGAACGACTTCCGTACAAAGAGAGGCATGACAAGCTGGGTCTCTTCAGCTTAGAGAAGACTGAAAGGGGACATGATAGAGGTTTATCAAATCTTGAGTGGTATGGAATGAGTAGACAGGGAATGGTTATTTACCCTCTCAAATAGTACTAAAACTAGGGGACACTCCATGAAACTAGATGCCGGCAGATTTAAAACAAATAAAAGGAAGTACTTTTTCACTTAGTGCATAATTAAACTGAAGGAATTTGTTTCCCGAGGATGTTGTCAAGGCCAGTAGTATAAGCTGGGTTTAAAAAAGGACTGGATAGGTTCTTAGAGAGTAGGTCCATTAATGGCTATTAACCAAGTAGTTTACAGAATGCATTTCTTGCTGTTAGGAGCTGTGAGTGAACAACAGGAAATCGATTGCCCATTGTGACTGTTGGTTGTTCTCGCATGCGATCAAGATTGATCACTGTCGGAGGACAGGATGCTGGGCTTGATGCACCATTGGTCTGACTCAGTATGGCACTACCTACGTTCTTATGTTCTTAAACTGAAATACACATCCCTACAGGCAGCAAATCTCTGGCCAGTCTCACACAGTACACTATACAATTCACGCACAAGCTTCTCCCGCTTGGTCCTCAGGCTCCCAGTCAGGCCCCTCCTCTCAGGCCTTCAGCTCTCCAGCATAGATGTTGCAGCCCCTGCGACTAGCCGGGAATGCCTCCCTGCGGGCTCCATCTGTCAATCTTGCGCATAACGGTGAGGGCTCTCAGAGGGACGTTCTTGGTGGCTGCCCCAATGTTATAGAACTCCCTTCTCCCAGATGTTTGTCTGAGCCTGGGCATCTTCCAGAGGAGGTGCAAGACCTTTATTTTCCTTAAGGTATTTGGAAGAGAGGGGTTTTGTTGGGTGTTTGGGGTAAGGGCATGAGGGGGTGTTTGGGGTAGGAGCATGAGGGGAGGCATATGAGGGGAGTAGTTTGGGGAAGGGTTTTTGTGAGGTTTGTGGCTGGGTTGGGGAGAGGTGAGGGGAAAGGTTGGGCATTTGTGCTTTTATGTTGTTTTATATGTATTGCTTTTATTTGTTTTGTAAGCCTCCCTGAGCCATCTGGGAAGGGCATGGTAGAAATCCAAATAAGTAAAATAAAATAAATAATTTTTTTAAAAACCAAAACCCTCAAGCCTAAATCTTTGAAAAAAATGTATGACATTTTGCAAGATCTTGTATGGACCTGATCCCTGAAATACTTTTCACAGTGTTAAACATAAATGAGTCAGCAGTAAGCTCTAAGAGACTGTCCGTCTGGTTGCACTAGATCAGGTCTTAAGTATTTAGGCACTGATGTGAGAAAAACCCATTTTTAATGTAACTGAAACATGAAAAAAATACCACCCTCTTACTTTAAAATTGCAAAAACATCAACATATGTTTTTAAATATGCAAACTCTATTTCTTTCAAAATGCCTCTCTCATTCTAACCTTGCTGGTTTACAGAGGTTAACCTAGAAGTTTAATATTCCAAACCTAACATTTCCACAGGTTCACTGAAGCACAATTATACTTCAATTTTTTTTTATTTTAACAGCCGGATCCTGACAGACTTTATTAATGGCCAAATGGTATGGCAGTGTCACTGCCATTTTGAAAAGGGCAGCTAGACTGCAGATACAATGTGGCCATTTTGCACATGCACAGACCAGTTGCCCTTTTTCAAAATTGCAGCAAGGCTGTCGCCACCATTTTTAAAGGTGTCACACATGCACAGAATGGTCCAGTTCAGTAAATATTTTGTACATGGGTAGAAACATTTTTTCTAAAAATATTTTTAATTTTTGTTATTTAAACATGGATCCATTCATATGAATCCATATTTAAATCTGAAAACTTTGGGAAATGACACTAAAATAAACTAAAATGAATTTTCATCCAAAGGACCACCCTTAAAAATGCATAGCCCTCTGAGAGGAGTGAAATTTGATTTAATGTCCCTCCACATGCCTCATGGAATAATGCACAGATACATAGGGTCATGCAAAATGACCTATTTGATCCCAGGAAATGTTCACAACACAACCATGACTAGTTTAATTAACTTAACTATAAAAGCAGGGGCTCATTCTAGCTCAGTTCAAGGAATCTCAACAAGCAGATATTACAGTGAGAAAAAGGAATATGCTAAAAAAGGGAGTATGCTGAAAGGTTGTCTCAAGGTAAAAGCAGTGAGCACAGTATTTTAGTTTTGTTTTATAAAATTATGGAAGACTCCAAAAAACACAGAAGGGGCAAAACTCACGTGCCATGAAATGGAGCTAGAAGAACTTCCTCAAGCCTCACGTACTCTCATTATTATAAAGAAACAAAAGTCTTTCTTCCAACAGTAAACAGCATGTAGAATGCTTTGGAAACATTTCTCCATTATCTACTAAAATTTACTCAATTTTGTATCATAAATAATTCAGAGAGAGAAGTT
The DNA here is from genome assembly GCA_003113815.1 of Sphenodon punctatus. Taxonomy (NCBI): domain Eukaryota; kingdom Metazoa; phylum Chordata; class Lepidosauria; order Sphenodontia; family Sphenodontidae; genus Sphenodon; species Sphenodon punctatus. The sequence goes on from QEPC01003337.1 coordinate 1,036,663, forward strand.
CACCTAAATAAATGAACTCCTTAGAGACTTTTAGCTTTGCTTCCTCATATATATTCATCAAATCCTCTTGAAAATGATAGTTGTATTGCAAAGAAATTGCTCTCCCACAAAAATGAATATCCCTAGAATGCTATCCCCTTACTTAACACACATTCACTTTTCAATACTTTGTTTCTAACTGCACAGTTGGTGCAAGGATATTTGCCGCCCTAGGCAGCCTCAGGCAGGAGCCACCCCCACTACAAGACTTGGCAACAGATGGATGGGGGCAGTAGAAACAGCGGCAATAGCTAGGAAGAGGGCAGAAGAGGCACCCCCTTTAACCTGCCACCCGATTGCCACTTCCCCTGATCCAGCATTGAGTTTAGTGGGGGTGGCAGCAGGATTCCCCTTAATCCTGATGCCACCATCACTAAACACCATGCTGGATCGGGGGGAGGGAAGGCACCTAGGGTGGCAAGTTGCAAGGAGTGTCTCTGCTGCAAGTAGAGGCACCCCCTTCAATTTGCCACCCCAGGCAGCCCTTACCCCGATCCAGTGTGGAGTTTAGTGGTGGCGGTAGCAGGATTCCCCTTGATTCTGCTGCCGCTGCCACTAAACTTCACACTGGATCAGGGGAACCGCCACCTCTCTTACCCCCTTCCAGTGCAAAGCTTCTAGCAGCAGCGGGACAGCTGGATGGAGGGTAAGAGCAGAGCCATAACTAGCCTAATCACCAATGTGCCAGTGGCCATGGGTGCATTTACATGAGGGGCACCAACCAACCATGTTCCAGGGCAGCTGAATCATCAGCTCTGTATCTGTTGCCCTGCCCCGGATTCCCATAGTGCTTAGTCAGTACTAATGGATGGGAGTGGGGCCTTCCCATTGGGGGGGGGGAGAGTCCCCCCACCAATTAGGATGCCTGCTTAGCTCTGGCTGGCAGAAGCAGCATGGAAGGGAGTCCAGGGCAAGCAGCCATGGTGCAACAGGCACACAGCTGATGATTCAGTTGCCCTGGGGCCTGGTTGGTTGGTGCCCCTCATGTAAACGCACCCATGGCCACCACGGCACATGCACCCATGGCAGCCACCATATGGCTAGTTTTGGCTCTGGGAAAGAGAGACACCCCCTTCAAAGTTGCTGCCCAGGCAGCAGACTGAGAGGCCTAATGGTAGTGTCGGCCCTATCTATCTGTAAAGCTAGAAGGATATACATCCTCAAAGCTAATCTCATCAGGAAGAACCTCCAAAACTACTCAAAGGGTTGTATTTGCTCATGAATGAGAACAGCCTGTCTCTATTTTTCCCATTTAGAGTCTGTTAAACCTAAAAATAATACAAGAAAGATAGAAAAAAAGAGCAGTTAATGTCTGGGTTGTGGTATCAGATATCACTGCGTATTACTGGCTATATGCCTGGTCTTCATAAATCTTCAGGGTAATATTCCAAAATCCTTTGCTCTTCAGGTAGGTGTGAGCCAAAAAAAAGTTTAATTTTCTGTGAGGAGCAAGAAACAGCAAGAACAGCACAACTGGGTACCTGGATGCATAAATATTCCTGATCACAAACTCCTTCAATAAAGTAAACAGGAAGAGTTTGAAGTTAACAGTGTGTGCATCGTGTAAAAGGTATCTCTATTCCAAAAGATTGATACCATCTATGCAATGAATGAACTGCTCCAATAAATTATCATATTCATCTGACAAAGAACATCATCATAAACCGTGATTTTAGAAATGTTAGAAATATAGGACACCGAAAGTTGCAAGAGTGAATTAAACCTTTTTTGTGTGTTGGTGGAGAAATCTTATGTGTACCAAAATAAAATAACAATTAACCTTTATAACCT
>QEPC01003337.1:1045527-1069311 GCA_003113815.1 Sphenodon punctatus
ATTTTATTTTATTTCAGTCAGTCCTATTGGAACTCACATCGGATGAAATGCCCAGTTCCGACAGAAATGGAACTGGGCAGAATTTCCAAATTCAGCCCTACACCTTTGTGGTTTCTTAAGTTTTCTGTGGCCTGCAGAAAACAGACAGATGCCTACTTCTCAGTGATTTTAAACTTCAGGTTTGCCACTGAAACCTAGATTTTAATATTTCTCTTCTCCAAGTTTCTCTTGAAATTATCTGATGCTTTCTCTAACCTCTGATTTTTGCCACTCATTGGTTTACTGTATACTGTTTGTCATTTCTGACATTAAGTTACTTTATAATTCCTCACAAGTGTGTGATCTTGATCAATTGTTGAATGAATGATTTAAGTACTATATTTAGCATCATAACTGCTGATTGTCTAATACTCCATATTTAGAATACGCCATATATAGCTCAGTTCATCATTATTGGATTAGTGGTTTATTCATTGGTAGTGTGGCGAGTGTGATTTTGTGGCAGGTTTTGTGTTTACTTTCTTTAGTTTTCTCTAACAATTTTCTTCTTTATTTTTAAGTGCTTCTTTGGCTTCTTTTTTATAACTCCTTGAATAGACTGGAACAATGTAGTGATTGTACAGTAACAACAACAATAATGGATGATATTTCTATATCACTCCCCTGCCTTTAAATAGTACTCAGAATGCTTTGCAATCCTAAAAATATAAAAACATTAACAATACAAAATATAAAATAATGTAAATCAATTTAAAACAATTTAAAAGAGGAAGCTAAAAGGGAGGACAGAATACATTAAGGGGAGCCAGCAGTGGATCCTAAAAGCACCTAGAGCATAAATAAGTTTTCAGGTGCTTTTTAATTCAACTAAAGAAGACATCCAGAGGGAGCAAGTTCTACACTGAGGAATCTGCCACAGAAAAGGTTCAATCACTCACCGACTTAAGATGTGATGGCAAGATCCCAAAACAACAGGTGGGTTCTGAGCACAGATACCCATCAGCGTGGGGTTTCAGGCGCAGGTCTTTAATATAGCCAAGCCTATACTTTTCAGGGCCCTGAAGACCAGCAGCACAGTCTTAAACTCAATCAGTCACTCTACAGATAGCCAATGCAGGGAATGCAAACCGGGTATAACATGATCACGGCTGCCCAAACCAGTAAGCCGTCATTCAGCCTCATTCTGAAAAGGCGGCATGCAACGGATAAGCACTGCTGGAAGTCCATAGAAGACAGAGTTACAAAAATCAAGCCTTGTGGTCTCCAGGGCATGGGTCACTGTGACAAGATCAGATTGGGATAAATAAGGGCATAACTTACACAAATTGCATAGCTGAAAGACTATCTCCCAACTACATCCGACACATGAATTTTCATGGTCAAAAATGATGAACCAAGTTCTTTATTTAGTCCACTACCTCTACCTGGACCCCATCCATATGAAGGGGCCCAAGAGAGGCAAGGGCAACCTCATATTGGCTGCTCTTCCGCACCATCATCACCTCAGTCTTCCACGAACTGAGCATGAGGTAGCTCCAACACATCCAGCCAGCTATATCATTCAAGCATTCCTTCAAGGAAGAGATCAAGATGGCAAGGCTCACAGGGCAAGAGCTATATAGTTGTGTATCATCAGCGTACTGATGATACTCAACCCTGCAAGCACTCCAACATCAAGAGATGGTTTCTTGAGGAGGGGGTCGACCTCTACACATTTGAGGGTGGCCAGCACTCCCCTTCATAAAGGAGGCATTAACAATGCATGTCAATAAAGGTACCACCACCATTCCCAGTATGTGGAATTGTATACTGGTCTGAGATTACCTACAATAGCCTGATCCATCTTTGATCATTTTCCTTAGGCAGTTGTGGGAGGAAAAAATATGATTTTAACAATTTTGTTGATTTAATAATTTGTCACCTAGGACCAACACAGCAACCACACACACTGGGTGTTTTAAAACGAGTTCAGTGGGAGTGGGGAGTCTGTCCGCTGAGCGCCGTGGCTGCAGGGTGCCCATTCATGTGAGGTGTGTGGGGAGCACTTCACACAGGCAGTTCCCAGCATGACTGCCATGGAGGCAGCCACCCTAGCCCACACAGGGCACTCTGGTTTTTTCAGGAGTGCTCCATGTGTGGCCATAGGTGGCTGTTGTATGAGTCATAGGAGTACGCCTCCCCACACATCAAGTTAAAATGAGCAGTTGGACACATGGACAGTGGAGGGACATGTGTGGACATGTCTCATTTAAAAATACCCTCTTTTTGGATTTTTTCTAAAGTTAGCTGGTACCCTCATATTTGTCATAGTCAGACCATGACCCACCATATGTTAAGAACATAAGAAGTGCCATACTGGGTCAGACCAATGGTCCATCTAGCCCAGAATCCTGTCTCCGACAGTGACCCATCATGGTGGCTTGGAAGAAGCACCCAACAGGTCACAATGGGGGATCCATTCCCTGTTGTTTCCCCTCAGTTCCCGTCATGTTCCCTGATCCTGTCTGGCTAATAGCTGCTAATGGACCTATTTTCCAGAAACTTGTCCAAACCTCTTTTAAACTCAGCTATAGTACTGACCCTTACCCCAGCCTCCACAATCCAATTATACACTAAGTGAAAAAATGTTTTTTTATTGTATTTATTTATTTCCAAACTTATATCTCGCTTGTCCTGCTAAAGCTGCTTGTGGTGGCTAACAAATGATAAAACCACCATTAAAAAATCATAAACAAATAATAAATACAATATAAAAATAAATAATAGAACAGATCATTTGCAAGAGGCATCAAAAAACCCTAAAACCCTTCCCACCCGAACCCAGTCCCGCCATCCCTAAGCTGCCTTCCTCCCTCCCTCACAAAAAGCCTGGTGGAAAAGCCAGGTCTTACATTGACATTGAAAAGAGGAGAGGTCTGGGGCCACCCAGGCCTCTGCCGGGAGGGAGTTCCACAGCCTCGGTGCAGCTACCGAGAATGCCCTTGCCATAGTCTCCCCCCCAGGATACCCGGGGAACTTCAATAAGGGTGCCCCCGGCCAACCACAGGGGTCGAGCCAGAGCCCAGGGGGTGAGGTGTTCTGACAGTCAGATGGGGTCCAGGCCATTTAGGGCTTTATAGGTAAGCACCAACACCTTGAATCAGGTTTGGAAGACTATATGCAGAGAACGGAGCACTGGTGTAATGTGCTCCCAGCGACCCATCCCCATAAGATCCTGTATGGCTTATCAGATATAAGCCATACAGTGATGATGAAAAAACACACACACCTATACAAATACTTTTTTAAAGGAACTTGCAAAAAATATAAAAAGCTAATGAATTTTATCAAAACAACTGTAATTAACTTAAGAAGAAAAGAAAGTGGCATACTGGGTCAGACCAAGGGGCCATCTAACCCATAGGGAGGAACGAACAGAACGGAGTTCGGAAATTCGGTTTGGTTTGAAATTCGAGTTCGGAAATTTGGTTCAGTTCAGTTTGGTTTGAAATTCGAGTTCGGAAATTCGGTTCGGTTCAGTTCGATCCACCGAACAGACCAAGTTCAGTCGAATTCCGAACTTCCGAACCAAGTTCGGCCATTCAAAACCAGGTTTTTTGGTGTGTGTTGCCACTAGGGATGGTTGAACAGAATGAAGTTTGGAGGTTCGGTTCGGTTTGAAATTCGAGTTCAGTTCAGAAGTTTGGTTCAGTCGACCAAACAGACGGAGTTCGGTCCGAACTCCGAACTTCCGAACCGCGTTCGCCCACCACTACTAGCCCAGCATCTCATCTCCAACAGTGGCCATCTTTAGTCGCTCCAGTACAACTACAAGTCATAATGAAGTGGTTCATTCCTTGTTATATACAACCCACGGCTGGCCTTACAACAAGACAGACCAGAGTGACTGTCCTGGGCCTACAATCCTCTGTAACCCCATTCTTACAGGCCCGAAATGACCATGTTTAGGGCACTGCTGGAACTCAGGAGTCCTTCTACCTTCCTCTTCCTCTGCTGGAGTAGCGACACACACCCTGCCAGGCAGTTCAAATCCCATCATAGCTATGAACTCGCTGGGAGACTTTGAGCAAATAATTACCTCTCTGTCTCATTTCCCTATCTGTAAAATGGGAATAAATAATGACCTAAATCACTGGGTTACTGTTTTAACTCTGTAACAGGGTTAATGACCTAACTTACAGGGTTTAATGACAGGGGAAGTAAATGAAGACTGTAAAGCAGTTTGAGCACTGAAAATGCTTCGTAAATAATAATACATGCCAAAAGTGAAAGTGAAGTTCAAATGTAGATATTTATTTCTACTACTATTATACTACAATATACCTCTTGAATCATAGTCCTGTAACCCAGAAGAAACTCGCAATGCTAAATGCAGCAGACTAAAGCTTTAAATTCAGATATGTTGTAAGTTAAGTTCTGCCATTAATCAACTATACTGTATTTAATGGTGACAAAACAGACAGTCCCATCAGCTGGTTTGATTTATTATTTTCAAATAATTGGAATTTTTATTTATCTCTCTTACTGTAGATTTTTGTGCTAGCTTCAATAACTTCATTGTCAAGGATAAACATCTGAAGTCTTAAAACATTATATTCCCCTTTACCGTATTGATTAGAATCACTATAGGATAACTAGGTATAAAATCAATAAAGCTATTGAGAATAAAACCCGTAAGTGTGTGAATTTGACCCCACAGAAATAGGATAAGAGCTACAACATCTCCAATGAACATTCTGACAGTCAAAGAAATAAACAGCTCCAGTTGTGATTTTCTTAACTTGGTATTTTCCCCCCAGACAATAAAAAGAGTAATATCATTTTATTATTTCTTTATATCATTTTGATGCAGTGACATAAGATTGCCTATACCCTCTTCAAACCACAGAAGGTAATTCTGGACCTGTAAAAGCACAAAAACAGTTGCTTTATGTGCTCTTTACACTTTCAGAGTCGTAGAGATCATTCAGACAACTCTAACTGGTGCTGCATTCAGCTCATTCATACTCAGTCAACAATGCCTCTTGTACACAAAGCAAACCACAAGAAGCTTCACAAATCCTGCTTCCACAACAAAATTACTGCAAACCTTATATCCTCCTCCACTTGGAAGTACATTATCAAATAATCCTGGTCATTATTTTATATTGAGCAGTGGGTAGTGTGAAATTTTTTGATAAAGAACAACAAACTCCCAGTAAAGGTTGCAGAAGGGGCACTGAGACCAAGATTAGCAATTGATCCATTTTATTGTATCATAGAAGTAATAAACAACAAAGTCCTCCACAGAGATTAGACTGTCCTGTTAGTGCTGCTGACACAAATGGCTTTTAACTGGCTTCCTGAAAATGTTAATATCTTCAAAGTCTCAACAAACAAAAGACACTGTCAAAATAAGAACTAGACTGCAGTGAAAAGGCATATCTACCTTTAATAAGATCTTTCATCAAGGTGCTTCTGATTTATTTAGACAATCAAGACAATTTCTTCTAGGCAAGAAGCTTAAAACATTAAATGCAGCAGAGCTTCCTAAGGCTGGAATGCAGTAAGTTTCTCAAGCATTTGAAACCCAATAGACATAAACACTAAACACTTAAAAAATAGCTTCCTAGGTTCTATTTTATTCATATTCTGCTTGCATTCAACCATCTTAATTTCATAGCCTTATAAAGCAGCTGTCTTCCACTTAACTCTTAAAAGGTCACTCTTGGTATTCTATTGTTATAATAAATTCAATGCAACATTTTTCACAGTGACTGATTTATTCCACATTGCAAAAAGTATAAACAAAAGTAACCACGGCAAGTTCTGCTCCCAGATTGCACTCAGTGATCTATTACTGAGAATCTAAGCACCGAGAGTGTGTTCTTCCTCTTTTTCTCTTAAACCGATTTTCCTTGATATTTATTATTCAAAATTAAGACATTTGATAGACATCCACAGAAAATGAATGCAGTAGAGACAAGCTAAAGAATAACCTTCGTCCATTATTTTATTCAGTGGACTAAGCAATAGGAATTCAAAACAGTCAGGAAGATATTTAGGAGGTTAAAAACTGTACGGTACAATGCTAACTTTAATTATTTTGGCCACTTTCTTGTAAGTTTTCTCTTTTTTTCAAACTTCTTCAGTGTTCAGCATCTTTTGTCTCTCTTAAACCTCTCATCCCACTCCCACAGCATCCCAGGTCAAGAACACCATTTTGGGATAATACTAGCAACAGTTGGGGCGGGCAGGGAAGCATTTACTCAGTTTTAGTTCCAACTTGCCTCTCGCCTGATTAAGAGTCCTGTGTGGCTCGAATGCTTGCATACCTGTCGTTCTCTTTCCAGCAGCCCTGGGGCTCTAATGGCCCCTGCCACTGCTCTTCTGTGCCTGTGGAACCCGGAGGGCGTGGGGAGGAGAGGAGTGACGCTTTAGTGCAGCTGTATGATGTAGGCACCCAGACTCATCACCCCAACATAAAGCTGCACAAAAGCAATGGGGTTTGGCTTAAAGATGAAGTTGGGGTACAGAGGCTTTGGTTTCCATTGAAGAAAGCCAGACCATTAGAGTGCTTGAGGGGGTGGGGTGGTATTCATGCCACCCCCAACCGATAGCAGAATGGAAGCACCTAGCGGCCCCACCCATGGGGGACTACATCACCACCATATTTGTTTTGTTCCTTGGGCCTGAAGCTACCCTGGCCACCGCCTTGCTTGCACCATCCCTGGCCCAATTGCTTTCTCAGTGAGTTACAGACAGTTAGGAGGTGTCTCCCTGTGATAAGGGCTGTGGGAATCAAGCACGCACAGGGCCCCAGCAATTATATTCAAGGCAGGCTGCCTTGTGAGAGAAGAGGAATGAGGCAAGCCAGCATCACTCAGGGTGACCCCTGGAGCAGGGAAGCATTTGCTCAGTTTTAGTTCGGACTTGCCTACCACCTGATGAAGAGTCCTGTGTTGCTTGAAAGCTTCACACACATCACCAACAGAAGTTGGTCCATAAAAGTTATCATCTAAACTACTTTGTCTCCATTTAAGTGACTTTTGTCTCCCATGTCCTGTTTTCCTACATGACTTTAGAGGTGGAGACAGGCAAAGGAAGATATGGGGTGTGTTTAAACGAGATGCAACCACACATGGCCACTCATCTACCCCTCACCTGACAGCTCATGTGAAGGTAGTATGGGTGAATGCGTGCTCCCGTGACTCACGCAGCACCCACTTATGGCTACTCATGAGGCACTGGAGGAAAAAGTTGGCGTGCCCCACGTGGGGGAAAGCAAAATAAGTGTCCACATATCTCTTGTCCGTTTGAACCAGGGTGTCCACCCACACCAACAGACAGGTCCGTGACCCCACTACCTCCCCGTCCCACCCCCAGCCCTACTGGGCCCTATTAAAGGGTTATATGAGTTGCTTCTGGTGTGCGTGTGTGTGTGTGTGTGTGTGTGTGTGTGTGTGTGAGAGAGAGAGAGAGAGAGAGAGAGAGAGAGAGCCATCATGCTCCCTGGTGTGTGTCTGTCTCTTATACACATCTAGATGTGTATAAGAGACAGCCCTTGGCCCATGTGTGTGTGTGTGTGTGTTTGCAAATGGGAGAGAGAATCCCTTGTCTCCAGTGTGCGTGTTTTCCACATTCCCATGTTCCCTTCCTTTGCATGCAACCCCAAAATACACAACTTGGCCTTGGTGAAGCATGTATCCCTCAGAAAAAGTGAAAGCCTGGAGGCAGAGTAGGGGGAAGAGGAGGAATGAGAACCCCCCCAGTGGCCTCATCTCAGTAGCACTGACCACCGCCCCACCAGCCACCACCAAATACTAGTACAGTAACAAGTGAAAAAGGTTTTCTGCTCTAGTCACAGATCCAAGTACAAACCATTTAGAAAGTGCAAGGTCATTCTATTTCCATCCCATCTGCAAACTGAATTCTCTGGAGAGCTACTCGTTGCCAGTATACACTGTAACTATGAAACATGCTGCTAATTACTCTGTTTAAAAATCTCGATCTAAGTAGTCATTCAGGGGATTTCAATAAAATCTCAACAAGAGTACAAATCCACTTGCTAGCTATCCCAGCACCAAGTGGATAACTTGACTAAGAGTAGGTTAACCTCCATGCATTCCATTTTCTGTAGAAAGCATCTCTCAGTTACTCACAAGTTTGACTTTCCATAGCAACCTTTGAAGTTGAAACACAAAGCTATCGTGTAAGACTTCTTTTTAAAAAAATAGTTTTTAATTACCTGTAAATCAGCATCAAATTCATGTTTCAAGTGAGCATCTTCTGCAGCTTCAACAAGACGCTAGGCAAAGAAGAAATTATAAGTGTTAGAACTATCATTGGCATAAACTAATAACTGTATTTTCCAATGGTTTTTCCCCAAAACAATTACAACAAATGATAGATAGCTCACTGAATAATTCAGTTTTGCTGCATGTTATGCTGTCCAGTGGCATAAAAGACATGACCCAAGTGTTTCCCTCTCTAATGGTGCACTCAGGGCCAGATCCAGGAAAATTGAGGCCCAGTGAGAAATGGTGCGGGCCAACTCCTAATATTGGAATGTTTGACAGACACACGCTGACTTACCCATTAGAATGAGGGAAATGCTATCTTAAATATAAGATTCCTTTCAAAGGCTTGGGCTCCCTGCATGTTTTATTTATTATTTATTTTAAAAAATTATACCCCGCCCCTCCTGCCAGGCTCCCCGGAGCGGCTAACAAATCAATCAATCAAATAAATAAAAATACAATAATATATATAAAACATTCAATAAAAACAACAATAAAAATGGCGAAAAAAACCCCCATAACCCTCACCATCCCATCCACCCTCCTCCCTCGCCAAATGCCTGGTGGAACAACCAGCTCTTACAATTCCTATGGAAACTTGGGAGGTCTGGGGCCAGACGGGACCCACTGGGAGAGAGTTCCACAAGTGCGGTGTGGCCACCAAGAACGCCCTGTCCCACGTGGCCCCCCAGGAAACCCAGGGGACCTCCAATGGGGCACCCCCAGATGACCGCAGGGGCCGGTCCAGAACCCAGGGAGTGAGGCGATCTTGCAAATAGGCAGGGCCCAGACAGTGTAAGGCATTATAGGTCAAAACCAACACTTTGAATTGAGCCCAGAAGACTATTGACAGCCAGTGCAGAGATCGGAGCACTGGTGTAATGTGCTGTCAGCGGCCCAGCCCCACCAGGAGCNGGCCGCCAAATTCTGCACCAGCTGCAGCTTCCGAGCCGTCACCATAGGTAGTCCCATGTAGAGCGCATTGCAGTAGTCTAACCGAGAGGTAATAAAAGCATGGATGATCGTGGCCAGGTCCGGAACGGAAATCAGCGACCGAAGCCGCTGCACCAGATGTAACTGGCAGAAGGGACTCCTCGCCACAGCCTCCACCTGGAAATCCAGGCAGAGCTGTGCATCGAGGAGCACCCCCAGGTTCCATACCTGGGAAGTCAATGGAGGGCACATCCCCTCAACCAAGAGGGTTGCCATCTCCATCGACTTACCCACTAACATTACCTCCATCTTCTCAGGTTTCAGTCGCAGTCGATTAGCCCTCATCCAGTCCCTGACAGCTGTTAAGCCTATGCCATCATTTCTTTTCTGCTCATGGTCCCAATATGTTTGGGGTCCTTCCTAAGCCACTGTGGGCCCTTCATAGGCTTGGGGTTCCCACATTTGAGGCTTTCTGGGGCCTTATTTTACACCAGTGGTTCTCACATTCCCATTTTCATTTCAACTTTATTCATGGACCCCATGTATTGGGGACCCGCACATGGCAACCTGTGCAGTTGCACTATCTGCACTATTCTGGATTTGGTCCCAAGTGCAAGAATACTGTACCACAAACCTCAAACCACTTACTCCAAAGTAGTCTCATTAATTTCAGTGCGACTAATCCAGAGTTTGAGGACTGTTATTTGTCTTATTTAGATTTTTTTATCCCACCTTATCCCTTAGGCTCAGGGTGGTTTAAATTCCTGTAACGTATTAACTGTAACATTAACAACCCTCAACTCCTAATCCTCACAACAACCCTGTGAGGCTGAGAGATCTGCGACTGACCCAAGGTCATCAAGTGAGTTCATGGGTAAAATGAGACTTGAACTGAAGACCTCCTCCTAGTCCAAGTACTACACTCTTAACCACTACACCACACTGGCTAACTGAATCATAAAAGGAATTCTTGGAAATAAAGGAGGGGATTACTAAATTACCAAATTGCAATTTTATGTGCATGTTACAGATGAGTGCATAAGCATAACATTTTCTATAAGAACAAACTTTATCCACATAAATTCAATCTATACCCCAAGTTTACACTACCACCTCTTAGCTGCTACAATCATTAAAATGGGTGTGTACTGTGTATGTTCTTACTAACAACATTAAAAAAAAATCTGGTTTTAGTGATCTTATTGTCATAATGTCAGGGCAGTGATAGACTTTTGCTAAACATAGCACCCACTTTAAAAACAGTGCCACTCAGTACAGATTCAATCAGGACATTTTGTTCTATGAAAAAACAAACAATCACTTCCAAAACTTTGGTTTAATTTATGTGTTGGTATAATTCTGAATATTTGTGTCATGCATATAAGTGTCTGATCTTTTTTAATACCACTGTACAAAGGGACGAATAATTTTATAACCAGAAAGAATATTTGTTATCTGTGCAACAATCAAGTGAATCAAGCATCACTGTTCAGAGCATAAGCTGATCATGACAAGACTCCATGCATGGGGCAGGAATCCATCACCCAAGTCACTTTCTAGGAGAGATTTATTTTCCGTTGACACATCAGCTATCTTTGCTTACACACTATCCCAGAGTAAGTGCCATGGAAACACCCCAAATAGATTAGATAGCTATATAGCTTTCACTAATGCTGAAAAGGATAAGGCAGCTACATTTTCATGCAGGGTCCTGAAAATAATTACCATTTGACACCTGATTGTGTCATACATTGAAGTAGGTGAGGAAAGCAATCACTATTCATGAATCATGATGGCTCATGGAATATAAAACCATCTACTTTCAGATACAAAACAAGCAAAGAGAAAAATATTTTGACTGACATAATGGAATGGACAGCATTAATCCAAGTGTAATGAACTTGGATGCATTTACTGAGTTGACATAGGTTAGTGTAATCTAAAGAATGATACCCGAATAATGTAATCCAGTCATCGTAGACCTTGCAACTCAAGGGACTATTATTTCAGACTACAAATAAAGTCAATTACAGATTTTTAAGATTTATAATCTCAGAAAATAAAAGCCAAAATATACCTATCTGGATGTGCAAATATAAAAACTAATCCAAAACCAAGTGGAGCTTTTTAAAAGCAAAAAAAAAAAAACCCACACCCTCACACATATTATTGATATATTATTCATCCCGTATGATGTCTTTTGCCACATCACCATTATGCTAAAAATCAGTTAAAATCCATTTTTGTTAACAAAAAAATCAAGAAAAATATTATTCACAAAATAAAAGAATTAATTTGGTTGCTCCTGCTTTTTCATAAAGTCAAAGACTATGAAACCACATTGTTTGGAGGCTGCTCTTTGAGCACATAATACAGAAGATCATGACTGTGATGGGTACTTTTAATTAAAAACTGAGGCAGTGGAGCTGAAAAAGGGTCAGATGACACCTCCATACAGAAGCAAGCTTTCTGGGGGAGTGCAGACATAAAGCATGGAAGAGGGTTTTTTGTTCACACTGAAGCATTCTCAGTTGAACAGAAATGATTCTAATATATCATGAGGCACCCAATCCCTCAAACATGGAATCTATAGGCTGGAGCAATGTAATTCATAGCCTTTGATATGGTTTGTATTGACCCCGGTGTTGCTGAACTATGTTTCTTTCTCTTCAGTGAAATAAATTAAGCTAAGAATTATCTCTGCAGATAGGAAATGACCTAAAACACGCTACTGTGGCGCTGGTAGAGGCAAATTGCTGAGGAAGGGAGCACAAAAATTAAGGGCACTAATTGGATAGGAGCTCCCACTGCTATGTACAGGAGTTTATCTTTGCTCTCTTGCAAAAATGACACTTGGAGCAGGGATAGGAACGGAGTATTGATTTATTTACGATTTTTTTAAATTTATTTTTTAAAATAAATTTATTTTAAACGCTACCCTTCCCTTAAAAATGCTTAGGGTGCTTTACATAATGAAACATATAAAACACATATAAATGATAAACATCAAAAAAACAAACATACCCCAAACCCCCCAACTCACCCTAACCCCCTCACAACACCCACCCACTAACACATTACCCATTTCCCCCCATCCCTCCTCCCTCACACCCCTACCCCAACCGACCACCCCCAATTCAATCCCCACTGTCAAAAGCCCGACATAACAAAATGGTTTTACATTGCCTCCAGAAGGCCACCAGGCTTGAACATAGGCAAACCTCCTGGGGGAGGGAGTTCCTTGAGCTGATGAAAGCATGGATGAGCCAGCATGGACAAGGTTTAGGAATGCTGGCTGATGAGAATGCCCTATCTTTCATTCACAAAGGTTTTTCAGATGCACCACCAAATAGCTGAACAATCTTTTTTCACTCAAGTATTTTTTTTATTTTTATTTTTCATTTTGTTCATTTCAGAATTTCAGGTGTTCATTCAGTTCATGTTGACATTCAGTCCATGTTGGTATTTCAGTCCAGTCGTTTTGGTATTTTGGTCCTTTGTTCTGTACTGCTGCTCACCAAACAGTTGCAATAAAATTATTTATTAGCACAAGAGCAAGTTTATGAAGTTTAAGGAACTGCTTAGTGCGCAAAAGTCCTTAAATACTGGAGGTCTAAAATACTGGAATAACTAAAATGATTCAACCAAAATAACAAGAAAACAAAAAGAGAAATGAATGCTATTTCATTTCCTCTTTGTGTCACATGGGGAAGGGGCAGCGAAGGGAAAGTACAGGCTGCAAACCAGAGAGGGGGCTAGGAGTAAGGGAAGGGGAGATCTTTCAGCCATCTTCCGATCTCAGGGAGGGTACTCCTCATCAGTCTCCAATTTCAGGGGAGAGTAAGGCTCATCATCAAGGTCCTGAGGGCGGGGGCACACAAAGAGTAAGGGAAATCAGGAAGCTAGGGAACAAGGAAGCCAGCGATTAGAGGGCATAAAACCTGGGAACACAGGGCTGGAACACAGAGGCAGGAGGGCTAGGCAACAAGGGAGCAAGGAACCAGGAGTCAAGGCACTGAGAAGAGGGTCAGGACAGAAATGCAGCGAGAGGTGGAATGGAGAGCAGCATGAGGAGAGCAAGGGGTAAGGTAGGGAGGAGCCAGACTCACAGGAATAGCAAGGAGAGGGGTTGCTCCACAGTGTTTTCTGTTGGTACCAGCATACCTTATATACTGACTGGTACCCAATCAGGAAGTTGGGAGGCAGGGCCAGAGGGAAGACAGAGAGAAGAAGGTGAGGTCAGAAGCGCTCAAAGAGGAAGAGTTACCATTTGTTCCTGGAAAGGAAGCTTCTAGGTGGTGACACTCCTCCACCGTCTGCCCCACTGGTCAGTGTTCCTGGGAATTTCTGCATTGGGAGGAAAAAGCTGTGGCTGAGCAGGGAGCACAAACCCTCACAGGCGCCTGGATCTGGACACTGGCTAGCTAGTCAGTTCTGGCTCTTGAAACATGATGGTGCGGTGCCAACAGGGTGATTGCCGATGCACCGAAGGAGACAGGACTCAATTGCTGGGTTTTAATGGCCGCACTCTTTATTCAGATCAAATTACAATCAACAAATGGGTGGGGGCAAATCGCCTAGTGCGATGCGGGTCCAGTACTTGAACAATAACTTATGTAACAGTAACCCAACAAACCAGGAGTGGTTTTGATGTACCCTCGATTACCACCCCAACCGTGAACATCACATTTCCCTCTCTCAGTGACCCAAGCCACAGGCGAGAGGGACCCATTCCTTTTAAGGCGATTAAGGATAAAGGTGCCTACAGATGGGGGACTGTACTTGTCCCTACTATCCTCGCTCAACACCCCTCCCAGGGAGGTTGCCCCACCGCTTGCCATACTCTGCTTTTCCGGTGGGTGGGCCTCCCCATCTCTTAAGGAGATGACTCTTACTTATGATAAATCTAACCTACTACTAATTTCTGTACTGGGCCCCTGCCACTACAGGGTCACCGGGGTTACCCAGACGAGCCCGACCGCCACCCTACCCCTATAAGCTAACTAAGATCCACACTATTGTACCAAGTAAAGCTCGTTACCTTCCGGTGACAAATGGACGCCATCCCTTCTATATAAGGCGGGAGACCTGTGCGTCAGTGCCCGGGTATCTATGCGGTCTCCTCCTAAACCCATAAGCCATTTACCCACATCCCGATTGATCATCTTTTGGGTTCTGTCAACCTTCCGGGGATGAACCCCGCTGCCCCATTACATCCGGTCGACCAGATAGGTCCATACGATCATAGCAGCTGGGAAAAGTTTTTTAATCTCCCTGAGATCAGCTTTTATGTTCCTAATCAGCTGAATGCCCTTGATTTGAGGGATGTCATTCTTGTCCAGGTGAATGACGATGACATCAGGCAGCCGGCCATGCACAGGAGCATGCAGGGTTGTCAGGAGTTGGTGCCATCTCATGCCTCCACGACCCTTCCCATCTGGTCTGCCCAGCTGTCTTGCCTTCCCAACGTACTAGGCTGAGGCCAACAATCCAGATCTGTCTTCGATAGCGCAGGTAGCCACCTTGGGGGGTGGGGGAAACAGAAATGAAGACTGGTAGTGGGGAAGGGCACCCCGGAAATAAGTCCAGAATGTCCCTGACCTCCAGCGGCCCAAGTCCCGGATACCCTGTTCGGACATGGCATTCTCGGCTGCAAAGGTCGCAGCCCCAATCCAGAAGGAGTGGGTACCATACGCTGTCGGGGGAATCCTGAGGTGGGACAAGGCTGCTCTCAGCACAGCTGTGATACATGGTAACCGGCAACCCCGTCTCATGTCTGAAGACAGGGCCCGGGGCTAGTTGGCGGGCATCGAGATATGTCTCGAGTGCCCGAACAGGGCACAAATCCGCTGAGGCCGACCTATTTAGCCTCATGACTTGCCCCCTCCCCCTCTGATCTGTCTTGGATTGCCAAATGGTAAGTGCAACTACTGTTGGGCCAATATGGATGTCGTTGAGCTGGTGCGCCCTACCTGAGGTGTCCCTGGCTGCTTCGGCCACCAGCTCACTCACTCGGAATGCTCCAAAGAAAGCTAACTTGATAAATGAATCAAATAACAGAACTTCATAATGGTTAAAACAAATATATGGGAAGCTACCACATACATCCAGCAACAAGCGAGGGGTAATGGGGGCCCGCTGGTCGGGGGTTCTGGTTGCCTCCCTGGCCCAGCTTTCCAACAAACACCTTGTGAAGAAGCCCCTATCTGGGGTGGATGGGGGGTGGCCTGTAAGGTTGCTTGCAAAGGTCAAGGCAGACAGCTTACCAGCTATGGTACCCAAGGCCGCCCCCTTACGTCTCAGGTATATGGCAAACTGGAGCATGTGGGACTCAGGGATCGGAAAACCCGGGAGCCAGTCCTGCGCCAACCGGTACTGCTGGAATTCCTGGAAGGCCCTGTCGTAGGCAGTCCTGGTGCGAGGCGCCAGGGATCCCAGGACAGCCACCTGCAACTCTAACACCCAAGGCTCCAAACCGATGGCAGCACCGGCTCTGGTTCTGCCCTGGCCCAGGGGGCCAGCAAACGAAAACGCTCCATCTAGAAATGAGAGAGGGTGTCGGCTACATCGTTGTCCAGCCCAGGTATGTGCCTGGCCTGGAAGAGGATGTTGAATTCTAAGCAGATAAGCATGAACGCCCTCCCCAGCCTCATGACCCTTGGGGACCTGGAAGACTGGGTGTTGATGATGTGAACAACGGCCTGGTTGTCACACCAAAACATCAACGATTGGTTCGCCAGTTCATTGGGCCACAGATGGACAGCTAGCACTATAGAAAAGAGTTCAAGGAAGGTAAGGTCCCTAGTTATTCCTTGCTCGTACCATTCCGGCAGCCAAGGGACTGGCGCCCAGTGGTCTCTGAATATTAAACCAAATCCCGTGCCACCAGTCACATCAGAATGGACCTGGAGCTCGGCTTCGAGAAAAAGCTGGTCTCACCACAAACTGGTGCCATTAAATTTGTTTAGGAAAGTGGCCCATAAATGGAGGTCTTCTTTGATCTCCCTGGTGACTTGGACATGGTGGTGAGGAGGCGGATTTCCAGCCAGTTTAGCATAGAGTCGTGACAAGAAGGCTTGGCCGGGTGCCACCACATGGCATGCGAAATTAAGGCTACCTAGGACCGACTGCAACTGGCGCACCATGATTTTTGCTGCCCCCAACCATTTGCCAAGCTTGGCATGGAGCGAGAGCAATTTTTCCTGAGGCAGGTGGGAAACAGCTGCCTTTGTATCGAGCTCAATGCCAAGGTAAGTCAATTGGGTGGTTGGTCCCTCTGTCTTCTTGGGGACAAGAGGAATCCCAAGTTCTTCAGCCACGGCTTGGAATGTCTGCATCAGACTTGAGCAGTCATCCATACCGGCCTGGTCGATAAATAAGAAATCATCCAGATATTTTGTGATTCCTCCCTTGCCTGATCTCTGCTTGATGATCCATTTGACAAGGGTGCTGAACCGTTCGAAGGCCGAACAAGAGATCAAACACCCCATGGGCATGGTCTTGTCAAAATAATACATGACGAAAAGCGGACTTAATGTCACACTTGCCCAAGATATCACCCGACCCGAAGGACCTAACTAGGGACACGGCCGAGTCGAACGACGCATATCTAACCGTAGAGAGCTCTTTGGGGATAGCGTCATTGACTGAGCCGCCCCAGGGGTAAGACAAGTGGTGGATCAGTCAGAACTCCCCAGGGGCCTTCTTGGGTACTACACCTAAAGGGGAGGTAACCATGTTGGGAAAGGGGGTGTGGGGGCCTGCTACCCTCCCTTCAACTTTTTCCTTTCGAATTTTTTCCCGGACCACTCTCTTCAACCCGACCACGGATTTTAAGTTTGGTACCACTTGATGCTGCTGGACTTCAATTGTGGGGATACGAAACCCATGGTGGAACCCCTCCATGATGTATACCACCTCTGCATGGTTGGGGTAGTCTCGGAGGGCCTGCTCAAGCTGAGTGGCCCTAACTGGTGTTGGGGCTTTTGCTAGTAGGTCCCCCGTTACTGGGGCCGGAGGCACCTTTTCCAGTTGACCCGGGGAAGGGCCTCCCCTTTGCGCCAGGCCTTCCCCGCGGGCACACCGAGTTTGCATGGTGGCCCGAACACGTGGAGCATGCGTGGCAAAATTTACAAGCCCCGCAGGAACATCTCCCGAAACGGCCGAATTCCCAACATTGCCCAATAGCTGTATTCGCCCCCTTTTTTCCTTCCTCATGAAAGGACTCTGTGGCGGACAAAGCCCCACCTTTGCTAATAAATGTCCACTGTCAGATCTGGGAACATTTCCTACACCACTCATACAGTTAAGCCAGAGGTCATGGGAATGCAGGTCCCACCTCAAACCCGGGGTATAGGTTGCTCGATGGCGGAATGCCTCATTGTACTGCAACCAAGCCCCAGCTGGGCTGGCCTCGTAGGCTCGCCTCACAATATCGGTGTACTTCAGCAAGTCCACTGCCCTAGCGGGGTAGGCCTGGATCATGACTCATGTAAATAGAGAAGGCAGCGGTCCAATTTGACCAGTTTCTGTCAGCCTTGGGATGCTTAAAATGTTCCTTCTCCATGATAGAATTGCTAAACAGCATGGCAAACAGATCGAGATACTCTCCTCTCCAGATCCATTCTTTGGTGGCGGGGAGCAAGTGACCCCCCAATTGGGTCCAAGACTGCAGAGCAGCTGCCGCCCTCTGGTGGGCACTGATGTGGAATGACCAACACAGGGGGGGTTCCACCCTTGTGCCCCGCCCGTTAACTGTAAGGGGGCGGCCATGGGGGTCCAGACCCGGAGTGCCTGCCCCGATCCGAATCCGAGTGCCTGCCCCCATCCGAATAAGCTCCTGCGGTACTTGGCTGGAGGAACACTCCCGCTGTATCTGCCAGGGCTGCAAGCCCCTGTGCCGGTACCACAGGGGCCCAGGTTCGCCCCCCACCATACCAGTTGGGTCGGGCCACTGACTACTCCCTGGCCCTGGTGGGGATCCGGTGCCGCCCCCCCGGTCCCAACATCCCCTGTAGCTGTGCCCTTCTGAGAGTGTGGCGTCCCTGACTGTCCCCCAGCGTTCCACCCCCCCGAAGCGGTCTGGGCCTCACCTACATGGTGAGCTGGCAAGGGAGGTAGTGCCGCCATGGAAAGGGCTGGTGTCGCTTGAGCACACTGCTAAGTCAGCGCCTGGAGTGCCCTCTCCATCCGGTCGAGCCACTGGCGTAGCTCTGTGTCGTCTTGCCGTATTGCTGTCTCGGCAGGCTCTGGCCTGGGTTGAACAAAAGGGGGAAGGGGCTCCCTGGCCCAGCCCAGAGTGGGCCTGGGCCAAGCAGCCTGCATTTGGCCCACTGTGGCCTGGCCTGGCCCATATGAGCCTGGGTAGGCATGCCCCCCCAAGGGGATACCCCGGTGGTGGTCTGGTGCCACCCAACCCAGGGCCCTCCCTTGGGCCACAAACACCCTCCACAGGGGCAGCCCATACTGGGGCAGCAGGGGAGGGACCCCCCACAGGGGCGAGTGGCTCAGTTGGGCCCCGTGTGGGCCTGGTGTCCCGACGCGCTTATGCCACTGATGCCCCCCAAGGTTCATCTATGTATTGGGCAGGGGGGTTTAATGATTGCCCCCCCTTCACAGCGGGGGCCTTGCTCAGTCCCCGAGGGAACACCTGACTGGGGGGGACCAATGGGGTCGCTTGGGGGAGGAGGGCCCGTGGACGAGGGTGCTCCTGAAGCCCCCACCAACTGCTGGAGGAGAGCTTCACAGCTCGCCATCCTGTCCACTAGGGGGGGGTTTCCGTAATTCCCTCAGGGGGCCCATTGGTTGCAGGGAGGGTGGGGGCCAGGCCTGCGAGCCCGGTGCTTCACAGCTCTCATATGCCCCCTCCCCCCAGAGCATTCGCGTCTGCCGCCTCCCGCCGCCGCTTTCGGGCCACCGCTGCAGCGTTTTTCTTTTACTTCCCCATGCTCACAGCAAGGGCCTGCCACTCCCAACTGTCCGGGAACTCGCCGCCAATGAAGGATTTTGGGCCGCCGCCTTCCCTGGCTGCCTGTTTGATGGAGCTCTAGCCGCAAGTGGGGCTGGAGCTGAATCGCTGGCTCGTGAGCCCTGCCTCTTAAGCGGGGCCCACGTGACTGGTCTCTACCTATCACTAACGGGAAATGTTGCCTAGCAACCCTGGCCAGGTTCGTTGGAGCGGCGCTATTTCCCGCCTTTGGGGCCAACACAGCCCCGCAGCAGGAAATCTTCCCCAGCCATCCAGCCCCCTTGCTAGATGGGTGCAGCAAGGGGCCTCTCGCCCACCACCACCCCGTGCCATGGGAGGGCTGGCAGAGGCGAGTAGTAGAGCAGAGATTTTCAAATTGTGGGTCAAGACCCCAAGTGGAGTTGTGCCATCTGTGGATAGGGTCATGATCCGGTTCATACTTGATAGATTTTCATTGTCTTTGTGGATCTTTGGAGTCACAGGATTATATTTAAGTCTCAAAATTGGGGTCAGAGAGGCAAAAAGTTTGGGAACTGCTCCTATAGATGCTTCCTCTTGAAGAAGCAGTGCTACAGATAAGTAGCTCCTCTGTATTCTACTTACTAGTTTTAATGTTGTACAACAATTAATCTTCCATTATTTCACATTTTTTGTGTTCAGCATGTCGGTAATGTCTGAACTCTTTATCCTGCATCAAAAAACTCTACACAACAATGCTCAATCTGTAAAATTGACAATCATCAATTGATAGGAAGTCATAAAGACTGCTAATAAGAATTCCATTTTCAGATGCATTTAAATTTCTTTTTCAATCATCATTCGTTAAGAATCATGATCAGCTGACTAGCTTTGCCACTTCTGTTAAGTTATAGAGCTGGGCAAGTTGGGTTTAAACTTTACATTGTGGACTCTGAATGGCCGTGGGCAAGTCACTATCTTGCCATCTCAGTTTCCCTTTGGTAAAGTTGGTGAAAAGATCTTGACCTGTCTACCTTGCAGAATGTTTTAAGGATTAAGGAGATGATTTTAAATTGTTTTGCAACTGTGGAATCCCTCAGAGGCTGCTAGGATAAATGTTAGTATCCCTGGACACTGTGTAGCAAAAATACTTTTTGAGTGATCAATGTGGTATAAATGTTTGATGATAGCAGCCTTTGAAAAATATTTTCTTATATGACACAAAAGATAATGTTGTCTCTACCTTAATCAACCTCTAGTACTAAAAACTACAGTTTCAATCATGCTTATGCCTTGCGGAAGCAGTTTTGTTGGTAAATAAAGGTATAAAGAATAAAGTTGAAAGCCCCTTGTCTGGACAACTCTTACTGCACATTACTGTTATAGTAAAATGCCATGGTGTGAACACCTTTCTAATATTGCCAAAGGGTTTCTGCTATCTCCCATTCTGAGGTTGAGAATATCCTACTAGAACATGAATATGCTCCTATGCTTTCTAAAAAAATGAAACAGTTTAAGCCTAGAAAACAAATGGAAAGGGTGTTGCTGGTGGCCCATGTGAAAGGCCATACACACCTGATGGTTGCAAAAATTCCTTTAAAAAACCCACCGTTGTTGTCGTCTAGAAAACCTATGGCATGTAAAAACCTTGTCACCAGCAACAGTATAAGAAAGAATTGGACACAAATGTGTGGGCATACAAATACATTCTAGGCTGCAGATTGCATTCTTGGGTCACTGTACATCCAGAGATTAAGTTGTGTTACTATTTGTCCAGTATGAGTGACACTAATATCCCCTTCTCTGATTCATGCCCTTTGAGAAGGCTACCTCAAGTCTCTCTTCATATCTGTCTGCAGAAGGACTGCTCTGAGCTCCTTCCCACCCAGCAATGTCTGTGGGGGGAGGACTGCTATCACTATCTCCCAGGCTAGGTCTGGGGTGCACCACCCTTAGAACTTCCCATCCACTGAACCCAGGTGAGGGTGTGTGAATGGAAGCAGGCTTCAGCTGTGGAATTCCTCAGGTGCTGCTGGGAATTGCCATCCATACATTTAAAGGGAATTACATCTCTTTTGGGATCCTCTCAGGGGCAATCCTATTGAATTTATTTAAGCTCATTAAGAAATGTGTAGTCTACTCTGTACTTGCAAATAAGACCCCTTGGAAGTTTGTGGTACCTGACCTGAATATCTTTCAAGGCTGTGATAAAAGAGAACAAAATGTGAGCACAATGCCCAGCACTCACTGGGTTATGGGCTGATGTGGAGATAGTGAAAAACCCTGGCCGATCTGGTAACGGGAAAAATAATAATTCCCAACCCCTGGATAAGTTATGTAACACATGCCTGCACAGGAACTAAAATCTGCAAGGTAACAGTGAGACCAAGAGGCTTGTTTCTGTCAGTGTATAAATGACTGTACTATACATGAGTGTGTTAAAATTAGACAATATTGATGAGCAAGAACTCTGGTGGAACTAGGAGAAGCTTTCAGCAGATTTGTTCACCTGTGCTAGAATATTACCTAAACCCACTTAACGCTAATACTTCTTTTTCCTTTCCCCAAACTAACAACCTTTCCAAAAGTTTACAAAGCACCTGCAACTTCACAGGTTTCCAGAAAAAGAAATCCCATTTTCACCTCTGAACTGAACCTCCCAAATAGGGAAATAATTGATGTGTACCTTTGTAATGTCTTCTAGCTTTGCTAATCTGTTATTGAATATGGACCCATGAGTACTATGTAATATTTTTGACAATGAACCAGTGAAGAAAATTACCCAGATGATAGAACACGAGTTTCAATTTTCCTCTCCTAGGACTGTAGTGAACCACTGAGAAATAATTTGAATAGTTTTCTGGCTGATGTTTAGCAAACAATATTTTTGGCATGTGCATAATTACATTACTTTATAATATGATGCTATATGATAGGTAATCAGACAGCTAAACTGATAGTACAGATTGCAGAATATACCAAGATTGATATTAAAGATTTTTGTCCCACACCCCAAAAGGAAGACACTGACACCATTATTTGGGTTAAACTAAGCCGCACCAAACATTATTACAACTTAATCGGGTAGGGAGGGGTCTATGCCCCTTCAAGTCCTGCAAACCTTAACTATTAACTCAGTTAATAATACTAATCATCATCTTAAGTGGTCTGATGTTCCTCAGTACCGCAACAATGCTAACTATAGCTGCTGTAATGTCACACCTGTCCGGCCACCCCCAGCCGGATCAGGAGGCCCTTGCCTACTGTGACCCTAAGAAGGAAGCGAGGAGATGCTCCCCCATGCCCTGGACCACCTCTGTCCTAAGGCCCCCGGGGTTGTCTCCCTCGTCCTGGTTCTGAAGTGACGCTGGCCCGACAAGCTCTAGCCTTCACTCAGAGCCCACCTCTTAAGGAGATGACTTGGCAGCAGACTATCCCTATTTCTAACCTAACTACTTCGCAGGACCCCTGCCACTAGAGACTGTCAGCTTCTGCTAGGCTGGTCTCGCTCCCCTCCCCCCGACTTCTTAAGTAACTGGCTCAGCTGTTCTTGGAGGGTCTTGAGATAAATCTCGAGCCCTTCATCTGACAGGTGTATGCCGTCAACCCTATACAACTCTGGCCTATTAAATTTGATCTCTGGGTGACTAATTACTTGACCCCCTAGTTCAAGCACCAGTCTCCCAATCTCTTTGTTGACCTTTCTCCTAGCTCTGTCAACCTTGCTCGGGTGCACGGCATTTCTCCAGTTTATTCACTCAAGCATCTCAGACCATACAAACACAGTTTCTGGGAGAATCCTTCTTGCTGCATGCAAGTCCCTCTTGATGCTGGTGACCAGGTGCAGACCTGTGTCAAATGGCAGGTTGTTTTCTCCCAGGTGGATTACCAGTATGTCTGGATGCAGCTGTGCTGCTAACGAGTGGATCAATGGCAGGAACTAGGCCCACTTCATCCCGCTCCGACCTCTCCACGACACCTTTGCCAGATGTCCCAGTCCCAGCTGGGTCCCCCAATACAAGCATCCTGCTTGTCTCCTGGCCCAGTAGACAATACTGTGGCCCGCTATGATGACTTGCTGCTGCCGGCCAGGCAGCTCGCCTCCTACGAAGAACACAACAATTTGTTAACCAAAACTTGTCCCCTGGGTTCACTGGCCCTTATCCTTTAACTAAGGGGCCCTTTTTCTTATAACTGAACTTTTCTGACATAAGAGCGATAAGCTCCAGACTTCCAGCAACTTATCGATTTTACTTGCTGCTCGGATAATCCAGCGGCCGTTGCGCAACTGGCCGCACCAATCCGAAAGGAGTGGGAACCGAAGTCCTGCGTTGATAATTCCAGTCTTTTTAAAGCTTTGTTCATTATTGCTGAAAATTGGTACCTTGTAAGTTTCGTACCATTTTCGTGCATCACAACTGTCCCTCGCTTTTTGGCCGTATTACCATATATTCCTCTAGTGCTTTTACCGGGCAAAGGTCTTCCTCTTCTATACTAGCCAGCTTTATTAACTGTCCCCTTTTTCGCTGATCTGTTTTGGATCCCCGCACCACTATTGTCATCCCCTCTGTCCCCACCTGGACGTCCTCTACACACAACACGGGCCCCCTTAGATTGCAGGCCGAGGCGGTTGCTAATTCTCCCACC
>QEPC01003337.1:1100391-1113214 GCA_003113815.1 Sphenodon punctatus
TGCGGGCTCTGGGTCGCCGGCAGTGGCCCGGAGCCGGCACTAGCAGGGACTTCGGGGGGGAATTGTTTTTTTAAAGCCAGGCTGGGCAGGGTGGGTGGGGGGTGCCCCCCTTCCACCCGTGTAGCCTGGACTGGGGAGGGAAAGTGGAGGGGTTTTTTGTTTTTTTTTTACATTGTGCCCATTCGTTTGAATGGCCGCAAAGTAAAAAAAACGGTACGGGGGAATCCAGTAATTTTAGCCAGATTACCGGGTTAATCCGATACTGCCGGTACACTGAAAGACCGGCAGTATCAGATACCGGTAGATCCGGAATTCCCACCCCTAGTAAATAGTAATCTTGTACAGAACCTTTCATCTGTAGGATAGTAATGTGTTTTTACATAGGTTGGCAAGTTTGATGCTCTGGAAAACTAAGGGTGTGAACAAATGAGAGGTTAGCCTCCTGGAGTCCAGGTTCAGTCCATTCAGCCTCCACTCACATTTAGCATGTAGAGCCTAATAAACTGGAAGTCCCCTGCATCTTTTTCTTGTGCGTTCGGGCAGCCCCTATTCACAGGTTTAGCATGACAATTCTAATACACAAGAAAGTTTTCTTCCCCACAGTGCCTCATCCACCAACCCCTCTCCACTTCTCAGTATCATGCTTCCTATGATGACTCTCAGCTGCAATGAACTATGGGAAGAAGAAGCCGCACCAACTGTTTCTTTCTTTCAGGGTATGACTCCAGGAGGCGGTCCAGTCCCTGCTATTCTGCCCACCCACGTAGGTACATACCTGGGTTTATACCTGGCAGCACTTGGCAGCTGGAGCTAACCTTCTGCTATGCACATAATGCTGAGTTTATTGAGAAAATCATGTTCTTTATTGAGCACCTATAGTAAAAACTGAAAGCAAATCTTTAGACTTGCTAGGGCGGTGGTGGGGTCTCCTTCAAAGGAGGTTTTCAAACACAGGTTGGATGGCCATCTGTCAGGGATGTTGTAGCTGAAGACTTGGTGCACTGAGCAGGGAGTTGGACTAGATGACTTCTGAGAGTCTTCCAACTCTAATCTTCCCTTTTTAGGGAAGGTTATTGAACGGGCAGTGGCACTGCAGCTCCAGGAGCATCTGGACAGTGTCGGTTTCCTTGACCCTTTTCAGTCTGGGTTCCGCCCCGGCTATAGCACAGAGACGGCATTGGTAGCCTTGGTGGACGATCTCCACCGGGAGATGGATGCAGGACGTTCAATATTTCTGATGCTGCTAGATCTCTTGGCTGCTTCTGATACAGTGGACCATGGGCTGCTATTGAGATGATTGTCAGTCCTGGGGGGTCTGGGCGGGACTGTCCTTGAATGGTTCCACTCATTCGTTTCAGGAAGAAGCCAGCGGGTGGTACTGGGGGCAGAAACATCTAGCCCCCGGGCCTTAACCTGTGGTGTTCCGTAGGGTTCAATCTTGTCTCCATTATTGTTCAACGTGTATATGAAGCCCTTGGGGGAGATTGTGAGAGGGTTCGGGGTGCGCTATCACCAATATGCTAATGATACTCAGCTGTACGTCTCTTTTTCAACTGACCCAGGTCCTGCTGGCTCAGTGCTGTCCCAGTATTTGGAAGCTGTGGCGGATTGGATGCGGCAGAGCAGACTGAAGCTCAATCCTGATAAGATGGAAGTAATGGTGGTAGGTAGGGTGAAGGAGATGTTGGCTCCCCTCGTAGAGGGGGTATGTCCTCCCATAGCCCAGCAGGTTCGGAGTCTGGGAGTGTTGTTGGACTCAGATCTCCACCTGGATCAACAAGTGGAGGTGATGGCTAAAGTCACCTTCTGCCAGCTGTATTTGGTACGGAGGCTGCATCCATTCATTTCCAGACCTGACCTGGCCACCCTCATTCATGCCTTCATCACCTCGAGGCTAGACTACTGCAACGCGCTCTATGTGCGGCTTCCCATGATGCTGGTCCAGAGGCTTCAGCTAGTGCAGAATGTGGAAGCCCATCTCCTGACGGGGACAGGTTGGTGGGAACATATAACTCTAGTGCTCCGTGTTCTGCACTGGCTGCCTATTCTGTACCGGGCCAGATTCAAGGTGTTGGTTTTGGCCTATAAAGCCCTACGCAGTCTTGGTCCCTCATATCTCAGGGACTGCCTTGCCCTCCGTGTCTCAGAGCGACCCCTTCGGTCCACCGAGGGCACCTTTTTGGAGGTCCCCCGGGTAAAACGGGGAGCCACAATGGAGAGGGCATTCTCGGTGGCCGGGCCGTGACTTTGGAACTCTCTTCCGGAGGAAGCCTGCCTGGCCCCAAGTCTATTGGCTTTCTGCCGAGCCTGTAAAACCTGGCTGTTCACCCAAGCCTTCAGGGGGGAGGGTGGGATAGTTTTCTTTGGAGAAGGATTTTGGGTTTTATTTATTTATTTTATTTATTTATTTATACATATTTGTTAGCCTACGGTATCTCGGGGCGGCTTACAGCATACAAACACAATTTAGAAACAATTTTTAAGATGTGGTGGTGTTATGTTTTAAATTGAATTTTATTGTTGTATTTTATTTGTTGTAAGCTGCCCCGAGATGCCATGGGCATGAGGGGGTGGCTAAAAAATGTAAGGAAATAAATATAAATAAATAAGATTCTATGAAAAGTAAAAATCGAAACTGAAAGCAATCAGTCAATGATTGCCTGTTGTCAATCTGGTTTCTTGCTTCCATGGCTTACAGCAACATACTGGCAGATATCAGCACACAGTACTTATCCGCCATGGTGTTGGAAATCTTTCTTAGTTTATATAAAACCCCAAGTCAAATATGTACCTCTTGTACCCTCTCTCTATCATCTTCAGCATTACCATAAAGTGGGGGTGGAAAACATCCCCGCTTGCAAGAGTGCTCTGCATTTCTCCAAGTATCCAAACCTCATATAAGGCAACAAGCTCTCCTTAAGTCGGTTCACACTCCCTGTATTCTGAGTCACATGTTTCCCCAAAGATATTAATCCTAAACGTTACCCAAAATGGCCTGAAATCCCAGTGGCCCTGTGTGTATCCTCTCGCTGTCATCAGTGAGCTGATGAGAAAAAGCAACGAGGAGGGTACAGACTCCGTTACTGACCGACTTCTGGTAGTGCACACAAGTTAAGAAAATTCTCAATCTCGTTTGGATCCCAATTTCTCACCTCATATGGTGTGCACACTTTTCCATTCTGATTAACTTGGAAATGCAGCAGGGTTGCGCCATGTCTGCACTCTATCATGCATACATGGTACCCCATTTTATGCATGTGTCACCCTCTGTGGACACAGGCTGCCTCAGAGGACGAGTTTGCCAGTTCTCTCTCTATATCAGACCTCACCCAAATGTCAGCAAAGGTCAGGGTATCCATTAACCACCAATTTCTCTGGGCCAGCATCCTGAGCAGTCACAGCACCCACAGACAAAAGTCAAAGTCACACAAAATATATACATGTTTTTATAAGGTTTTACATTCTTCATTTCTTTTCTTTTTTTAATCCATTCAGTGGCCGCGATCCCATGGTTTGCGGATTACCGTGCGCAAGCCGCGTGCATGCACATGCACGTGGCTTGTGCGCGGCACAATGTGCTGGCAATGCAGCTGCGTGCGGGTTCTGTGCAGCTGCGTGCACACGCAGCCCCACACAAGGTCCACGGTCCATGGGATCGCAGTCAAAATCCCCACTTATCACAGATTCATCAGATTTCCATCACTGATCAAGAGCACCTAGTTAACTTTCAAATAAATAATGAGCTACTGTTTAATTTATTTATTATTATTATTATTATTATTATTATTAATAATAATTTCCCATGTTAAAATGAATATATTTAATCTCACTTGTGATTCCATTGCTTTTAACACACTTCAGCAGAATAATCGCCATGCCTTTGGCGAAGTCAATGGGTAGGGTGGGTGGGTTTTGAGGGTTAGGGAGGGTGGAAGGGTTTGGTTGTTTTTTATTTTGGTTTTTATATCTTTTTTGTCATTCCCCTGTATTGTTTTAAGATACTTGTATTTTTATATGGTTTTATATTTGTGTTTTATAATTTGTAAGCCGCCCTGAGTTGCTTTTGCAGGAGGGCCGGGGTATAAAGTTGTTCAAATAAATAAATAAAATAAATAATCCTGCTCTTACTTGTGGGAACCATGAAAGAAGACGAGGGGTGGTGAAGTGTTGCAGTACCAGGCCAGCATCCCATCTGGAACAAGAGCCATTCTGCATTTGTAGGGCAGACAGCCTCAGGGCAGACTTCCACACCCTACTACCCCCTGCTCCTCTGGGTTGTAGCACAGTTCAACCAAAACTATGATTTGTTTCTAAAAGCAGTCTCTGCACTAGGCAGTTGTTGGGACTGAAATGCCTCCAAGCCACAAACAATCCCTATTTTGAGAATGAGGTGTGTGGTGTTCTGCTAAGCAGGGATACTTTCTCTAATGCTTGACCCTAATTGCGCTTAAAATCTGCACACACCCTCCCTTCTTACCATGCACATCAGCCTCACCCTGTTTCTCTTTCTGTCAGTCCTAGCCTGCTTGTCTCTACCCATGCCAACTTGTGCTGCTGGTCAGGGCCAGCCTTAGGACAAGCGAGGCGGCCACCCTGGGGTTCCAATGGGGAGGGACCTCTGGGGGGAGCGCCGGCTTTGATAGTTTCAGGAACTGATACTGAGACCACTAGATGGACGCTTTCCATAGACTCCTCCCTCAACCAGCTGCACAGTGGAGAAGGCCCCACAGAAACGCCTGCTGGGGGCAGGGAAAAGGGAGCTGCAGCAGCAGCAGAAGAGACCCAGCAGAAACCATAGGAGTGGTGCGACTGTGGCAGATCTTCACCTCTTGTGAAGAACGGGGCAGTGCCATGCCTGCTTCTGTCAGCAGTTATTCACCCCTCAACCAGCAGGCACTTCTGTGCGGCCCTCCGCACAGTTCAGCCAATGAGGAAAAAGCCACACAGCAAGTGGCCATGCCCACAGAAGTGGGAGTAGCACCTCCCGGTTTCCTTACAAAGAACAACAGAGAACTGCCGCCATACCACCACCCCTATGATTTCTGCCAGGGCAAGTGCTTCTTTCAGGGGAGCACCACTGCAGCTCCTGCGGGGAAAATGTCAATGTGGCTGTACCCCAATCAGAAGGTACTGGCCCTGTGCCCTCCCCAGCCCAGTTCTGATGCAGACAGAGCAGTCCTACTACCAGTTGATTGGCAGGGAGCAAAAGTACTCCTCATGTCCTCAGTGCAAGCTCCTGATCCAGACTTGCACTTCAGAAAATCAGGAGGCAGAGCAGAAAAAAGTTCTACGGTACAACTCCTCAGTATTTTGTTAGCAACACAGCCGGGTGTTGCAATACACAGAGTTTAAAAAGACAGAAATGGAGGCTGCCTGCCCCCAGAGGTGCTCCGGGAGCACACCCCATGTCCACCCACTTCCAGCCCCAACTGAGCCCACTTTAGATGGAACCGGTGCCAGCCCACAGTCCACCCACATGGTCCCTTGCTCCACCCCATACCACAAAATTGGGGTGATCATTTAACACTTTAGGCTGACACTCCCAAGTCTATGGTGCTGTCAGGGGTGACAGCTAACTCAGAAGTGGAACTGCAGCATGGGTCCGCTATATTTTTCCAGAAAATTTTCTGGTTCTAAAAATGCATTGTTTCATAAAATTAATTAGTAAAATAATTATAACATTTAACATTTTTTCCTAATTAAATATTTCAGTTCAACTACTTTTGGCTATTGTAAAAAACTTTGTGATATCCAAAACATAAAATAAACATACTAAATCAAATCCCACTCAATTTAGGGCATTGGAAACATTTTCAGAAAATCTGCATCAGAAAATTTTCTAATACAAAATTTTCCAGAAATCCCACATCACTGCGGACAGCAGCTCTACTCTGGGCTGGTGCCCCGGGAGTGGCCTTCCCACTCTGGGATGTTCCAGAGCGCCACCAGCAGGACTGCCCCGGAGCAGGCGCAGTTTGTTCCATTTCCACACCTGATGGGGTGATTTTAAACAGACTAGACAGCCCAGGGGTGAAGCAGGCTGTCACAGGAAGAAGTGGAGCTGCAATCCATCTAAAAGCACCCATAGTGTGGGATACACCATCTTAACACTATTCAACACCACCTAAGAACATCAAATATACACAAGACCATTGTAAATTGGAATGTGTGCATTCTGGACAAACAGCCATCATCTCCTTCACAACAATATGCTTCAATCTCATCTACAATATGCCTTTGCCTTTATCAACAAAAACAGTGTGCTCTTACTGTCTGGAATCTTTTAAAACACAGGACCCAATCCAGCATAAGCTTATCCATATTAACAGTTGCACTGAACTGAACTTATTTGAGTAAATGCTTGCTGGAGCAAACCCAAAGCTAATAATTTTGCTCCTATCTATGAATGTTTTTTTCTCTGCTCTTTTTGTCTTTCATATGTCCTCTGTAGTTTTTGCATGAATCTACCAAAAACTATAAAAACTTCTTCCGCTCTTTAAAACTAGGAGATGCAAACCTACTGTACTGTAGTTGTATTTGTGTCAGCTCAAATTGCACTGAAATGAATTAAATCCCCTTCATCTTAATAACAAGTGTAGAAATTGTTAATAAGAATGATAAAACAAGCAACTATGGCCGCTTTTAGATGAGCAGGTCGCCATCGTGCTACCTGCTTGCGCGATGTTTCAAAATCCCGCGTCTTACACGAGACGCTGGCTGGGGATCATGCGCATAGAAGGCGGTCATGCATTCTTTGCCCACCGCGAATTAAATACCTTGATTGTCAGGTATTTCATTCATGGCCGGCAAAGAATACACGACCGCCTTCTATGCACATGATCCCCGGTACTCATGTAATGCATGCATGCTCCGGTGCCAGTGTCTCATGTAATCCCACATTGCGGGATTTTGAAACATCATGCGACCACCCACTCATCTAAAAGCGGTCTTAGTTACATACCCATTGATCAGACACAGTGACTGATATTAATAGGAAAATATATTGGCTTCTTTATACCTTTTTAATGTATCAAAAAGGTTTAATCTGCTTACATCAGTCTACAATTTTTTCTAATTAAATCAGTTTCTTTCTGAAGCTTCTCAAAATTCCTGTGAAACCAAGCTAAACCCTCTATTTTTGCCAGTTCAGTAATCACAACTTAATAGAGCTGAACTATTTTTGTACACACACACAAAATCATCCCTCCCCAGGATGACAACCTGCAGGCAAAATTTCAGTCCAATCTGCTTTCAAACCACTGAGATATTAACTCTGAAATAGACAGCCTGACTGCACTGGTTTTCCTGAGGAACATATTGGAACCCACAGGGGCTACTAATGTGCCAACAGCAACATCTTGTCTGCAGCTGGGGCTATAACCATCACTGAAGGATCAGCAGTATTATTTAATTTGTTCCATTTAAAGAAGTAAACACCTCAATGATACTGTTTATGTTCTGCAAGACAGGAAAGATTCAGTAATACTAGTCGTGAGCTAAGATTTTGTTGTGGTCCTTGAATTCATTACAAAAATTTGATCTAAAATTGACACTGAGCACACAAATTATGTTGTAGTAGCAGGATATAGGTCTCCAAAGCTCTTCCTAGCCGTGCTGCCATACATCCCAAATTGCAATATTTTCTCACAGAGTCGTCGCATGATAGCACACTCACAGCAACTTCAATCGGATGCTCCTCATCCATCCAAGTGAAGAAGCTTATCTTTCCATTTTATTTGCCCATTAATTTTGCCTCTCTCTCTCTTTTTACCAGAGTGATTTTGGGTAACAGTACTAAGCAGAAAAGCAGCTAGAAGAACTGTACTCAAACACAATAGAACATTTGTAAAAGTGCTCAGATCCTGAATGATGGAACTCGGTCTATCTTCTAAGTTTTAAACCCAGACAGAAAAAACTGAAAAGACTAAATTTCAATTTCAGGATTCAGAAATGGACTTTCTGCTTCTGAATCCTGGCATTCAGAATTCAATTAATTCAGACTATCTTGCTGCTTTTTATGTGCGAGGTGAACACACCTCCTTTCCAACTCTAAGGC
Organism: Sphenodon punctatus; assembly: GCA_003113815.1. NCBI lineage: Eukaryota > Metazoa > Chordata > Lepidosauria > Sphenodontia > Sphenodontidae > Sphenodon > Sphenodon punctatus. The sequence goes on from QEPC01003337.1 coordinate 1,108,448, forward strand.
CTCATATGCAAGGACTAGTAGCCAGCTATTCGCAGTGCTTACTGCCTACTTAAAGAGGTTACCTATTTAAGCTGTAGTCCTGTCAAAGATTCTGTAGGGTAATAGTTGAATGAACCACAACCCCCAAAGGCAGGGTAGCAGGGACCAACTGTAAAGCACTGGCTTGTAGGCAATCTTGTCAAGATCAGGACCAAAGTCAACAAGTCGAGGTAAGGTCAAGACCAAATTAAGCAGCAAGCAACCAAGCCACAAGGACAAACCAGGATGAAGCATCAGGAAACAGGCCAGGAAGTATCCCAAGCAATAGTGGGCCTTAGACGAGCCATGCATCAGTTTGGGGTCTACTGTATTAAGGAGGCCCTTTCGATTAACTTTGATAAAACAAAGGTAATGGTAATGGGCAATAGTAGGGCTTATAAATCCCATCGTTGGGTTATTGGTGCCAACCTAATTAAGCAGGTGAGCTCTTATAAGTATTTGGGAGTGATTTTATCCTCCTCAAATAGATGGAATCTTCATTTTGAAGCCTCAAAGTGCCAAGCTAGGCGAACTACAGCTGCGATAATTTATTTTTTCTTTGGTAGAGGGGGTAAGCTGGTTTTGCCAGCTCTTCGTTTATTTAACGCCAAGGTCATTTACCAGGCTCTATATGCTTTTCCGATCTGGGGTATTTCTTATTTGGATAAACTCAAAGTTATTCAAAATGGATGGTCCCTAAGGGTACCCTTCAGGCAATTCTAAGAGCTGAAACCCTTTGCTCTACAATTAGATTGGTTGCCATGCGGATTCTATTTAAGTATTGGGTAACGGCTTCTCTTTTCCCGCCACAGTATAGGTCCCTTCTCAGCCTAGTCATCAAGTATGGCCTTTTGGGACCTTGGGACGAAGCAGTTGAGTTAGAGATTCACAGGTTAGGATAGTCTAAAGAATCTCTTAAGAGAGTGGGGCCTGAGGGCGCTGTGTCTCTCATTGTTAGGAGATTAGGTGATCAAGAACTTCAGACTGAGGAAACCTTGCTAAAAGATCAAACGGTTGCCCCTGCTTATTTCTCCCCAGTATCCTCCAATGTTAGGTTTAGTTATCTTTTTGTGTGGCCGAACTCTAGTGCAAGAGTGGTGTTCTCTAAGCTCAGATGTAACTCCTTTTTGTCAGTTTTCCTGGAGGGCCGGTATGCTGGGATCCCAAGGGAAAATTGTTACTGTGTTTTCCGCGAGCTTCAGGAGATTGACACAGTTTGTCATATTCTTTTCCGATATCCTGCTCGCTCAGACTTGAGAAGTAAATTTCTGGGTATTACATCCTCAACTGATTATGGTTGTCATCTAAATACCCTTCTTTGGGAACTTCTTAACCCTAGAGACTCTGGTGTAACAAGAGCAGTAGTTTCTTTTGGCTTAGCAGCCTTATAAAGACGATTAATTTTCTCCTCTTATCAAAGACCGGGTACTAATAGGTAAATGTATAATGTTATAACTGGTTGTGTTTGATTTGTCTTGTAAATTGACCAAAATGGTTTACTATCATATGTTTCATACTGTAATAAGCTACGGCTACAGAATAAAATTTGATTTGATTGATTGAGGTCAGGAAGTATTAATGATATTAATCTTTATACTTCTATTAGTAACTGCATCTTCTTGAGTTAATCATTTAACTTCTACACACTTCAGTCCATTCATCTCGGAAATGGGAATTGTAATTCTTAACTTCTATCGGGGACATTGTCCAGTACTCTAAAGGGGGGAAAGCTATTTTTAGTAGTATTTTTTTGCATTTCAGTAAGGCTGATGAAGAATCAGCACAGCAGCATAGAACAACGGAATCTTTCATACATGACATACATCATAAAATACTTTACTTATAATATTTTCACTCCCTGAAAAAATACAGTCACTATATAGGGTACTTTTAAAAGCCATCTTATAAAGCTTCTAATGTTGTAGATGAAAGGTCGGTAGGATGTACATATTATGTGGGCTTTTAAGCATTTTATTAAATGTACTTTTCAGGAAGAATTTTCTTTTTGTAATAAGTAACCTTTGCTCTACGTTTTAAAGTGGAGCTTCAGATGCTGGTTGTAAATGTAACTAAAGGAAACCAGGATTTCCAGCGGACCACAAACTGCAGTATTTCTTAGTTGTTTTTGATGTTGTAACGTTTCTCCAGTTCTGCTGTATACAAATTTCATATGCCACTTTTGGGCCATGTTCACCATACTATCTCCAACAGAAGTTTGTTTTATTTAATTAAATTAATTGTATTCATTTCATTAGATTTATTTGCCACCCCCTCCTGCCACAGCAGCTCGGGGTGGCTCAGAACAATTTAAATACCAAATATAAAAACAATCTAATAAATAACAGTAAAAATAAACAACAATATAAAAACAACAATAAAACCCAGGCAGAGCAAAAAATCCACTCCCACCTTACCAAACCCAACCCCCTACCTGTCTCCCTCACCATAGGCCTGGCGTAACAGTCAGGTCTTATATTGTCTTTGGAAAAAGGGGAGGTCTGGAGACAGGTGAATCTCCATCGGGAGGGAGTTCCACAGCCTCAGTGCGGCCACCAAGAATACCCTCCTTTTTGACACCACCGAAGATACCAGACGGACTTCAAGGAGGGCACCCCCAGCCACACGCAAGGGTCGATCCAAGACCCGGAGGGTGAGGCGATCCAGCAGATAGACAGGGCCCCATTTAGGGCTTTATCGATAAAAACCAACACCTTGAATTGGGCCCAGAAGACTAGAAGAAGCCTGTGCAGCAAACTGAGCACTGGTGTAATGAACTTGCAGCAACCGGTCCCCATAAGGAGACGGACCACCGCATTTTGCACCAGCTGCAGTCTCCGAACCATCCCCAAGGATAGCCCCACGTAGAGTGTGTTGCAGTAGTCTAGTCTTGAGGTGATAAAAGCATGGATGATAGTGGCAAGGTACAAGTCTGAAAAACCTACCGTCTAAGTCATCGCACCAGATGTATTTGGCAAAATGCGTCCTTCACCACAGCTGCCACCTGGACATCCAAGCGGAGCTGTCGGTCCAGGAGCTCCCCCAGCCCAGACTATGAACCTGAGGCACCAAGGGAGGACTAACCCCATCTATGATGGGTGCCACCACTCCCTCAGCCACTCCCACCAACATCACTTCCGTCAGTACAGTTGGGTGGTTGGTGTCATCAGCATATTGAACCCTCTGACGACCTCACCCAAAGGCTGCATGTACAAATTAAACAGGAAAGGAAACAACATAGAACCCACACATGAGGACCCAGGGAGATAATGAACTATCACCCAGCACCACACATTGAGTTCTTCTGACCAGGAAGAAACAGGACCATTCAAGAACAGTTCCACGTACCCAGACTCAGTCCTGCAACCAAGTCACCAACAACTCATAGTCAACAGTATGAAATGCAGCTGAGAGATCTAAAAGGATCAACAGGGTCGAATGGCCCTGGTCCAACTCACGGGAGAGGTCATCAACCAAGACCACACATGCACTCAGTGCCATAACCTGGACAGAAGCCAGACTATGAGGGATCTAGGAAACTGATCCAGTCCAGATGCCCCTGAAGCTGCCGAGTCACTACCTGCTCAGTAACCTTCCCTAAAAAGGAATGGTTAGAGACTGGCAAATAGCTGGCCAGGGAGTAAATATCCAGTGATGGTTTCTTGAGCAGAGGCTGCACCACTGCCTCCTTGAGGCAGCCCAGCACTCTCCCTTCCCTAAGGGAGGCATTGACTACCCCAGCCAGCAATGGCCCCAATGTCTCCCAGCTGGCCTTGATCAGCCTGGACGGACATGGGCCCAGTCCACAATAAGTGGCCCTAACAGACCCCAAGACATCCCCTGCATCATAGGGTGACACCCACTGAAACTGATCCCATAAAACAGGACAAGATAGGGCTTCGTCACCTCTGGTTCTCCTACTGCCATAAGTGCGGCGTCAAAGCTGTGGTGGATTGGAGTGATTTTATCTACCAAAAAGTCAACAAACAAGTCACAGTGAGCACTGGAAGATTCTAGTTCCAGATGGAGAGAGGCCAGATTGACCAGACCCCTCACCACTGGGTAAAACTCAACTCGACATGACTTTGCAGACCCTATGAGAGCAGCAAATAATTGCTTCTTTTGGCAAATAAAATATATCATCTGAACTACTCTTGTCTCAACTTCTCATATTTGGGACCAACATGGCAACTACACTCTTTAGGCAAAAAAGCATTATCTGAGCTTCTCTCTATCAGAGGATTGAGCTACAGACAGTGAACTGTTCAAGGATCCATAAAAATCTACTGCAGACTAGGAACTTAAACTCAGATCTCCCAAGTTCCCCCTCCTTCCCTCCAAAATAGAGATTTTTAAAGAATAAGCACATACGTATGTATTGTAATTATATTACTCTGCTTATAGCCACCATCTCTATTCTCAATCAGATCTGTTATGGTGATAGCAAGTAACACCATTTAAGCTAGTACTAATGCTGAATCACCATGACATTGACTTCCAGATCACTTGCACACGTGTTAATTTTTGCTTGAGATAGCCTCATGGGAAGACAGAGATCATGGAAAAACAACATCAGGCCGCATGCCCACATTATTTTCCTTTGGTTTGTGGGTGGAGGGGAAGGGCCATGCGATTTCTTGTGTAAGATAAATTAACGTTAAATTCATTTCATGCACACATTCAAATTTGATGTAATATGAAAATCACGTTACTGCCAGAGAAGGATTTCATGACATCCATGATGAAAATCAT
>QEPC01003339.1:1382-21383 GCA_003113815.1 Sphenodon punctatus
GCTGCCAAGGTGCAAGCGTTGAGGTCGGTTACTTTGTAACTGATAATGCCAACAACATGATTGCAGCCATTAATTGTGGTGGCTATACTCATGTTCACTGCGGTGTGCACCTCCTGAACCTTGAAGTTCAGGTTGCCTTGAGTGGAACCAAGGGCTTTGAGGCACTCCTTGAAACTGTCAGGAAGATAGCTGGCTTCTTCCATCAGTCAGTTTCAGCCAGTCAGACACTGCGAGAGAAGCAGGAGGAGTTAGCCTCATTGCTTCACCAGCTGTTACAGGATGTGGCCACAAGGTGGAACTCTACCTTTTTGATGCTGGAACGTCACTTGGAGCAGAAGGGGGTGCTGCATGCCCTTTGCTTGTTGCAGAGCACTGGAACACCACCACTGGCCGGGGAGGACTGGAAAGTGGTGGAGCAGCTGATGCAGGTTCTGGAGCCATTTCACGAGGCCACTGGTGAGCTTAGCGTGGAGGTCACCACTCTGAGCCAGGTGATACCGCTCTTCCTGATGTATGTGAGGTGTGATCTCTCGCGCTGACCTGCATGGGTCTGTGAGGGTACTGGTGACAAAATTGGTAGAGGACTCTGAATCGGCATTTCAACACCTTGAAAGCGAGTCAGTCACATTTCATAGCTGCACTACTCGATCCACAGGTCAAGAAGAACATGACCTTCTACATCGAAACCTTCAAAAGCTACAGGGTTGAGTGCGTCAACGAAGTGCGACAGTACTGCCCTGTGCAGGCACCCACGCTGCAAGGGGCAAGTACTGTTTCTACAGCGGTTGCAAGTGCAGACCAATCCACCTTGTGGTTTTCTGGGCTGGTGGACTTGGTGGAAAAGGATGCAGATGATGGTGGCGCTGCGGATCAACAGGATATGGTAGACACATTTGTGTTTCAATATCTTGCCAAGTCCACTTGCCCTGCTGACACTGACCCCTTGTCCTACTGGTCCCAGAAAATGCAGGTGTGCCCCCCCCACTTTCAAAGGTAGCATTGCAGTACATCTTGTGTCCTCCAATGAGTGTATCATCGGAGCGGGTATTCAGTGTGGCTGGAGACATCGTCAGCCCACATCATTCCAAGATGGACCTGAAGACTGTGGAACAGTTGGTCAAGACCATCCCACAAGCACACACTAGAGTGGAGCACCCCAGCAGGGCCTTTTCCACCCCATCAGCCCCCCTCCCAAAAATCTCAATAACTTGCTGTGTGCTTTCTCCCCCCCTCCAATTTGTCTGAGATCTGGAAAGATTCCACACCTCACCTTGTCTTGTGAAGCTGAACTGTGGAGAAAAAGTAAGAACCTGGCTGAGGACATGCCTGGAAACAATGGAGTTCCCTTTCCCCTGTTCCCCACTGAAACCCATCTTCTCCTTCCTCTTCTCGTGAACCCAAACAAAAGCCTTTCCCCTCCTATTTCTCCTCTGTCCTGTCCTTCTCTTCCCTTTCATCTCTTCTGATTCGGCTTGTTACAGGACTTGGAGCTAACTCAGTCCTCCCAGTTCTCCAAGTCTGAAGTAAGGCTTGTGTCCTGAAGTCCACACTTTTGGAAGATTACAGGTGACCAAGGAGGGCACGAAAATTGAGAATTTGGAGGTTCAGGATAAAGGTAGGTGATGGGAACATGATCTATTTCGGGGGTCTGGTTGGGGGAAAGATTGTGCATGGGACCACAGAAGGCTCTCTATCCCCCCAGTAGACATCTGCAAGGAGTACTCAGGTTTAATGTCCCTCCCTCCCATGTTAATTCTGTGAACTACACTTGCTGGGCTGCTGGTTTAGGTCCTGCCTCAGGGGAGATGCAGAGCCTCTTACTGGGGGTCCCGGCATCCACTGCCTGTTCCCTTGGGGCTAAGGTAATATGGCGAGAGAGAGGGTTTATTTGTGGGCCTCACTAAATTTGGGATTGATTTATACTGTGTTGTATTTGTTGTTGCAGCATTGGAATTGTTGGCATTGCCAATATGTGGTTGTGGGTGATTTGAGGGGATCCTGGGACACCGAAATAGTGGAAAATGAAAAACAGTTAGTTTCTTGGCATTATTCCTATAGGGGGTTGTTTTAGGAGTAGTAATAGATTTGGCTATGATTAAATATTTATTTAAGCAGTCAGTGTTGGCAAGGTATAGTTGTAAATGTTGGCATTGGAAATATGTGGATCATCATGGGGATCCCAGGGAGTGGGACACAATAGGTTTTTAATCTAGCTGGGGGTTGCACAGGATTTTGTCATTGAGTCGGAGTCGTCACTCACTTGTCAGTCAAGCATGCAGTTTAGTTTGCATCATGTGCCGCTGTGCGAGTGTCCTCCACTGGCAGCTGCTGTGATGTGCTTTCTGATTGATTTGATGATGACCTGAGTGGTGCTGTGGAAAAAAACCCTATTTTTAAAGAAAGAAAAGTAGTACTAGTGGGGGCTACTGGGGGCTTCTGGGGCAAAGTGTAGTTTGGTGGTTAGCAGTTAAGGAAACAAGTGAATCTGTCATTGAATCTTTACAAGAGACATGTTGTCTTTATTACACGTAATTTTGTTTTTTTCTCCCATTGATTTCAATGGGAACACTTCCCCATTGATTTCAATGGGAAAAAAATCTGGTACCGGTAATACCGATTTTAATCCGATAATCCAATTATTTGAGATCTGGTATCTGGTAAAACCGGTATCCAATATTTTCCACCAAATCCCACCCCTAGAGGAACTACTCTGAAGTGACCAAGGACATCTACTGTTGGAAACAGGATGCTAGGCTTTGATGGGCCATTGGTCTGACTCTGTATGGAGCTGTTTATGTTTTTATGAAGAAGGGCAGAAACCTGGATTTTGATCCTTTAAGTTATATCAGGGAAGGGAACCCTCAGACTGTGGCCCAAATGCAGACTCTACTGTTTTTTATTTGGCCCCTTTTTAGTTCCTAGATCTGCCCCAGAGATCCAACATCTACTCTCAAGCACAGAGTGAGCTCAGGGTAAAGGAGCAGAGATGGGATGCACTTGAGGTAGGGAATAGATCCATGGCACAGAACCATGATCTGTACCCTTTCTTCACCTAACTTGGGCAGACCACTAAAGTTCCTTTGCTCCAACCCCTATACTGACCATGGAGCTTGGAATAATTTTCAAAATGGCCCATGAAAGGGACAAAGTTCCCCCATCACAGATTTATTTATTTAAATGTATATGCTGCCCTTCCCATCAAGGCTCAGAGCAGTTTAAAATCAGCATATAGAAGTCCCCTAACCATGACCCCTAACTTATCCCTGGCTGCCAAATGCCTGACCAAATAAAAATGTTAGAGCAGCCCCCCCCATACTTAGCAAGGGGCATGGGCCAGTGGGCATTGGACTCAGGATTCCCCTCCCCCCAAAGAAGTCAGAGCAAGAATCAGGCCCAGCCACCATGGGACCTAGGAAAAGGGAGTTCACCCATGTGGATACCAGTCTGATCGAGGAAGGAGGTGATTAAGGGGAGATAGCCCTCAGTAAGTACAGGGCCATTAAGAAAGGGCGTTCTCCATGTTTTGAGAAACCACTGGTGAATAGAACCCAGGCTAGCAACAGCCTCAAAGACATGGAATATTAGTATCCCCTCCCCCCAAGCACAGAAACCCAGGTGCAGCCATTAACCTTGGGTCCCTCTCACAACTCCTCCCAGATCCTTTCCTTTTATCCCACTTAGACAACCACCCAGAGTCCCTTTTGTCCCCATGGCTCCCAAATGCAGATTTGCCTTGTCCTCCCGGTGATCTTTTGTAACACCCTTGTGCCTAGCCCAAATCTTTTGTCCTGAACCCTATAACTGCCCCTCGCTTCCCCCATGCAAACTGAGAAACTTTGGATGCGGACACGTGCAGGCTACTCTGTGCGTGTCTGTGTATTGAAGGGTCTCCCAGACTTTGGTCTGCCCCTTCCCTTCCAACCACAACTTTGCTGGATCCACGGGCCACCTCTCCCCTCTGCAACAGGAGAGGAGAGGTAACTCACAGGTCCAGACTTTCTCTCTTGCTCTTTCTCTCCCTTTTTGCTGTATCCCCACTGGATCTCCCTTCCCTCACTTCCCCCCGCCCCCCCCTTTTTTGGTACTTTAGTTTTCCTCACCGCTGCTTGTGTTGTACCTTTCAGCCTCCAGCCAGACTGGGGCTGTGTTTCCCTATGTTATCTATGTACTTAAATAAACCTTTTTAGTTTTTTTATTGGATATTTGTCTCCTTCCTTTCTTCACTTTTGGGGAGGGTAACATAAACTGTCTAAAGTGTGCATCTGTCCTTGGACTGATCCTTGGGACACGCAGGGACCCCGGTTTAAGAAATTAAGCTAATTCTGCCCCAAAGTTAAGGAACAGTGGAAATTGGAGTACCCACCCCCCAATAGTCATGAGTGGGAGGGTGAGCTCATATGATATCTCAAAATCCCACAATGCGGGATTACACGGGATGGCCGGAGGGGATCACACACATGAAAGGCAGTCATGCATTATTTGCCGACTGTGAATTAAATACCTCACAATCGAGGTATTTAATTCGCAGTTGGTAAATCATGCATGACTGCCTTTCATTCACGTGATCCCCGCTGGCTGTCTCCTGTGTCCCTAATCCTGCGTTGTGGGATTTCAAAATATCGTGCGAGCGGGTCGTGCAACGGTGACCCACTCATCTAAAAGAGGCTTAAGCCATAAATTACATCATTTTCAGTTTGCAGCTCCTCTCTGCAGCCATGAGTGTTGAGAAATCCCCCCTAGGAATCCAAGCTTTAAGAATAACTGAAACTATCTTGGGAGACATGATGATATTGCAAGACTGAGGAACACTGTTAACACACAGTCAGCACTGTAAGCGTCTGCATACATTGAAAGAGAAGAGCACAGAGTGCTGCTCTGTCTGATATGGTTTTTCCTATTCTTCTCTCTTACGAACCTGATGTTACAATGTAGGTTCTCAGAATACAAAAGAGCAGCTCTATTTCAAGTGAAAAGGAACTAGAATGGCTGCTCTAGTCAATCCGAACGAATGGTAAGATATTTTATAGCCTCCAGATTGAATAACTTACACTTACTTACCAGAGAAATGCATGTAATTTCTCACCTATTCATCTATATCACCTGATACTACAGTATATTCATCTTGTAATAATTTCAGTCATAAATCTTTCGTAGCAGTAAGAACCTTAGGGAATCACATTAACCTGGATATAAATAACACTGCATAATCACATTGGCATGGACTAAAAATACACACGAAGGGACTAACCGACAGAAAGAGACCATAAAATGATAAACCTGGTGTTCTGTGGTAAATAAGGATTTTTAAAAAACAAACTCTTGTTACCACAGAGGCTTTTAGTACAACTAACTTTGCTTAATTACCTTTCTGTGACCTTGGAGAAGCCTGTCTCTTTTTACACATTATTAAAAGTACATAGTATTGTATTTCCCAGCTGAACTTACAGAGGTGCATAAGCAGACTTAATTGTCAAGGGTGCCTCTGGAAAGTGCTTCTGCAAGTACCAGCCATGATCATCAACCCACTAAAAATTTCACTTTCAAATGACAACAGACCAGAGTTATAGCTCTAATCAATCCCAAGGAATGACCAAGACAAAATAAGTAAATAAATAAATTTAAAAAAATCCCCAAACCACAATAAAATCTTCTTTTTGGCTTTTGAAGAATTTGAAGTGTTTGCAGCCTTCTTAGAATTCCTCTTGCTGCCAAGAGGGTGTAGGAGGTATGATTTATTTATTAGCTTACATGATACCCCAATCTAAAATAATAATGACTATGGCCCTTTTCACACAGACACTTTATAACATTGATAAAATGGGTGTTACATTTTATTATATATGTTTCAGGACTGCAGGTGTGCTCTATGGGTGCCCTGAAACATGTATAATAAAATGTAATACCCATTTTATCAGTGTTAGAGTGTCTGTGTGAAAAGAGCCTATATATTTAAGTGCCAAAAGCTAAGCTTGCAAGGTAACTGCACCTAGCAAAGACAAAGCACTGTAAAATAAGAGTAAGAAAGATGAGTAAAACGTGACTCATGATCCCACCCTTTAAACAAAAGCTCCTTGAAGCCAATATAGACAGTTAAAAAAGCTACAAAATAAACTGTCTGTCACAAAGCTTACAAGATGATCTGAAGTTTATCTGCCATAAACTTTGATAGTCAACAGGGGACAAGAAGCATTAAAGAAAGCAATCCAGTAAGTAACAAAGTCATTAAGTTATTCATTCAGAGTTATTAAGTGATTCATTAACATAATGGATAAGGTGAAGCTACAGCGTAAGTCGGGGCCAGCCTTATCACAGGGCAAATAGGGGCAACTGGCCCTGGGCCACAGAATTTTCTCTTACTTTCAGGGGCCCTTCAGTGGCTTCCATTTTCACCAGGGCAGAGTGCAGGATTCCCTACTCCCACCTAGCAGGGCACCAAACATGACCATCTCTAGGGCCCTGTGGAGAGTAGGGTACCCCACAAGCTGATGGCATGGAAGAGTGGCCTACATTTTATCTACACCCATAGCCCCACAAATTATAAGGCCAACACTGGTATATTAATTAATTTATTATTATTATTATTATTATTATTATTATTATTATTATTATTATCATTTATATAGTGCCAGCGTTGTACCTGGTGCTTTACTTGACAGAAGAAAGGAGGAATTGGTTAGTCAAATCAGTCAGCAACTATCTAGTGATCTTTTTCTTCAAGATTCATAGTTATTTCAGTAAATAGTTGCTGTGGGTTTCTTTGTACAATGGAAATGTGGAAAGGAGGATGGAGGCGGTGACACATCCCTGCTGTATTTGGGTCAAGGAATACTGTCATAGAGACTGATTAGTATTACCAGAGCTGGAAGGAACATCAAGGCCACCTAGTCCAGCCCCCTGCACCACTACAGGACCTCCTGCACCTCAACTAGCTGCATAGAAAAGTCCATCCAACATCTGTCTTATTCTCCTCACTACATGATGATGATATGGTTGCAGCAAGTTGTTGTAGGATCAAACTGAAGGAGGAGACTACTTCCTGAACTACTCTCCTCCCAGCCAGTTTCATGACAGCTGGATGAGGAAGTGAATTTTCTGCCATTTGTGGGGTCAGAGGATGTGGTGTGGGGTTAAAGGGAAGTAGCGTTGGACTGTTGTTACTCCACTGCAAGCTGTTATACCACAGAGTGCTATGTTTCAAATAAACAGTTTACTATTTAAAACAATTTTTAAATTAAAAACTGAAAATGGATACTTATGAAAAGTCCACTAGCAGCAACAGTACAGAGATAGGCAATGCCAGTCTAAGTTGCCAACCCAACTTTCCTCATCTGTTGGCCTCAACCCACCTTTTCAGGAAATGCAAAAGGGTAAGGCAGTTTCCAGTTTTCATCAAAGTTTTATCAAAGAGCCAGTAAACCCTAAAACCACCACACCCTAACTAGGAGCTTATTCCTAGGGCTTTTTTAGACGAGACGAAAATGGTGGCTGAGCCCTTTATCAGCCACCATTGTTGCCGCTCGTCTAAGTCCCCGGCGCGCTCTAACGCCGGATCTCCGCTGCGTGAAGCCGGCCCAGCGATCCTGCCCCCTTCAAGGCAGATCGCCGCTGTGCCGGCTTCACGCCGCACTTCCAGGTTCCTTCCCAGATTGCGCATGCGCAGAAGGGTGCGCATGCGCACATACACTCTAAGCCATGTCTGATGCGCTTCTGAACATTAGACACGGCGTAGAGAGGAAGACGGGTGCCCGATGATGGTATTGAATGATCCCGCTTGTGAGTGGGATCGTTTAAAAGCGCCCCTAGATGGAAGCTGATTTTGTAAAAAATACATGGATAATTATTTTTACCTCAACAGAGTGCTGTAATGCACTTAAAAATTCACACATTCCAGAAACCCCAAGAAAGTTAGTTATTAAATGTTAACAAGTCTCAGTAAAGACCTAGGCTATATGCTAACTGGTGACCTAGAGGTGTTGACTTCTGTAGCTATCACAAATCCCCATAGCCATTCAGTCTTCTAAACAGAAATCCTTAGCTATTTTAAGCTATTTTTTTTTAAAAACTGGGGGAAATCCTTTAAAACAAATGATATCGCTGATCCAAAGTTTGTAAAAGTTTCAGATAAATTCAGAGTTGACAATGTGTTGGGTTATTTATATTCCCATTTTTGTTCTTCCTGCTGCTGGTGTAGCACATTCAATTGCCCGATACAGATTGTTCTCACTGCTTTCCCTCAACTTTCATAAGCTGCCACTCACCATCAACTCTCAAATCTCAGCAGTTTACTTTTCTCTACTACAGTCTCCAGCATATTCAGCACTTTTGGTGAAATAGATGTTCTTTTTGAACAACAGCAAAGCAGACACATTTCCTTACTAGGGATGTGCAAACAGAATGCAGTTCGGATGTTGGGTAGTTCGGCCAAAAATTCGAGTTTGGGTTCGATAATTCGGTTAGAAAAAGTTCAGTCTCGCCGAACATTCGGCAGAGTTTGACACCCCCCCACAAGGCTGGAGGCACTCCAGGAACCCCCGGGGGTGACCGTGGGGGCATGGCAGACCATAAGAGACCCAACAGCAGCAGAAGACATCAGGAAGGCTTGGGGCTTGACACCCCAGCTTGCCCGGGCAGGCAGACTCAGCGCTTGGCCCCCAGGGTTGCCCATGGGGGCATGGCAGGCCATCACAGACCCAGAAGCAGCAGCAGAAGAGACCAGGAAGGCTTGGGGCTTGTCACCTTGGCTTGCCCAGGCAGGCAGGCAGGCTGGCTCGGCGCTTGGCCCCCAGGGGTGCCCGTAGGGGCATGGCTGGCCGTCACAGACCGGACAGCAGCAGCAGGAGCAAAGGCCAGGAAGGTTTGGGGTTTGGTGGCTGGCCTGGCACCTCTACTTGACCGGGAATTGTAGGCTGTCAGACATCGGTGGAGCAGCAGCAGACACTGGATTGCCCAGTAGCAGAACCCATGGCAGCAGCAGCAGTGGCGGTGGCAGCAGCAGCAGCAAAAGCAGCGGCAGCATCAGACAGACACCTTGATGAAAAGCAACTGCTCCACCAACTTGGCCTCTGGTCTCAGAAGGTGCGGCAGGCAAACGTCCACCGCCCTAAAGAACATCCACTCGCTGTCACTGGGGCACTTGTTAGTGGGCAGGACAAGAGACCCTTGGCCATGTTGGACAGGGCCGGCCACATGTCCCTCCAAGAGCTGTGTCACCCGCCACCATCTTCTGCCCCTCCCATATGATTCAACCCATCGACTTGAGCTTCCTGGACAACCCCCACCGACAGCGCCCCCACCAACAAGATAGAGAGCATGGACTGCATCCGGATGCAGGATACGGATGTGGGCGGTGACCCTATGTGAGTGAGTAGCAAACCACCTGTCAAATCTTGCCTGGGCTTTGGTCTCTGGAACACTCAGTGCTGCCACCACCTGTTCTGGTGCTCATAAAGCAGGCAATGGGGCACATGGCAGAGGTGGCAGGGGCCGTGCCAGAAGAGGGGCATCAGGCATCAGCTTCAGCCTGAGCCTATCACCACACCACACCACAAACTGCACAGGCCTGATTTTGGCAGTCCAGAGGCTCCCAGCAGTGGCACTTGCCAGGGTGTGGTTCGACGGTGCCTTCTGCCAGCGTCCTCCACTGCCACTCAGGGCAGTGGAAGGCTTGCACTCCAGAAGGCTGCGGCTGTCTCTGCTGAGACTGCAGGAGCAGCTGCAGGTGCTTCGGCATTGGATGTTCCTCTCCAGGGCCACCAATGTCCCCAACCCCCATTATTGAGGTGATCCTCAGCAGTCCATGACTGGTAGGGATGGGCGAACGCGGTTCAGAAGTTTGGAGTTCTGACTGAACTTGGTCTGTTCGGTCGACTGAACCAAACTTCGAAACTGAACTCAAATTTCAAACCAAACTGAACCGAATTTCCGAACTCCGTTCTGTTCGCCCATGCCTAATGGCAACACACACCAAAAAACATGGTTTTGAATGGCCGAACTGGGTTCGGAAGTTGACTGAACTTGGTCTGTTTGGTCGACCGAACCGAACTTCCGAACTGAACTTGAATTCAAAACCGAACTGAATTTCTGAACTTGAATTTCAAACTGAACCAAACTGAACCAAATTTCCAAACTCCATTCTGTTCGCCCATTCATAATGGCTGGTGGATTACACCCCAGCTGCTAGAGGCAGGGCCCAATCCCCAGGCAATGGCAGCAGGGAGAGGAGCCACAGCAGCCGCAGCAGCTGCAGCAGCAGCAGCTATAGGGGGCACAGAGAGAGTGGCAGCAGCATGGTGGCCAGTCCATCAGCCTTAGGGTCCCAGTACTCCCCTTTGAGGGACATCACTGTGATTGGGGACAGCGAGACAGACACTAGTCCTGAGGAGGAGATGTCTGGCACTGGTTTTCCCCTCCCAGCAGTGCTGTCAGCGGTGTGTCTGTCACCTGGTGCAAGCCAGAAGGCAGGAGGGGGCAAAAAATCCTCAGTCTGGGCGCATTTTAAGTTGGTACCAGAAGGTGGTGAAGCATGGGCAGGTGTTCACCACCCTTGGCACAACTGCCATGGCGAGGCACCTCAAGGCATGCCACAGTGCTGTGCTGCTAACTGGACAGGCAGGAGCTGTGGATGTCAGCGGGTTCCCGACTGCAGCAGCTAGTTGTCTGCCTCCATCAGCAGGCAAGAGTCCTGCTCTAACAGCTGCCGATAGCAGCAGAAGCGGTATCACTGCTAGGGGGTAGCAGCAGCAGCAGCAGTAGCAGCAGCAGCAGCAGCAGCAACAGGGCACCATGGAGGAGCTGGGGTGGGGCAGCTGCCAAGTTCATAGGCCCATAAGCACTGGGGAGGAAGCTGTCCTTCAACTAGAAGCGCTGGATGGGCAGCCCTTCTCGGAAGTTGGGGACATGGGGTTTAGGTGCCTGATTGGCTTCCTGGCCCCCCAGTTTAAGCTGCCCTCACACACCACTCTGACTCAGGCTGCCACTGATGCCTGGAAGCCTGCAACATCCAGCCAAGCAGGGGTGGCATCCACTGAGTCCTGGCCAGGCCTCTGCCACTGCTCTGTCGATGCCTGGCAGCCTGATGGTGACTGAACCTTGCACAGCATAGAGTGAGCAGAAATGGAAGCCTGCTGCCAGCACCACCCTGAGTTGGCAGGTGGTGCCAGTCCTGTACCAGGCTTTAAAGGAGCCAGTGAGGGAGCAGCCTGTAGGGTCTGGGGGTGCCACCATCCACTTCACCACCGACCTGTGGTCGACTCGTTGGAATGCACAGCATGCTTACGTGGCAGTGACTGATGATGCACCAGTGGCAGGACCCAGAGGCAGCATTTGGCAGTGGCAGGAGAGGTCCTGAAGCACGGTATAGGTGGACCCTGCTTTAGGTGGAAGTCACGGATGCTGCAGCCCCCACCCTTTTTGGAACATTGAGGCACCCCTGATCACCATGGTGAGGGAGTGGTTAACAACAGGCATGCCCTTCACCAAGGGGTGCGTGGTGACACACAACGTGGCATGGGGGGCTTCACCAGCACCCCTCTCTTCACCTGGTGTTCAGGGATGCTCTGGGATTGGGGGATAACTGGGGATTGGGGCAGGCCCCCTTAGTTCTCTGATTGAGCAGGGGAGGAAGCTCGCCAGCGGTTTCTTTAACTGGAGCGTGATGGGCAGCAACCTCCTCTTTGCAAAGAAGTAGGCTGAGCAAGGCTCCCCAGGTCACTAGCTGGTGCAGGATGTCAACCTGGTAGAATTCCTCCATGTTCCTGATGCTCGAGCAACTTTTCGAGCAGAAATTCACCTTGCATCAGGTTCAACTGGTAACGGACAGCGGGGCACCTCCAGGGTACTATGGGGCAGAATGGGAGATCCTGGAGCTCTATGGGCACTGGAAGGGTGAGGTTGTGGAGAGGGTCCGGCAATCAGAGAGGGCTCTGGAGAGTGTGTGGCAGCAGCAGTAGTAGAACGCCCCTGGGGATGGTGGGAGCGAGAGCAGCCACCCCTTTCAGCCAGTGGGGTCTATCTCTTCCCCCAGTCTGAGCAGTAGCAGCAGCAGCACCCCTATTGCTTCTGGATGATGTGGATGGACGGTGGGTCCTGGGGCTGGAGTGACTGCTTCTAGATGCCAGGAATAACCCCTAAATCTATCTAATATAATATAAATAAATGAAGCAATGGAGGCAAATGTGTGCAAAGAAATGCATGAAGTAGGACGAGAAGGATGGCAATGGATTATGAGGAACACAAACTGCTGGGAGAGGGAGACTTCTGAAAACACCTACACTGACTGAGGCATGTGTGGGCAAGTGCAAGAGTCTGTGTGTTGTTCTTTCTGATGGACTGAAGAGATAGCGAGTCAAGAGTAGGAAGCAAGTGTGGTGTGGTGTGGTGTCTTCCCCTGTCTCCCTCTCAGGGGTCTGGGTCCACATTACCCCTTTACCTCCCCATCCCCTGACACAGAGCCACCATGCACTCCCTCTGCCATGGACCATGGTGGAGGGGAAAGCACGCTAGGCTGGCCTTCACAATGGACAATGTTCCTGCCCTGGGGAACCCACTGCCCACTGAGTGCCAGGAGAGTGTCGTGGTTGCCCTCAGGAGATCTAAGGGGAGTTGGGTTCAGATCCCCAAATCTGGAGCCGCGGATATGCGGGAGTTACTGCTAGGAACGGTCTCAGCCTGAAGACTATGTGAGCCATAGTGGAGGGGGAAGCACGCTAGGCTGGCCTTGGGAATGGCCAATGCAATGTCCCCGCCCGGTGTAAGCCCTGGGAAACTCACTGCCCACTGAGTGCCAGGAGAGCATCGTGGTTGCCCTCAGGCGATCTAAAGGGAGTCGGGTTCAGATCCCTGAATCCAGAGCGGCAGATATGCGGGAGTCACGGCCAGGAACGGTCTCAGCCCAAAGACTGTGTGAGCCACAATCTCCTATTCTGTTCCATTGTAATGTTTAACCAGCCCCTGCCTGCCGGCGCGCCGCTCATCCGAGCTATAGCCATCTACAAGACTGAGGAGCAAATGGCTGATGTGCACCACCAGCAGTAGCAGCAGCAGCAGGAGGAGGAGGCATTGGTTTGCCAGGGCACAGAACCCATGGCACAGCAGAGGCAGCAGAAGCGGACATTGGATTGTCGGGGTACAGATCAGAACCCATGGCACAGACACTACATCATAGGCGGCATTGCCAGTTGAACCCTGAGGGTGGGTCCCAGGGCTAGAGTGGTAGCGTCTGGCTGGCTGCAGTGGAAGGACAGCCCTCTCAGTCCCTGCCCTTTATTTATGTATCTTTCTGGTGAAGGTCATAGTGTGTTCTTGACTATTTTTGTACCCCCTCTCCCTTTTCTATTCAAATGGAATTTGTCCCTGAATGCTCTTGAGTGGGAAATCTCTTTGCTATCTTAGCTAGCGTTGCAGGCAGGCTTGACTGGCATAGGTGGGGGAGCGGCAGAGGCCACTAGGCCATGCCACAGCAGCAGTGATCTTGGTGTAGGAAATAATCAATCATATTCAAAAGAGAACTTTGAAGGACAAAGTGGAGGACAGTTCTATGTGAACAGCAGTTGTTGAACATGGGTCAGTTGGTCCTAAGAGATGTGAGCCGGGCCCTTCCTATGGATCGCCCCAAGCTGGCTGGCATGAGTGGGAGAGTGGCAGAGGCCTGGCCAGGGACGTACTCAACGGAGCTGAAGAAGGAGTAGGGCCACTGTGGGGAGCCTTAAAGCCTAGGCCGCAGTCCCGGGTGTAGCCAACCCAAGGTGCAGATCTTGGTGGTAGTAGGAAATAATCATATTAAAATGAGATTGAGAAGTTTCAAGGACAAAGTGGAGAAGGGTTCCATGTGAACAGCAGTCAAACATGTGGTTGTCGGTCCTAAGAGATAGGGGACCGCCGTTCCAAAGGGAGGCAGGTATCAGTGGAGGCATCAGTGCTAGTCATCAGCGGAGGAGCAGCAGAGGCCCAGCCAGGGCTTGGTGGCTGCCCCCACCCACTCATCCAGGCATTGCAGGCTTGCATCATACTCTCCAGATCTGAACAAACTATTCTGCCAATTGGTCAAGCCTTGTCTGGTGGTGAATCATGTAGCCACCCACCAAGTAGCAGACATTGGATTTTGGAGCACAGTACCCATGGCACAGCAGAGGCAGCAGAAGAGGATATTGGATTACCTGAGAACAGAACCTATGGCACAGACAGTGGAGGTGGCATTGCCAGCAGCTGCAGCAGCAGACAACAACTTTGGATTGATCGCTGGGCACAGAACCCATGGCGGCACAGACACCAGAGGTGGCACTGGCATCAGCAGCAGACATTGAGTTCCCTGGGTACAGAGCCGATGGCATAGACAGTAGAGGCAGCATTGGCAAAACAGGATCAGACTTTAGATTGCCCAGAGGCAGATTCATTGTCACCAAATTTTGCACAGCAGCAACAGACTTTAGATTGCTCAGAGGCAGATTCATTGGTAACACTGGCACATCAGGAGCAGACTTTAGATTGCCCAGAGGCAGATTCATTGGCTACATTGGCACAGCAGCAGCAGACTTCAGATTGCCCAGAGACAGATTCATTGGCAACATTGGCACAGCAGCAGCAGATTGCCCAGAGGCAGATTCATTGGCAATATTGTCACAGCAAGATCAGACTTCAGATTGCCGAGAGGCAGTTTTAGTGGCAACATGGGCACAGCAACAGCAGAGTGCCCAGAGGTATTCATTGGCAACATTGGCACAGCAACAGCAGACTTTAGATTGCCCAGAGGCAGATTCATTGGCTACATTGGCACAGCAGGAACAGACTTCAGATTGCCCAGAGGCAAATTCACTGGCAACATTGGCACAACAGGAACAGACTTCAGATTGCCCAGAGGCAGATTCATTGGCAACATTGGCACAGCAGGAACAGACTTCAGATTGCCCAGAGGCAGAGGCAGAGGCAGATTCATTGGCAACATTGGCACAGCAGCAGCAGAGTGCCCAGAGGTATCATTGGCAACACTGGCACAGCAGCCGCAGACTTCAGATTGTCCAGAGGCAGCACTGGCAACATTGGCACAGCAGGAGCATACTTTTGATTGCCAAGAGGCTTCATTGGCAACATTAGCACAGCAGGATCAGACATTGGATTGCCCAGAGGCATCATTGGCAACATTGGCACAGCAGGAGAAGACTTTGGATTGCCCAGAGGCAGCACTGGCAACATTGGCACAGCAGGAGCATACTTTTGATTGCCAAGAGGCTTCATTGGCAACATTAGCACAGCAGGATCAGACATTGGATTGCCCAGAGGCATCATTGGCAACATTGGCACAGCAGGAGAAGACTTTGGTTTGCCCAGAGGCAGCACTGGCAACATTGGCACAGCAGGAGCATACTTTTGATTGCCAAGAGGCTTCATTGGCAACATTAGCACAGCAGGATCAGACATTGGATTGCCCAGAGGCATCATTGGCAACATTGGCACAGCAGGAGAAGACTTTGGTTTGCCCAGAGGCAGCACTGGCAACATTGGCACAGCAGGAGCATACTTTTGATTGCCAAGAGGCTTCATTGGCAACATTAGCACAGCAGGATCAGACATTGGATTGCCCAGAGGAATCATTGGCAACATTGGCACAGCAGGAGCAGACTTTGGTTTGCCCAGAGGCAGCACCGGCAACATTGGCACAGCAGGAGCAGACTTTAAGTTGCCCGGGTACATAACCCATGGCACAGACAGTGGAGGCGACATTGGGAGCAGCAGCAGACTTTGGGTTGCCCGGCATCAGAACCCTTGGCACAGAGAGCAGAGGCAGCATTGGGAGCAGGAGCAGACTTTGGGTTGCAACTTGCCTGGCAGCAAAACCATTGGCACAGACAGCAGAGGTGGCATTGGCAGCAGCAGCAGACTTTGAATTGATCAGGTACAGAACCCATGGCACACACAGCAGAGATGGCATTGGCAGCAGCAGTAGACATTGTATTGCCTGGGTACAGAAACCATGGCACAGACAGCAGATGCGGCATTGGCAGCAGGCTTGGATCTAGGCCACCTGGGCAGGCAGTGTGGCAGGAGCGAAAGGCAATGGAAGGCAGACTGAGACAGGCTTTGATCTAGGGCTGCCTGGGTGGGCGAGCAGCGTGGCCTTAGCTGAAGGCACTGACAGGCAGATTGAGGCATGCTTGGATCTAGGTCACCTGGGCGGGCAGCATGGCAGGAGTGGAAGGCAGGTGGGCTGAGGCAGGCTCTGATCTGGTTCTGTCTGGGTGGGTGGGCAGTGTGGCATGATTGGAAGGCAGACTGTAGGAACGGGCGAACAGAACCGAGTTCGGAAATTCGGTTTGGTTCAGTTTGGAAATTCGGTTTGGAAGTTCGGTTCAGTCGACCGAACTATTCGAGTTCGGTCCGAACTCTGAACTTCTGAACAAAGTTCGGAAATTCAAACCCCATTGAACTTAAGGGAATATTATCTTTTATGGATGGGCAAACAGAGCCGAGTTCGGAAATTCGGTTTGGTTCAAAAATCGAGTTCGGTTCGAAAGTTCGGTTCGGTTGACCGAACTGGTCGAGTTCGGTTCGAACTCCGAACTTCCAAACCGCGTTTGCACATCCCTAGCAGGCAGGCAGACTGAGGCATGCTTGGATCTAGGCCACCTGGGTGGGCATCGTTGCAGGAGCAGAAGGCAGGTAGGCAGACTGAGGCAGGCTTGAATTTAGGGCACCTGGGGGGGGCAGCTTGGCAGGATCAGAAGGTAGGCAGGCAGATTGAGGCAGGCTTGAATCTAGGGCACCTGGGTGGGTGGGCGGTGGGCAGCTTGGCAGAAGTGGAAGGCAGGCAAACTGAGACAGGCTTGAATCTAGGACCACCTGGGTGGGTGGGAGGGGGGCAGCTTGGCAGGAGTGGAAGGCAGGCAGGCAGACTGAGGCAGGCTTGAATCTAGGGCCATCTGGGCGGGTGGGCAGGTGGGCGGGCAGCGTGGCATGATTGGAAGGCAGGCAGGCAGACTGAGGCATGCTTGGATCTAGGCCACCTGGGAGGGCAGTGTGGCAGCAGCGCAAGGCACTGGGAGGCAGACTGAGGTACAGTTTGAGCTTTCCAACCTGGGCTGGCAGACAGGCATTGGGAGGGAGGGACAGCACCTCAGCACAGCAGTAGTAGTAGCCCAGATTGAGGAGGAGGAGCCCGTTCAAAGACTGCGCCTGGCATGGGATGGCATGTGCCACTGCACCATCAATCCTTGTACACTTCACTTCCCCCCCCATCCTGTGCAGCCCTCGGGGGGGATTTTTTTTTAAACCCCCCTCCTGCCCCCCCACCCCAGGGATCGCCCTTCCTGTTGGTGCCGGGGTGCCGGCCCTGGGTTCGGTGGTGGTAGCAGCGGCGTCAGCGGGTCCCACTGCACTCTGGAGTGCTTCAGGCCTAGGCCTTCTGGGTCATGTAGGGCAGCGTGGCTGAAGACAGTGGTGGACGTGGTGGCAGAGCAGAGCAGAGCAACTAGGGATGGGTGAACCCCGAGGGGTTCGGGGTTCGGCCTGTTCAGGGTACGGGCCCCCCAAAACTGTTCAGGGTTCAGGAGGTTTGGCCCAAACCTGTTTGAGAGGGCTGAACCATTTGGGTGCTGAACCCTGCCGCCGCTGCTGC
Organism: Sphenodon punctatus; assembly: GCA_003113815.1. NCBI lineage: Eukaryota > Metazoa > Chordata > Lepidosauria > Sphenodontia > Sphenodontidae > Sphenodon > Sphenodon punctatus. Next base: position 18,988 of record QEPC01003339.1, read on the forward strand.
CGCTTCCTGCTGCCACCGCCGCCACCACCGCCGGACCCGGGGCCAGAGCCCCCGGCACCAACAAGTAGGTCAGGCTCTGTTCCCGGGTCTGGTGGTGGCAGCGGGTCCCATGGCACTCTGGGGTGCTACAGGCCTAGGCCTTCCAGGTCATGTGACAGATCACATGACCTGGAAGGCCTAGGCATGAAGTGCCCCGGAGCACCATGGATCCTGCTGCCACCGCCACTACCATGACTGGACCCTGGGCTGGAACACCGGCACCAACAGGTAGGGCGATCCTGGGGTTAGGCGGGGGGTTTTAAACAACATTTTTGAGGCTGTGTAGAGTGGTGGGAAGGTGAGTCCTGGCACCCTTTCCACCCATGCAGCTGGGAGGGGGGAGGGAAAAATGGGTCCCCCGTCCCCCACCCGGCACCCAAACGGGTTCGGCCCCCCAAACAGGTTTGGGCCGAACCCCCAAACCCCGAATGGTTTCGGGGGTCACAAACCCCAAACGGGCTGAATCCAGAACCCCTCGGGGTTTGCCCATCCCTAGTAGCTCTGCTCTGGCACCACCTCCACCACTGCCCTAGCCATGCTGCCTGTCCTGCTGTGCATGGGCCCATACTCTCCAGAGTGCCCTGCACAATCTATCTGCTGCTGCTGCTTGAGATAGGGGTTCTGCTGCTGCTGCTCATGCTGCTACTGCTCAGGCTAGGGGCAGGAATACACCCCGCTGGCTCAAAGGGGTGGATGCTCCCACTCCCACCATCCCAGAGACATCCTGCTGCTGCTGCTGCCACCATGCACTCTCAAGAGTCCTCTATGCCCACCGGACCCTCTCCATAAGCTTAGCCTTCCAGTACCCATAGACTGCTGTCTGCTGTGCCACACTGCCCTTGACCTTGGGGTCCAACATAGTTGCCAGCACACATTCCTCCCACTTCAGCAGCTCAGCAAACCGCCCCATCATCCCTGCCTTCAGCTGCTGTGCCAGGTCAACTGCCTCAGACCATCTTCCTGCCCTCAGGGCCACCATCCTGCCCCTGGAGAATCTCCTTCAGCCTCCTGAGGAGACTCTGGACCAGAGGGGTCACCTGGCTGATGCTGGTCATGGAGGAGCTGATAGTCTCCATCACGGCCAGGAATGGTCTCAGAAAAAAGACCGTTTGGGAGAGGATGTCCCATTACACCCCGTTGTACCCTGGAGGTGCCCTGCTGTCTGTTACCAGTTGCACCAGATGCAAGGCAGATTTCTGCTCCACAAGCCACTCGAGCATCAGGAAGGTGGAATTCCACCTGGTGGACACATCTTGGACCAGCTGGTGCACTGGGGACCGTTGGTCTGCCTGCTTGGCCTGGAGGAGCTTGCTGCTCTTCATGCTCAGGTTAAAAAAACCAGCCAGCTTCCTCCCCCACTCTATCAGGGAGCTAAGGATGCCTGACCCAATCCCCTTTCTCCCCCAAACCCCTGACCACCAGGTGAAGGGTATTCACGGTGCAAGGGATGCTGGGGAACCCACCATCACAGACTGCCCTCACTATGTTTGCCGTATTGTCCGTCACTATGCATCCCTTGGTGAAGGCCGCACTTGGCATGACCCACTCCCTGAACATGGAGGTCAGGGCTGCCTCAATGTTTACAGAGATATGGGGGACATCCATAACTTCCGCCTGAAGCAGGGTCACCCACTAATCCCCTGCTTTGGGACCCTCCTGCCACTTCTGAAAGCTGCCTCCGGGCCCTGCCACCAGTACGCTGTTCCCGCCAGATAGGCATGCTGGGCATTCCTGTTAGACCACAAGTCCATGGTGAAGTGGACAGTGTCCCCCACAGCCAGCTGCTCCCTCACCTGCTCCTTTAGAGCCCGGTACAGGGCTGGCACCACATTAGGACTTAGGGTGCTGTGGGATGGCAGCTGAAACTGGGGGTCCAGGAACCCAATCAGCCACCTTAAGTCCATGTACTGTACCATGGAGAAGGTTCGCCCATAGGGATGGGCGAACAGATCGCGGTTCGGGTTCGGCCGCGTTCGGTTTATCCGTTCGGTTCAGCAGTTCGGTTAGTTCGCCGGGTACAGGTTCGGCCGTTCGGTTCAGCTGTTCGGTTCGGGTTCGGCCATTCGAGAAATGTCTTGTTATGGGTGTTTTTGTTGTTTTTTTATATGGTTTTTTGGTTTTTTTAATTTGGTTTTATATGGGTTTTTTTGTTTTTTATTTGGTTTTTTTGGTTTTTATATGGGTTTTTTTTATTTAATTTTTTTTCTAATATTATATATATATATCTCTACACTAAATCTAACTGCTATTAATGATTCTAAATGTTATGAACTAAATGGATTATCTAATAAGTATACAGGCCTACTCCTACAAACACTAAAACTAAATCACTAACGCTATCTCTATCACTAAGCTAA
>QEPC01003339.1:30104-42906 GCA_003113815.1 Sphenodon punctatus
CCTAACCGAATGGCCTGTTCAGATGACCGAACCAAACAGCCGAACCCGAACTCAGCGAACTAGCCGAACTGTCGAACCAAACGGATGAACCGAATGCAGCCTAACCGAACTGCCAAACCAAATGGACGAACTGAACGCAGCCGAACCGAATGACCGAACCCGAACCACGATCTCTTCGCCCATCCCTAATGCAAATCCTACAACCAATATGGGAAAATGCATTGTTTAATAGATAAACAAATCTGCGTAGATAAACAGATTATTCAGAGATTTCTAGAAACCATTATACAGCTATTTCAAATTGTGCAATATTAATTGTGCAATGAATAGTTCTAATTGTGGAGAGCCTGTGTGTGGATTACTCAGCCAGAATTGAGCGAACCATACAGAATTTGTTCCAGATCCTTTTTATCCTTTTCCCCCCCCTTTTCCCAAGGTGCTTAACAATTTATAAATGTGGAAATTGCCAACAAAGTAGAAGCATGCAGTATGTATTAGAAAAAGGTCATTTGCCTGTCAGGATTGCTAGCAGTGGGTGCTTTTACCCATGTTCACTGCATTTGTTCCATTGGTGGCAACAGGGAAAATGCAGTGAATGTTGGTCCCTGGTATTGCCTATGATATATTTGAAAAGAAGTTGGAACAATGCTTGCATGTTTCTCCTTAAATCAAGAAAACCATCAAATGAAATTTTAGGAAAGATGCTGATATGGGAAAACCAAGCTAATAACAAAATAAAGGGACATTTTCCAGTTAGAAACACTATTCTGGGCCAACCTGTCAACTCTGTCTAGACTGGTGCTGGGTTGAGTATTCCAAGATACTGGTCTCTGTTTGTTAGTCTGATGGTGGGTCGTGATGCCTAAGTGGAAGGAGTCCAGAAGTGAACCCTAGAGGGCAGGTGGCAGACCTGCCTGGCAACAGGGCTGCTTCAGTGATTATGTCACCATTAGATGCCGACTGGAGGAGTCTAACCGGCCCCACCTGGGGGCATAAAGGGGTTCATCACACACTTTGGGGATGGCTTAGCTAGAGAGAAGAGGCAGGAAGAGGATCGTAGCCTCTGGTGCCTGGATGAACCCAAGAAATGAGCCCGCCACTGTGTTACAGGAGCAGACAAGCTCAGGACGCGGACTCGAAAGGGTTGGAGCGGGGACCACTGTGTACTCTACACTGCAGAAATAAAGAGGCCTTACCTGAGGGAGATGAAGGGAGAAGGGAGTGGCTGAGGAGGAATGGGACACTGGTTGGGTGGGAGAAGCTTTCCCTGCCTTGGACCACACAGTCCCTCTCCCCCCTTCCTGAATAAACAGTCACTCGGCTTGCCCCAGATGAGACAAGGATACCAGAGGGAAAAGGGGAGGGATGGGGCAACCCTACCCCACCCCCGTTCTCTTTCTCCCTTTACCATCAGGTGTCCCAGTGGCACAGTCCCTTGCAGAAGGTATGGTTCTCTCAGAGCTGTTTAGCAAGAGAATTTCAGTCTGCTATCCTGGGGCTTGGTAGAAACAGAGTTGGAATGGGGAATCTGGGTACTCTAAGAACCAAAGTGAAACATCACTCCAAGCCCCCAAAATTGGGGTGCAACTGGCCCTACATAGAAGGTCAGTTTACAGAAATGGGTACTGGTCCATAGAAGGGACTGAGCCTGTTTGTGACAGGATAATATTAGAATGTCAGAGTTGGAAGGAACATTAAGGGTCCTCTAATCCAACCCCCTGCTTGGATACAGGATGGCTACAACTACAACTAGAAAAGACAGGCGTGGTTTGTAGCACACAGTCATTGCCTTAGAATAAACATACAACATACAATATATAATAAGCCCTGGGAGCTCAGGGAGAAACTCCTTCAATACATAATAATATAAATAATTAAAATAGGGTAACAATGGGCAGATGGTCTATTAAGCCAGGGAATCTCCACCGAGCCAGCTAACCTCTGTGTGGACAAATCATACTGCACTGATGTATTGCAAAAAATACTAAAGTTAATAAGATGATTTAAACGAAAAAAGGCCTTACACATGGTACATAAACATCATTTAAATACACGACAGTTAAGAGTATTAAGAATATGAAATTTGTTAACAATCACCAGGGCAGGGCCAACTGACACCATGGCTATACATCAAATCTAGTCTCCGTCGAGGAAAAAGGGGGCCAGGGGACTGCTCATGATGGTGTAATAGAGAAGACTGGGGTGCACTAGGCTTGCCAGTGGGGCATACACCTTTCATTGTGGATAATTCCTGAGGCCAAGCCAAGGCCACTGGGACCAGGATCCCAAGTCCCAGGACCCCTCAGCGTCGGGCTTACACAAGGTGGCATGGACACTAAGGGAAAGCCAGGGAGATGATTAAGAAAGGGCTGGAAACCAACCCTTAGCCCAGAGACCCACTCAGGTCAAAGACTCAGGTCCTCCGGCACAGTACTCTGTCTCAAGGAGATAAAGTAGACCTACCTGGGATGGACCTGAAGTCCAAAAAGTTCCTCCTATGACACACGGCTTGGGTGATAAAGGATGCCATATTATGAATGGCCTGTGACTTATTGGTGTTCAGCAACAGGGACAGCAGGGTATTGTCTGACCTGCTCGGGTGTTCCATCATGAGAGGCATCATGTATCTTTCCCTAGAGAGTCATAAAGATGACAATGAAGGAGGACATGGACAACTGTTTCGACAGTGTGATGATTGAATGGACATGACCTTTTGGAAAAGGGAACCTCCTGAATACGCCCATCCAGAACTTGGGATGGTAGAGCATTGACTCAAGCTCAAAATATGAGCCTTTTGGCTCTCACAGAAATAGAAGAAGCCAAATATTTTGGCATCTGTCCCTGATCTGGGAACATAGGGAGATAGGTCCTCATACGGGGGGAGGCCCTGATGGCACCGACCTCTAACTGTCGACTGACATCATTAAGTCTCATTTGAATGTCCCTCCAAATCATTCCAGAAGGTTTATGAGCCAGGTATACATTTGATAGGCCAATTGACCTTAAGTAGGCATCTACCTTATTCTCTCCTTAAAACTCACCTCTTTCGCTCTGCTCTGTCTGACTCTTTATCCTGCTGAGCCACTATTCCTATACCTACGATCGGTTTACCCTTATCCTTGCAACATGGACCTGCCTGCTGTCATTCTCATCGTAACCAAGCCAAGTACGTGCACTTGAGACCTCGCATCTTCATGAATGTTAGACCCCTTGTCTCTCCCTCTGTTCCCCTTCCTAAGTCTCTCCCCCAGCTCCTGTCTCTCAGATTGTAAGCCCTAGGGGCAGGGACCGTGTCTATTTTATTACTTTGTAAAGTGCCAGGTACACTGCTGGCGCTATATAAATGTTTGTTAATAATAATAATAATAATAATAATAATAATAATAATACCTTCTGGAGCCAGGGATTGACCCAAGCATCCTGGGTGACTTCTTTGACTAGGTCAGAGCATTGGTTTCCGTTTTCATTTTTGCTTTTGTTTTCCCTTGGTTTCAATAGAAAATACATTTTTGGCTGTACCCTTTTTGTTTTTCATTATATTTGGCTGATACTTGGAGGGATTGTACCTGCAATGGAAGGCATTAAGTATACCAAATTCCAAAAATATTGGATAAAGGAATCCAATTTTATAAGCAGTTGAATTATATTATTTTGCAAAAATCTTCATAGACATTCTTAGCTGTAACTTTTTTGTCTCACATTGAATGTAGATGGAACTTGGCAAGTTTATACCCCTTCCCATATTTTTACTACCTCTGCCAACTTTGAGAATGCTTGGATAAAGGGTCCTTGCGGGATAAGCAATTAACATATACATGTATGTCTGAGTAAGATCTTTGTAGTCCAACCAGTGTACATGAAATTATAGAACACTTTCATGAGCATCTCACCCAAATATAAGAAAGATGTGATAAAGTGTCCCAATTTTATATGCCTGCATAGCATATGCAGAGAAGGAGCCTATGACAGGGATTCTCGTATGTGTCACTGTGGTATAAGATCGGTTTATGATACCAATTGGCCAGCAGAAATGTCAACCAAATATCTTCATTTTGTGCTGTGACCATCCCAACATCTCTCCCCCACTTGTTACTGGGAAGTCAGAAGTATCTGTTTAGGAAAGCACCCATAGAGATTTTCTTATGTCCTCTGTCACAGTGCTGCAGGATGTGATTGTGATGATAATTGGCCAGCCTGGATGTGTAAACTATGTCTCCTGATAGCAGGTATGCTATCCCCAAAGTCCCAGTTATGTCTCTTCTATGCCCACCTGAGGGCCGCCCCCTATGCCTGCCTCGAAGCCACTACCAATTGATCCTGTAAAGCTGGAAGCATGCAGTAATTGGCCAGTGAATGTGTCTGTCATTCTTTTGGGTTGCTCCATATCCTCCCTCCTACAGCCTCCATCCCTCTGCCATGCCAGGTGCCTGCCTCTGACTGGTACTGTATATGCTGCTATTTATCTGAATGGTTTTCAAGGGGACAACATCAATTGCTTCTAAAATTGAGTTCCTTTATCAAATTGACCTGTAGTTTGGCAGAGATGACAGGGGAGGTATGCGATACATTCCTGCCAAATATCTTGTAAACAGGATGGAATATACAAATGTTACAGCTGGAAAAGTATTTTCAAATTAATTTGAAATTATACCATCAGAACCCTTTATCCAATCTTTCTGAAACTTGTCAGGAATGTTTAGCTTATGGAGGGACATACTATTCATAGGTTACATGCAAATTGGATGGATAAGAAAGAAGTTGTAGCCATGAATGTGTATGGAGCTTTCATTAAAATCACAACATTCAATTGCTTCTAAAATCTGTTCCCTTTATCTATTATTTTTGAAAGATTGTATACCTAGTGCCCTTCACTGTGGGGTACAATCTCCCCAAGTTTCATCAGAATTGAATAGGAATCAAAAAGGTTATAGCCGGAAATACGTTTTTCAGTTTCCCACCTTTATTTCAAAAACAAAAGGTCATTTTTATTACTATTTTGTATATTATTATTTAGTGTTTTTGTCATTGCAATAACAAAAATGAAAATGACAATTGTGAAAAAAACAGGCATACCCCTAATAATGTCTGTTCACAGCAGGCCCCAACAACAAGCTGGTGGAGATGTATGTGGTGTTTGGGCTGCACTCTATTGGGGATGCATCAAAGTGTTCACCTGTTCTGATTTCCAATCAGAATCAGGCATTTCGTCCATTCTGATCAGAAATCGGAACATACAATATTGTTCTGTCTGGTTCCGATCGGCTGCACATATCCAAAATGGCGACAATGCTACCGCTGCCATCTCCTTACTGCAGAAGTAAAGCCTGTGTGTCTTTTGTACTAGCATATGCAAATCTAACAAAAAATATCAAGAATGTAATTTCAGAACTCAAGAACAACTTATCACTGTCTTTAACCTTAGTTCCCCATTAACTTAAAGCTGCTGGAAAAGAAAACCTGAGCAACTGGGCCAAGTCCTCTTGAAGTTATTTTTTATTCTCTCCTGTCAAACAGCTTATAGCTTGGGTTCACTGATGTGTTTCTATATGTTCTAGGGTTTGCTGTCACAGAGCAGGTTTCAGCTTCATAAATACACACTGTTAATTCAAGCAGGAATAAAAATATGGTTTGGGTGTCCCTCCATTGCCTTATAAGTTAGTTATCTATACATGGATAGCTGAACATTATTTTTCACATAAAATTGGATAAGCCAAATTGCAATTGTCAGGCTTTTGGCATCTGTTACAGAAACTTTTCACCTCTTCTATTGATTTTGTGGGCAATAATATTCTGCTATCTCCAGTTATAATGAGTTTTGGGGTTTATTAATAGATCTCTGTCTTATCTCCAATAACCATGTTCCTCACTTATCAAGCACGGTCTATTCTCATGTGAAAAATACATCCAAAATTCAATCACTTTTTGTCCCTTCATGATGCCAAGTCCCTGAAGTATGTATTTGTGTTTTCCTGCATTGATTTAAGTCAATCCTTATTTATCATTCTTCTGGAACATCTCTAATACTGGATTCTAGAGCTCCAAAACCTCTATGCAAGATTTGATCATTGCCCCATTGTGACCTGTTGGGTAATTCTTCCAAGTGACCGAGGTTGGCTACTGATGGAGACAGGATGCTGGGTTTGATGGACCATTGGTCTGACCCAGTATGGCACTTCTTATGTTCTTCTAATCATTACCTGATTGATTACCTGCTACTTGATTTAAGAGTACTAGCTTCAACTATGGGAATGCATTGTACTAGCTTTAAGTCAGGGACTGTGTTCCTTTTTATACTGCTTTTATTTTAAAGATATTGCATTGTCATGTAGATATTATGTTATTTTATTTATTTTTTACAAAGCAAAGGCTGTTTGTAATTTTCTATTAGAAGAAGAAATGGATGGAGCACAGGACTAAATCCAAAGGCTGTTAAAATAAAGAAAAACAATAGATCAATTTTAAAAGATTTTGATTTATGTCTGTGTTTAATAAACGAATAGACAAAACTGAAATGGGCATAAACCCGGTCTAACTTGTAGCCCCTGAAAAAAACTGTGCAAGTGCTTTTACTGCTTTCTTCTTACTTAGCAGAAAGCAGTATAAGCAACAAGAAATATTTCTTGACAGAGGGTATTTTCAGACATGATGGGGCCGATTGGCCCCGGCACAGAAACAACCCTTTGATTCCCTGCCGGGGCCACCGCATCACGGGCTAACAGACGCGGTGGCCGATCCCGGCGGGGAATCCAGGGAGGGGACAGGGCTGCACGGCGCAACATGCAGCTGCACAGCCCCACCCCCCACGCTGCCCTGGCCGCCCGCCCTCCAGGAGATGGGCGTGTGCCCCCCCCAGCATTGACCATAGCCCAGAATCCCGCCGCGGATTCCGGGTCGTGGTCAGGGGACAGATGTTACTGTCACCTTCATCATGGGGGGAAATCTCATTCACCACACGATCGGGGATGGTCTGGCCAGAACCTCCGATCGTGTGGTGAATCTGATTTCCCGCTGCGATTGACTGTGGCAAACATCTGGGGGGGAACTTCCGGTTCCCCAACAGACATTACAAGGCCATTCCCCACCACAGGGTATTGGTTGTGGTTGAGCGTGGTCTCGTAATGTCTGAAAATACCCATAGTCATATTCAGAAGGTAGCTGGCTAGTATCTGTAAATATCCTGGCTAGAGCTAAAACAAAAAATCTCTGTGAGATTTTCTGTAATTTCCGGTATTATTGGTATTTTTCAGTAATTTCTGGTATTATCGGTAATACAGCACTTGAGTGGAAATTATTACCAAAAATTACAAGAAATTACTGAAAAGTGACAGGAACTAACAGATGCTGATACCAACAGGACGAGAAGCACAGAAAGGGGAAATACCAACAAATGGCCGAAAGCACTCCCAAAAGGTTGGTATTTCCCAACAAAATGAGAGCACCTGCTCTCACTTCAGCCCTAATCACAGCTACCTAATTTACTGTGTTTGTGCTAAATTGAAAGAGTCTAACATAAGAAAGTTTGGATCTGAACATGCTCAAACCAGGGTTCTGGTTCAATTCACAACAAAACAGAGTTCAGGTACGATCCTTAAATCCCGATCGGAACTTCCCTACAGGGTATTTGAAATGAGGGTTCAGACTCATGTCTAATTCAGAAAGTCTTATTAGCTCTGCATGAGACAGGGGGCATTGACACAGAAATGAGATAGAAAAAGGGAAAGATTGAAAAGATCTGTCAACGAATTGGCAACACTCCAAGGCTCAAAATGGAGAACACATTTTTTTCCAGAGATGAATCATAATTAACTCCCCGCCCCCCCTTTCTCATCTCCTGCACAGTTTATTATTGCCAAATACTTAATGTTTGTATTAAGAACATAAGAAATTCCATACTAGGACTAGCAAATGGTCCATCGAACCCAGCACCTGTCTCTGACAGTGGCCAATTTCGGTTGCTTGGAGAAGTACCCAACAAGTCACAATGGAGCAATCCATTCCCTGTTGTTCACTCCCAGCTCCCGACAGCAAAAGGTTACATTGACCAAACCTAGCTGGCTAATAGTTGTTAATGTACCTATGCTCCAGAAACTTATCCAATCCATTTTTAAACCCAGCTATAGTACTGGCCTTGGCCACATATTCTGGGAACAAATTCCACAACATAATTGTGTGTCGAGTGAAAAAATACTTTCTTTTATATATTTTAAATCTGCCACCTGTTAGTTTCATGGAGTGTCCCCTATTTCTAGTACTATTTGAGAGGGTAAATAACCATTCCCTATTTACTTGTTCCACAACACTCATGATTTTATAAACTTCTATCATTCCCCTCTCAGAAGTCTCTTTTCCAAGCTGAATAGTCCCTACCTATCTAGACTTTCTTCATAAGGGAGTTGTTCCACATTCGTTATCATTTTTGTTCCCCTTCTCTGTATCTTTTCTTTTTCTACTATGGAGATGGGGCAACCAGAACTGCACACAATATTTATATTTATTTATTTAGATTTATATCCCACCCTATCCCCTAAGGCTCATGGAGACTTACAATAAATACATAAATAAAAATAGTTTTACAAATATAAAATACATAATTAAAAACCTATACAAACTAAAAACTTCCCCCTCACCCATCCAAAATCCTTCTCTGCCAATTAAATGCCTGTCCAAATAAAAAGGTCTTACTACCTTCGGGAGACATTCAGACAAGGGCTTAGGTGAACCTCCAAGGGAAGGGAGTTCCAAAGCTGTGGACCAGCCACTGTGAATGCCTCTCTGCAGACTTGAGTCATATGAAACTGGGCCAAGGTTGGAATGAGCAAGAGGGCACTCTTAGCAGATCTTAAGGGCCTCAAAGGGACATAAGGAGAAAGGCGGTCCTTCGCATATGTAGGGCCCAAGCTGTTTAAAGCTTTATAGGTCAATACGACCACCTTGAATTGGAGTCTATGAGAGTCCCTAGATAGAAGATTCTTTGGGTCGGGACGAATATGGACTTTTCTTGTTTTTCCATAAGTCCTAAACACTGACATAGTTGAAGTGTCAATTGAAAATCATTCTGAAGGTGATTAGGATCTTTACCTATCAGGATCCAATCATCGAGATAGGGAAAAATTCTGATCCCTTGTTGCCACAAAAAGGCTACAGCTGGGACAGCAACCTTAGTAAGTACCCTGGGGGCTGATGACATCCAAAGGATAGGGAACAAAATTGATAATGGGCATTATCAATAGTGAATCAGATTTTTTAAAAAAAATTAGAGTGTACATTAACATGAAAGTAAGCATCTCTGAGATCCAGAGATACATACCACTGGTCCTTTCTCAAATATCTCTTTAGGAGATTGATAAACAACATTTTGAATTTCTTTTATTTAATGTATTGATTTAATTCCCATAAAAGTCTCCATTCTTTTTATCAACCATAAAATAGTGAGAATAAAACCCTTGACTTTTTTTCGTGAAATAGTTTTGACTCAATAATAATGCCCCTTGCATAAAGATCAGAAACTTCTTTATTTAATGCCAAAAATTGCTCTTGGGAAAGATTAGTGGCTTCCCTTGGAGCAGAAAAAAGGGGTGTTTTTATTCATTTTAATCTGCTGTACCCTGACATCACCCATACATCAGAAGAGATGGAGCACCAAAATGAAAAACATCGTGCCAACTTGAAATTGAACTTAACAGTTCCCCAGGCACTGAAACATCAAGGTGCAGGGGCTGCTGTGGTTGTCAACGGCGGCCTCCTTGGCCATGATGGGGAACTGGAACTTGCCTCCTCTGGATCTGGGGTTTATAGGTTTACTTCTGCTCCTTGGATCTATTCAAGGAATATGGGTAAGTAGACGAATAGTATCTCCTCAAGTACTGGAAAAAAGATGAGAGCATATACAGTAGTGATGGCCTTTGATATGGCTGCTGTTGAGGTATCAGATATTGTCACTGGTAGTGGGGATGCTTCTGGTCCCTCTGGACAACTTTCATTTTAATTGAGGTGGCTCAAGACTTTTCAATCTTTTCAAGTATTTCGTCAGTTTCCTTGGTGAAGAGTCCAGGTTGCCCACCCTGGAGTCCATGTTGGTTAAATAGCAAATGTTCAGTCTTTGCTCTGTGGTGCAAATCTAGCTTTGTTCCCCATAGCCATGAGTAACGTTGGGTGACAATGGCATTAGTAACTGCTCTGGCTGTAGCATCTGAAGTGTGTCCCACTGCGTGTAACTGGAATTTAGCTGTCAGGGATTCTTCAGTAGATAGTTTGAGGATCTTGTTTTGCTTGTCTACACTTAGAGAAGATGCCAAATATTTAAGATCAGCCCATAAATCGTGTTGGTATGTTGCCATAACAGCTGAATAATTGGCGGTGCGCGTAATCATAGTAGAAGATGTGAATGACCTGCATTCAAATAAGTCAACACGTCTCCCTTCTTTGTTTGCTGCGGATGTCTTGTCTGATAACCGCTGATATTTCTTTGCTGAAACAGCCACTGTCAGTGAATCTGGAGTAGGATGATGGAAAAACATAGGTCCCATTGTGGGTGGGAAAAGATAAAAGAGCTATTTGTGGTGGAACCAGGCTGTATGAAAGCAGGCGATGACCAAAGCTTCTCTGCAGCCTCAGCATGTTTTCGAAAAATAAGCAATGTCAGCTTAGGGTGTGACAATTTGTCTATCACTTTATATGCCATGTTTTCTTCCTGTTTTCAGACTAGCACTGTTTCAAATTTCAGTATTGTAAAGAACCTCTGGAGCAATCTTTGAAATTGTCTGTGCTCTGTGGTTGATATACTGATTGTGGCATCTGGCACCTCATAGGAGGGTAGGAGAGAAATTGGCTCCGAATCTGCAGAGGAACCATAGCTTGTTGCTCTGTAGTAATAGTATCTTCTTATTCATCCATAGGTTATGGCGAAGGAGGTGGAGAAAACTGCTGCAGGCTTCAGTCAATTGGATCCGGTAAGGAAAGCCCATGCTGTAGCATTCACTTTCTCATTTTCTATTTGTGTGCTGCCTTTTGAGCAAACTTTAACCTTTGATATCAAACCTTTTGTAATTCAGCATCTGTAACTGTTGGGGGATGTACCGCCGATGTTGAAGTCTCATACGTCAGGTCTCTCAATGTCAGTGGGGGAGTAGGAACTATGGACATTGTGGCAGGTGTTGGCCTTGACGATGCAGGGAATGTGGACATTGTGGCAGGTGTTGGTCCTGACGTTGGTGGTTGAGATGTCTATGAAGTCTGGACATCGGTCCTTGTAATCAATAGGGTCTTGATGTTGGTGTGGGGAGGTCAGTCTTTCAAAATCTCTCTGAGGCAGTCCAGAATCATGGAATCCCTTTGTTGGTGGGATTCTTCTTGTGTTCACCAATAATAATCCCATTGAGGATCTGTATGTCCGCTTCTTCTTCCTGAAGGTCATGGCTTTGCATAATCATGGAGTTGAAGCTCCAAATGCTGCATTCTTGGAGTGGGTGGGAACCATTGTAATTTTAGTTCTTGGTATGAAGACCCCAAGAATTTAGGATCAGTCTGTTCCTCTGCATTATAGGATGGGGAACTCATATTTGTAAAAGAGAGTGGAGACATTGGTGGGAATGGGACCCAGTAATGATAATGCTCTCTTCATCAGAAGGGGGGGGGAGTGACATGGTTTTTTCGGAGGCTTTTTTTATCTGAAAAATAGGTTTTCCTCTTCACTTGAGGTAATTTTGACTTGGCGGATGTAATGGGTATTGCCTCAGAGGTGGAAGGAAAATTTACCTCAGAATTTTCTAAAGCTAAAACGATCTCTTCAGCGCTGATATTTGGGACCACTGAAGAAGTTGGGGCAGAGACAGATAGTCTCTCTACCTTGCTTCAGGCTTTATAAGATTCTCCTTTTTTTTTTCAAGCTCAGCAAACATGACTGGTAGTTTCAAACTCCAGTCCTTCAAAGTTTTGGCTTTGAATTGCCCAAATTGGCAGTCATCTGGTCATATTCCGGGCCCAGGAACAGAAGACAGAGGCTGTGAGGAACTTTTGTAGTAAAACTACGATTACAAGAACAGCATTGTTTGAACCCATGTTTACCATGGGATGCCATCTCTGAGGTGAATCCTATAGAGCTAGACATGACGCTGTGAGCCACGGAAGCAGTTGGAAGGAACTGTTGGTTTAGGTGGGAACATGCCTTATATGGTGGGAGGCTCGAGACCACCACAAATCTTAATGAGCTACGTATGTGCCAGTGAGAGAAGGGTGCATGCGCACAACCCACTTGTGTGAGAATTATGAAGCGACTTGAAGAAGAACTATGCTTTGCCTTCAGTTTTTTGTACTGAGTGGAATTTGGACAGATCTGGGATTCAGGCCCTGGACCTGACGTATGTAGAACTCACACCATTAGCATAGCTTTCTCATAGTTCTTAGGTAGACTAGACTTCAATAAATGGTATTAGCAATAGGTGAACTGTAATGTTTTGGTCCATCTCTCACTGTACTCTTAACAACCTTACTATCCAGACAGAATTTCTTGAGAAAGGTTTTCCAAGACGTGGCAAGATGTTTTCTACAGTCTGTGTCAAACAGGATCACCTTGCAACCCTACACTCTTGTGTCTGAGTTCTGGTATCGGGTCTACATATTAGGAGTGTGCATTTCATTTTCATGTTTGTAACTAATAAAGGATTCTGGATCGGCGCCTGTGGTCAGCTAGGGGCATCCTCCTCGAGGACCCTTGGGTTTACTGGGTGTTGACCATGAGGAAAGCATTTTCGGTGGCTGCGCCATGACTGTGGAACTTCCTCCTATTGGAGGTCTGCTTGACCAC
>QEPC01003339.1:51894-108689 GCA_003113815.1 Sphenodon punctatus
GCATGGACAGGCATTTGGTGCTGTGGTTGCTAGGAATGGTGGTCTGCAGGGGCCTAGGTTTCTTGAAATGGTGTCCTGAAAGGATCCAAACTGTTTAAAACAGGCCTGCTGTGTGTGTGCATGGGCTTTGCTGGCAGTGGAGTCCCAGGCCCATGGGGGCCAAACTGAGAGATTGTGCTTGGGAAGGCATTTTGTAACTTGGAGCTCAAGATGGAGGTTTGCTGCAGGGCCAAGGGGGCCTTGCTGGCAGTGGAGCCCCCGGCCCATGGGGGCCAAACTGAGAGATTGTGTTTGGCAAGGCCTTTTGTAACTTGGAGCTCAAGATGCTGGTCTGCTGCAGGGCCAAGGGGGCTTTGCTGGCAGTGGAGCCCCCGGCCCATGGGGGCCAAGCTGAAAGATTGTGTTTGGCAAGGCCTTTTGTAACTTGGATCCCCGGCCGGCTGCCCTTATGCCTGAGACTGCCGCCCGGCCCCATCCGGCTGCCATTACACCAGAGACTACTACCCGGCCCCGGCCAGCTATTCCCGAGCCCTGTCCTAGGCCATGACCCGTGTCCTGGACTGTCCAGTGGTTATGGCCCCCCTGCCCGTCAATGTCTGACCCCACTTTTTTTTTGCTCCCCCCACCACCCGTTTTCTTACCTCTCCGGCCAATCCTATGTCCTGTGCCCCACCACCTTGGGTCCTGGTATTGCCCATGTTATGCCTAGTTCAAAATACCCTGTATTATGCCCAAACAGTCCTTTCCCTGGTTCAGGCGGTATTGTACCCTTTTCTGCCTACTCCGCACTTTCCTTAGTTTGCTTTCCAGGTGTTGTCGCTTGTTTTATTGTCTACCCCTTGTTTGTCTATGTCTTGTGTGAGTTCGTTCATTGTACCATAGTTGTCCTAATTGTCTCAATCCGTGTTGTCCCTTATCATCACCAGGTCCGCTTGTTGTCTTTGTCTCTAGTCCTTGATTCCCTCCTGTGTTTTTGTAGCGGTATCTTTGTTTCCTCTTGTATACGGTAATTACCTGGAGGGGAAACCATGGTCTTTTTTTGCCCCTTGTAGCCAGCCTAATCCCTTAGTATCCCGGAGTACAGGTGTTATGTGCTCCTGTCGCCCAGTCCCCATAAGGAGATGGGCTGCCACATTCTGCACCAGCTGTAGCCTCCTAACCAGAAACAAGGGAAGCCCCATGTAAAGCGCATTGCAATAGTCCAGCCTTGAGGTGATGAAGGCATGGATAAGGGTGGCCAGGTTGGACCTGGAAATCTATGGGCACAGCCTCCGTACCAGATACAGCTAGCAGAAGGCAGTCTTAACCACCACCTCCACCTGCCGATCCAGATGGAGACCCGAGTCCAACACCATCCCCAGACTCCAAACCTGCTGGGCAATAGGAGGACGGAACCCCCCCACACACAAGGGGGGCCAGAACCGCCCCCGCCCTCCCCACCACCATCACCTCCATCTTATCGGGATTTAGTTTCAGTCTGCTCTGCCTCATCCAATCCTCCATGGCCTCCAAACATTGGGAAAGCAATGAGACTGCAGGGCCTGGGTCAGTTGAAAACGAGAGGTACAGTTAAGTATCATCAGTGTATTGGTGACATCACACCCCGAACCCTCTCACGATCTCCCCCAGGGGCTTCATATACACATTAAACAATAATGGAGACAGGATCGAACCTTGCGGAACACCGCAGGATAAGACCCGGGGGCTTGACGTTTCAGCCCCCAGCACCACACACTGGCTTTTCCCTGAGAGGAATGAGCGGAACCACCCAAGGACAGTCCCGTCCAGACCCCCCAGGTCTTGCAACCGTCTCAACAGCAGCCTATGGTCCATGGTGTCAAAAGTCCTCTTTAATGACTCCTTCCTTCCTTCTTTCCTTCCTTCCTTCCTTCCTTCACAAATCCCACCAATCTCCTCACTGGGAAAAAAATCAAAATACCAATTGTTAGATTTATAAAACATTAGAAGGTTTACAGGAAATTTCCTACAGACGCAATTTCCTAAGCATTTATTTTGTATTCTCCATGCATAAGTATTTTAATTCAGATTTTCCTCTCCAGAGATATCATTATTTTCACATGTCCTTTGTATAAAATACAATAATTTTTTTGCTACCATTACAGAATCTGACTCAGGGCCATGCAATGTTACTATACTCTTATAGAATGTTTTATTTTCTTATATATTTACATTAAAGCTTTCCTTCCTATGAAATAAAAGCACTGTTTCCGGGTAATGTTGCAGTGGCTTTTTTGACAGTGATGAGAAGACAAAGCAGTTTATTAATAATTGCAGACATGCTCATCTGTTGTTGGTGCTAGGAAATATTACTTCTAATATAGCTGACTATATTTCTTCTGTGGCTGAATAAGTCTGGCACTACCCACAGGCTCAGGAATCTAGTGGTAAAAACTGCCTGGCCGAAAATTCCCAAGAGCTCAGAAGCAATTGTAGACCTGGAAAATATATTTTCAAAACAATTGATGTTACCAAAGCAAGAACAACGGTATTATAAGATTTGATATCAAAGTGCTAGTAAATCACATCACAGGTGAATTCCACAAAAGTATGACTTATTTTTCATAAGATACTGCTAAACCCAGCAGATGGACAACGATGTTGCTGTATTACACTTCAGTCAGAGGTATAGTTTGTAATATATTTTCTGTATACTGTCCTCTAGTCCAGAACCTGTTCAAAGTAGAACAATGTGTCTACAACTCTGCCTAAAAATAATTTAATAGCTTACTTATAGGAGAGAGAAACAAACTGAAAATCTAATGTTTGTTTATCCACATTTCCCTCTGTTTTTTTAATCTTATACCTGCATTTATTTGCACTATCAGTCATTCATGCCCACCACTTAATGAGGCGTAGCCTCATTAAAGGCCAGAGGGCAACTCTGCAGTAAGTGGTTGGTTAGTGGATCGTGGCCAAGATGCATTGTATAGTATGTCAATAATAATAATAATAATAATAAATATTTTATACCACCCCACTGCCGGATGGTTCTTGGAGCACTTTACAACATAAATACATAATATAAAATTCATTTAAAAGATGAGTTTGTATAAAATAATTTAAAGTGGTAAGTTAACAAGGAAGAAAAACACATTAAGGGGAATCAGCAGAAGTGCATCAGTTTATCAATTCTAACTACTTTAATTATATTATAGAATTTATGTTAAATATATTATACAGCCACACTTCTGTTACCTATAAGTCTAGTATGATATGATTAAATGGAAGCCTTCAGTGAAATTTATGTTTCTACAGTAGAAACGAACATCCAAAGTGCGAGTTAAAATTGAGGAAAATTCAACATTTTCAAAGCCTTATGTTAAGAAGACAGGTAAAGAGAAATTTAAAAGGAGTATGTGGCAATGGTATTTGAGTCAAAACATTACATCTGTACATAAAAAAAAAAAAAAAAGCAGCAATTTTGCTGTATAAAGATATCAGAGACAGATATATTTGGTGGGCTTGATTCCAAACTCTTGTGTGTGTGACTTATGCGTGCACGACTTGCATTCATATGGCTTGCACACAGTTTGCGCAGAGGCCATAGTCCCAATCGTACAGGTGCACACTAAGGATGGGCGAACAGAATCGAGTTCAGAAATTCGGTTCAGTTCAGTTTGGAAATTTGGTTCGGTTCGGAAGTTCGGTTCGGTCGACCGAACTATTCGAGTTCAGTCCAAACTCTGAACTTCCAAACAAAGTTCGGAAATTCAAACCCGATTGAACTAAATGGAATATTATCTTTTAGGGATGGACGAACAGAGCCGAGTTTGGAAATTCGGTCCAATTCGGTTTGAAAATCGTGTTCGGTTCGGTCGACTGAACTGGTCGAGTTCGGTCTGAACTCCGAACTTCTGAGCCACCTTCACCCATCCCTAGTGCACACGCGGTCCATATGCAGGAACTGGTGGGGTAGGATTTCTAAGCTACTGTTTAGTCTGGGTTTATCGCCTGATATGCTACTGGGGGTACCTTCTGCCAACAGGCGTAGGATAGTTACTAAGCAGCTGGTAGATCAAGCTGTCCAGTCCGATCTGGGGTCTATCCAGTCGCTGAAATGCGCTCCGTTTTATTGTCTGTTCAAGCATGACTCTGCCTGTGAGCTGTACCTGGAAATAATTGAAGCCCCTAATCTACGCAGGGCCCTGACACGTCTCCGTTTCGATCTTCTCCCCAACATGGTACTCAGGGGGAGACGGAATGGCATTTCATATGGGGACAGGGTCTGTACCTGCAATCTAGGGCATATTGGGGATTTGCCCCATATGTTGTTTTTCTGCCCCCTTACTGCCTATTGGCGTGAGTTATATTTGCCCTCCTGGATTCGTAGTCAGTTGTATCTCCCCGTGGCACATTTGTTCCAACTAGGTTTGAAATCAAACTCCCCTGAAGTGTTTCTTGGCTTAGCCAGGATGGCACTCCAGTTGGAGAAATATTGATCTGAGGGGGGTTAGTGGCTCCCCCCTTTTGTTTACTTTGGTTTTCTAGATCTCTCCCCATTTTTTTCCTTTTTATTGGTTTTATGTTTTTATGTTGTGGTATGTATTGCATAATTTTATACTCTTCAGCTAGGTCCTTTTGTGAATATCCTTTCTGGTTTTATTTTGTTTGACCTGTGGAAAGCTTTCTGCTTTCTGACATTCCTGTCAGATCTATCGTTTTGTATTTTACATGTTTGCTTTTCTACGCCTGTCTAAGTTGAAATGCACTGTTATGGCCTGTGGCTAAACAGTTTAATAAAAACAACAACAACGAGATGCATGTGCACTCTTTGTGTGGTGCGCAGGGCTTGGGATATGTTTAGTTCAAGTACTAGCAGATCATATACAAGTCATAATTAGTACCAGAAATTTTAAAAAGTGGCTTCTTCAAAATATGCATGTAGTCAGCAGCGTAAGATGAACTTGCCTCTCTTGGCTATTGGTAGTTTCCCTAGCTGGCACATAGGGAAGGGGGGTTGGGGGTTGGCAGGGTGGGGGGGCGGGGGTAACATTGACCAAGAGAAACTTAATGGCTTGGCACCGAATATTTAAAAGGCAAACCCGTTGCTGTGATACAATACTGCAACTTTAGTGATGAGAGGAAGCTGCTAGGACATTGGGTGAAAACAAATGAACTAGAGTCTAGGGGCTCCCCAGGTCGGGCCGCAGCAGCCACCACTCCCCAGGTTGGTATGCAGTGCAGAACAAATGTCCTGATGAACCCGGGAAGGCAGAGCTATCCCACCATCCCCACACCATGGGGAACCAGACACATGGGCAGCGTCTGTCCCCCTACCCCCACCCTGCTTCCTGCCATGTGCACCCCACCCTGTGGCCTGCCATGGAGAACTGCGGTTAAAAGAAGCCACAACAGCTGTTTCCGCCTGCCCTACACAGTACTCATGGAGGGTCGTGGTGGTGGTGGCCAGGAAGCAGCCCCTGGCATTCCTGCTGGCACATGTAGGTGCCAGCTAGCCACAGGAGGAACCAGTTACCAGCAGCAATGGAAAGCTGGCTGTAGGGAGTGAAGCACATATGCATTTCATAGACCTGGCTGGATGAGGCATCTGGGCCTATATTGTCCAAGATAGTGCCAGCCAGGTACTCGATGTAGCATCAGCCTAGGATCAGTGGCAAATGAGCAGTATGGCAGTGTGATCTGTAAAGAAAAGATGAAAAGTTCTTGAAATCACCCAGACTTATAGTCTTGTCTGACTTCAACATAGGGTGTTTTCAGACGTTACGGGATCACGGTGAACCACGGTGAATACCCACCTGTGGTCACCGTGTCCTGAACGTCTGTTTGGCGGCCACCAGATGTTCGCCACGGTGAATCCCCACATGGGGTCTGTTTGAACCATGCTTCCCGGGCTAGCCGGGGGAATGTCCTGGGAAGCGTGGTCAAACGGACCCCGGGAAGGGACCAACGAAAAGTAACATCTGGCTGTGCGCCACGGCCCGACGTGGCGGCTGCAATGGCCCCGCCACCCGCCCGTCTCCTCGGAGGGCGGTCGGCGGGGTGCGTGGAGGGGGCGGGGCCGTGCGGCCGCACGTTGTGCCGCACAGCCCCTCCCCCTCCCACATTCCCTGCCAGGATCCCCCCGGCACGTCTGCTATGGCGTTACGGGGTGACCCCGGGGGGGAATGGATCAGGTGCTTTTGGTACGGGGCCAAAGGGCCCCGTAACGACTGAAATCACCCACACATGCAGGGACCAACCTTTGTTCAACGTGTATCTGAAGCTGCTGGGCGAAATCATCTGACCCAGGTCCCGCAGTGTCAGTGCCTTCCCAGTGCCTGGCTGCTATTGGGGCCTGGATGAGAGGGGGAGCTGACTGAGGCTGAATCCAGACAATACTGAAGTGATGATGGTTGGCCAACCTTGTGACTTGGAGGGGATTGGGACCCTGTCACTGAGAGCGAATGCCCCCCTCTAGTTACTCAGGTTTGCAGCCTCAGTGTGCTTCTGGACCCTCTTCTGTGTCTGAATTGTCTGGTTGTGGTGGTGGTCAGGAGCGCTTTTCACCAACTCCATCTGGTGAGAAGGCTGTGGCCTTTTCTTTCTGGCTGAGATTTGACCACCATCATCCATGCTTTCATTACCTCAAGGCTAGACTACTGCAATACGCTGTACGTGGGGCTGCCCTTGATGACTACTCAGAAGTTGCAGCTGGTGCCAAATTTATTTACTTATTTATTTCAAGCCATTTTTGGCCCGCTCCCACAGCAGCTCAGGGCGGCTCACAACAAAGTGCAAAAATATAAAACAGTTTGATAACTAAAATCAAATATATAAAATGTATAAATAAAATTCATTAAAACTTGTTAAAAGAGCGGAACCAAATCCCCCCCCCGACCCTTCCCATCTCCCTCCCCAAAGGCTTGGCTACTTTTGAGGGTGGGTCGCCATGTGCATGTACATGCCTGTGCTCTATAATCTTTACTGGCTTCCTATAGCTTTCCGGGCAATATTCAAGGTGCTGGTTTTTACCTTTAAAGCCCTAAATGGCTTGGGCCCCATCTATCTGAAATCCCGCCTCTCCTTCCATGCTCCACTGTGACCCCCTACAGTCAGCTGGAAGTGCCCTCTTGAGGGTACCACTGGCCAATCTTGTCCATATGACAAGGGTCCGCAGACAGGCATTCTCTGTTGTTGCCCCAGTACTATGGAACTCCCTTCCACCAGAGCCCAAGCTTAACATTTTTCAGAGGCAGTAAAAATATTTTTCTTTTTTGGCAGGCTGGGACAGAGGTTGGGTGGGTTTGGGGGTGGGGGGTGGGTAGGAATTTTAGAGGATTTTGTTGCATTGCTTTGTATTTTTACCATTTTTCTTTTTGTGCTTTTGTTTTTGTAACCCACCCTGAGCCTTCAGGAAAGGGTGGGATATAGATTTAAATAAATAAATGCTATATGATGAGAAGAGTAAAAGGGAGAAATGAAAACGGCTGCACATGGTCCAAGCAACCAGTCTCCTGGCATGCTGGCAGTGCAGTTCTTCCCAGACTCCACTATCAGCACAGGTTATGGATCAGTCACAGTGGCAGCACATAGTGCAAGGTTCCAACAGGTTCTCAGCACCTGGGGCGTGGGGAACCCTGCTCCCTCCATGAATAAGTCACAGTGGCAGCTCACAGAACAATGGTCCAAAGGGAGCCTGGGGGTGGGGAACTCCACTTCCTCAATGGATCAGCCACACTGGCAGCCCATAGTGCCAAGTTTTTTTTAATGGGGTCACAGCGCCTGGTAGGTGGGGAATCCAACTGTCTGCATAAACTCATAAACTCCTCATTGATACATGCCCCTCTGGTAGCTTCTCACCAGCATATGCTGCACCACCGTATGGTGGGGGGTAAAAAGCATCCTCGTGTGCCATGGGGACCTGCACCTCTGGCTGTGTCCAGACTTTGTATAGGGTACGAAGCTCAGCTGCAGTCAGGTCAGTATCCTGGTAGGCAGCTCTCCCTGTCCTCCCTCTTCCCGAGGTCCAGCTCCAACATCTGATGAAGGCACTCATGCTGGCCCCATGCATGTCCCCTCACTGCCAGCAGGGCAGTGAAACAAAGCGGCAGAGAGGGTCCAGCCACCATTAGGCACAGTCAAAACTCAGGAACCTCACAAATCTCCTGCAAAGCTGTGTCTCATTCATTTCCCACGGTCCCATTGCCCTCAGGTGTGAGTGTGTGTGTCCCAAACCAGCAGGATGCAGCACCTGGAAGCCCAGCTTGGCTGTGTGGTTCTCTTCCTGCATCCTGCACATACAGTGCCCCGGGAGCTGAATATGTTGCCTCACAACCCCACAGTCAGCCTCCCTGGGTGATGGGGCAGCCATCAGCCTCTTCACATCCCCCCTCAACCAGATGTCTGCCAGGGCTAAGGTGTCAAACACCTTCCAACATCTCTGTGCCCCATACGCCAGACAGCAACAGCAGGCACAGCCCATAGCAGGAGCCATGGCATACTGGTCCTGGGAAAAGCATACAGGCAGACTCTAGGATGGCAGAATGGGGACCAGGGGCAACACAGGCTTCTTGCAAACAAGAAAAAGTGTTACATACACAAGATTAGGAAATAACTGAGTTGGTGCCAACCAAATGGGAGCACAGTTCCCGCTGAACTTTTCCCAGACAGAAGCCTTGACCATCCCAGAGAGCAGCATACCTGGCCAGTTTGTTACACAGTGGGCTGCCCCCCCCCCCATTCCTTTCCCCCCAGGAGAGATGCCATGATCCCATGGTGCAAACAACCAACAGATGAGCAAGCACAGGGCATTACCTCCTGGCCCAAGACAGAAACAGACTAAGCTGCGCAGGGACAATCACATTGGGGTCTCTTTCTCTTCTCCTGAGGGAGAGATGCCATAGTCCCATGGTGCCAACAAGCTGCATATGAGCAAATACAGGACTGGGACAGGGTGTTACCTCCTGACTCAGGACAGAAAGAATTCTGGCTGAACGCCCAGCTTTGCAGATGATACCTCACTGTGCTGGGACAGCTGTGCAGGGACCATCCCATCCAATAGCTAGGCAGGCATCCAGCCAGCCAGGTGATGGCTGATAGGGGCTCACACATGGAGCATCCTCACTTCAAAGTCTCTGGCATGGTGTTCGAAGACGCTACAGCCATCTGTTCAATAAACAAGCAGTGTGGGTACCTAGTGGCCCTGCAGGTCCTCCTCACCACCGCTAAGGTGAGCCAGCAAGCGCTCCAGGCAGTAGAAGCCACCTGCTGTGTCTGGCATGAGGATATTACCAACCAGGGACAGGTCCTCACCGCAGTTCAGGCCAGGGTGGTTCAACACAACTGTCTGTGGTTGTGCTTAGGGCCAGGTGCCAGAGACTAGCCTCCATCCAGTGCCAACAGGCCACAGTGGGTGTCTTCAGACGTTACGAGATCACAGTGAACCATGGTGAATACCCACCTGTGGTCACCATGTCTCGAATGTCTGTTTGCGGGGCGCCAGATGTTCGCCAGTGCCACGGTGAATCCCCACATGGGGTCTGTTTGAACCACGCTTCCTGGGTTAGCCGGGGGAAGGTCCCGGGAAGCGTGGTCAAACGGACCCCGGGCCGGGACCAATGAAAAGATCACAGTGAACCATGGTGAATACCCACCTGTGGTCACCATGTCTCGAATGTCTGTTTGCGGGGCGCCAGGTGTTCGCCAGTGCCACGGTGAATCCCCACATGGGGTCTGTTTGAACCACGCTTCCTGGGTTAGCCGGGGGAAGGTCCCGGGAAGCGTGGTCAAACGGACCCCGGGCCGGGACCAACGAAAAGTCACGTCTGGCCGCACGCCACGGCCCGGGATCCCCGGCGGGATCCCAGGCCATGGCGCTTACGGCCCAACGCGGCGGCNCGAAGCCGGTGGTTTCGGTACGGGGCCAAAGGGCCCCGTAACATCTGAAATCACCCAGTGACAGGGATGGAGGCAATACTAGGGGAGCTGATGCCAGCCATGGATTACCTGTCCTGGGACATTGCAGCAATGAATCTCGCACTCCAGCAGGCAGTGCCCATTAGGAGGATTTCCTGGGTCATATGGAGAAGCAGAGTGGTAGGAGATGTTGCTGGCCATGTGGAGAGAGGAGAAGCGGGTGACCCATTTCATTCCACATGTCCTGGTGGCTGCTGTTCCGGATCATGGGAATCCTCCAGCCATAGCTGGAAAGGAAGCAGATGGGGATAGAGGATGCCCATGCCTGTGGAGAAGCGCATGGTCGTTGCCATTTGGATGGTTGCCACACCAGACAACTGTCACTCTGTGGTCCAGCAGTTTGACATGGGACTATTCACCAATGCTTGGATAAGATGATGGTGGAAGGATGAGGGCTTTAAATTCATTAGGAACTGAACCTTTTGGGGAAGGGGGAGCCTATACTGATGGAATGGACTCCACCTTAACCAAAATGGAACCCAGTTGCTAATGCTAAAAATTAAAAAGGAGAAAAGCAGTTTTTAATTTAGAATATCAGGAAAAGCCAACAGGTGATGAGGAATGAGTTTTTCGGTTCGGGGCTGTTAAAGGATGCTGTTAATTCAGGGGAATTAGAGTATCCTAATACCGAGAATAGGAAAGAAGCTGAGAGAGCTCAGGTGGAAATTTGTGCGGAACAGACGGATGGTGACTGTTGGCTCTTCTTGTATATAGTGTATGTTCAGTAAAGATTGATTCATGTTTATACATTTTTTTTCAGTATATATTTTTGTGATTCTTTCATAGTAGCTAGTTTTTCTGCATTTTTAACGCAGTGAAGAATGACATCCATGTTAGTGACTGGCACTACCTGGTCACTCTATCCAGGCACTAAAATTACGTGGGTCCCCTAGCACACACCCACCCCTCCAGTGGATTCACTTACTGGTCCCCTCAAGCTCCATGTTCGCCCAGGAATCCAGGTCCTCTGTCCCCTCTGCCTGCACCTCCACTTGTTCTGTGACTGGCTGCTGGCTTTCTGGGTTGAGGGGGTAGCAGTTGAGGGTCCAAGGGTGGTGTCCGAGTCCTGAGAGTCAGACCTCGGCTGGGGCCCAGGAGCATGGCCAGACATGACACAACCTCTTTGGTGGAAGGGGGAACAGTTGCAGCTGGAGTGGGTACAGCATGGACTGACAGCGAGGTAGGGTTGTCCACATAATGGTAGACCTTGGTGAAGCCGGTGCCGATGAGTAACTATCAACTGGTCTATACAGAGGAAGGTTTCCAAGAGGTCCATGCACTGCATCATTTAGTCAGTCACAGCCAGACTTGAAATTGTTGTCTCTGACCTCCTTGTAGCACCTCTTCAGATCCTTTGCCCACTGCCAGCGCTGGCTAATGTCCTGGTGGTAGCGGAGCTCTACTATTCAGGTGGTGATCCCTGGAACACCTGCTCATTCCTATGACTTTTGCACAGGTCATACTCCACCAGCTTGTCCTCCCCCCGCACACACACAGGTCAATGAATGCCCTCATCTCCTCCTTGGTCCAGGTAAACTTAATGGCTTGTGAATGGGGCTCCATTCATTTCTAGTAACTAATAAAAATGAAACGAATTGCACGTCCTCAGAAGCTAAACCACCAGGTGAGCCTTCTGTTCCACTGCACTCCAGCCCCGCTTCTTGGGCAAGATCTCTTTACTCCTGGTCTCCATTGTGTCCCCTTCACTAGAACATGACCCCGACCTCAGCTCCACTCCAACACTCCATCTCCACTCTCTCTGAGGGCTGCTCTCTGCGGACTCCTGGATCTCCTGGGTTTCTCTGGTGGCCCCTGGCTGCACAGAGTGCTTTTCTTTTATTCACCACCTGGCTGTTCTTATTACCTCTGGTGGCCCTTCTTAAAGGGACCCCTACAGACGGCCTTGCCCAACTCTTACAGGATCAGGGTGGCCTCATGCCACTCTGTTACTGTTACAGGTACTTATCAATATAATTTTGTTACTATATTTATTTATTTATTTATTGAATCAATTTTTATCCCGCCCCTCCTGAAAACAGCTTGGGCAGCTAACAATCTTAAAACATAAAAATACAATCATATTTAAAAATTAAAAACATTAAAACATTAAAAATTAAAAGGGTAATGCAAGAAAATTGTTTCTGATTCAGCATATCTTACCTGCAGATTATAATGAATCTGTAATTGGACCTGGGGAGTCAGGGTTTGAATCTCGCCTTAGTCATGGACTCACTGGGTGGCCTCAGGCAAGTCGTAACCTCTCAGCCTCAGTTCCCTATCTGTAAAATGTGAATATGTGTGTGTCTGTCTTTCTCTGCATTCCCCTCACCCGTGTCCATCTTAGATTGTAAATTTACTGCGCAGAAACCTGTCTCCGAAACTCTGTGACTGTAAAGCGCTGCGTATGCCTAGTAGAGCTATAGAAATGAAAAGAAGTAATAGTAGTAGTAGGCAGCAGTAGTAGTAGTAGTAGTAGAAGTAATAATGCATAAAATCTGTTTTTTGAGGCTAAGCAAGTGGATTCCAAAATACCATGAACTTAATGGCTTGTGAAAGAAGGGTGCCTTGGGAGCTGAAAGAAATACAAGGATATAAAAGATAGACAGCACATCTATATGAAACTTATCTAATTTCTTGACAACTGGGATTGCCATTTTATTATTGGAACCAACACACACACAGTTAGTGTTTCATCTAGTAGTCATTAAAATGTAGAAAGGAATAGTGTTCCCAACAAACACTAAAACATAGATAAATATTTTAACTTCTCTATTGCATTTGGAAAATAAGTTTGAATCTGAGTAAATTCATTCCCCTTTAAAAAAGCAAAGTTTTTTTTAAAGTGGAGTCATATTGTTTTTGTATACAAGTTTCAATTTCCATTCACTCCTAAGTATCCATGCCAGTATGCACACTAATTTTTTATGAAAATTTCATAGAGCCTTTCTCCTACATTGCATGTAAAAAATTCATACTAACTACATGTTAATTGTTTGTGAATCAGATCATTATGCTGCAATTAGCAAAGATCCTAATTTTGAATGGTTAATAATTTGACTATGGTTTGCCAGACAAACTTCATTATCATGTGGTTTATTTGCTTAGATGTGCTATAATTTATCATCCTTGATTTGATAGCTTGACATCTTTCCTAATATTGATAGTGTAAAAAAACATGGAAAAATTAGCAAAACTTGATTCATTTGAATTCCAACTGATGCCACGGGGTTCTTGATTAATATAAAGACAAGTCTTTCTAGAACTATTTTTTTCTGAAGTATTACTGGAAAGAAGAAAACAACTGAATTTTTAAAAAGGAGCTGAATGCAATCTTTCTTTCTTTCTTTCTTTCTTTCTTTCTTTCTTTCTTTCTTTCTTTGCCACTACCAAAATGTTGGGCAACTGCAACAAGGAAATATCTTACAAACAAGAGTCATTGTTAATGAAAATAACCCTTTGTATTTGGCTTAGATACAGAACATCACCAAATGAGCAGTAAACAATAAAGTACCTGTCTGACGTATCTGTTTCAACAATGGTAGATATATGTTCAATGAAAAAATTTAAACCCCCCGCCCAAAGATGCTGAAAAATTTCAACACTTTTATTTATTTCATTATTTACATACCACCCGCCCCCTCTTTCCCAAAGGCAGCTTAGGGCAGTGCACAGCATAGAAATAAAGCATGATAAAAAAAGATATAAAATACAATCTAAAATATCAATTTAAAACCATAAAATAACTAAACAACAAAGACCCAAGAAAACACACCCCTTCACCCCCAAAAAGAAAAAGACCCCCCCACCCACTACCAGTGTCTCTCACCCAATGCCTGGTGAAACAGTCAGGTTTTACACTGTCTGAGGAAGGAGGCGAGCTGCCATATTCTGCACCAGCTGGGTCATCACCAAGGGTAGCCCCACAAAGACTGCGTTGCAGTAGTCCAATCTCAAAGTGATGAATGCATGGATGACCGTGGAAAGATCAGAACCTGAGATATAAGGCCGAAGGCATCAGACCAGATGTAATTTACCAAATGCACTCCTTGCCACAGCCGCCACCTGGGCATCCAGGCAGAGCTGCGAGTTGAGGTGGACAGACACCCAGACTCCGAACCTGGGAAACCAAGGAGAGACTCACCTCATCAAGGATGGGGGCCTCCACTCCCTCGCCTTACCCACCAACATCACCTCCATCTTGTCAGGATTCAGCTTCAGATGACTCCCTCTGATCCAATCCCTCACCACAGCCAGACACCAGGCAAACACTGAGACTGCTGGGCCTGAGTCTAATGAAAGTGAGAGGTAGAGTTGAGTGACACCAGACCTTGAACCAGGGATGGGGAACCTCAGGCCTGGGGGCCAAATGCAGCCCTCGGCAAGTTTTTATGTGGCCCCTTTCCAGTGCCTGGATCTGGCCCCTGGATCCAGTCTCTACTCTCAAGCACTGAAACACTGAGCTCAGGATAAGGGAGCAGAGAGGAGGGGCATGCACACATGGCAGATCCATGGCACAGATCCATGATCT
This sequence comes from Sphenodon punctatus, assembly GCA_003113815.1. Lineage (NCBI taxonomy): Eukaryota > Metazoa > Chordata > Lepidosauria > Sphenodontia > Sphenodontidae > Sphenodon > Sphenodon punctatus. Next base: position 66,359 of record QEPC01003339.1, read on the forward strand.
GGACCCTCCTTTAGTTGAATACACCTGCTAAGCACCTTCACCCCAACCTCTATGTGGCCCTTGGAGCTTGTACTAATTTTCATTGTGGGCCCTGGGACAGAAAAGGTTCCTCACCCCTGTCTTAAACCCTCTCACAACCTCGCCCAAAGGCTGCACATACACATTGAACAGGAGAGGGGACAAAACAGATCCCTGTGGAACTCCACACGTGAGATCCCAGTGGAAAGATGCACAAACCCCCAGAACCACACGCTGACTTCTTCTGGCCAGGAAAGAACGGAACCATTCAGTTCCTCCCAACCCAGCAAGGTCCCGCAGGCAAGTCATCAACATCTTGTGGTCAAGTGTGTCAAAAGCTGCTGAAAGGTCTAATAATATTAGAAGAGTGGCCCGGTCTCGGTCCAACTCCCGGCGCAGATCACTGAACAAGGTCCCAAGTGCAGTCTCAGTGCCATAGCCTGGATGAAAACCGGACTGCAAGGGACCAAGGAAACCAATGCAATCCAGAAGCCCCTGGAGCTGCTAAGTCACCACCCGCTCAATAACCTTCCCTAAAAAGGGAAGGTTAGAGACTGGCCGATAACTGGCAAATACCAAAATTCCACCTTATTTGATCTCCATATTAAAAGTGTATAATCATGTAATACAATAAACATATATCTTTATTTTCTTCTTTTTAAAAACCTACTTTTTATTGAACAATGAAACTTTTTTTAAAGTATAGCACTTGTAATTGTGTTTAGTCTTCAGTTTGGAAGAAAAGCTACACAGGGCTTCAAATCTTGCATATTCTCACTAGCAGAAATTGATCCATCTTTTAAATTTGGGACCCTCATGTAGGGCTGAAACTTGATTTTGAATTTTTCTCATTTATCTTATTTTAAACAAGAAACGACAATCGAGAAAACTACAGTCTCTTCACAATTCTCAGTTGAGAATCTTTCTTGAATTACCATTTACCAGATTGTTGTTTACTGTTGGTTTGCTGGTTACTGAGTTACCTTTTACCAGGTTGTTGGTTACCATTGGTTACCATTTACCGGGTTGTTGTTTACTGGGTTGCCTGTGACCCAAATCCAATAACCAATAAACACGATAACCAATACATCAATAACCAATAACCATGGTAATAAACCAATAAACCAATAACCATGGTAACAAACCAATAAACCAATAACCAATAACCACCAATAACTAATGAACCAATAACAAATAAACCAAAAACCAACAAAAAAACCCCAATAACCAATAGCCATTAAACATTGTAATAAACCAAGAAACAATAAACACGGTAACCAATTAATCAATAACCAATAAACACAGTAAATGGCAAATCACAGTAACTGGTAAACATGGCACACAGTAAATCACAGTACCAATACAACCAATAAACAGAAAAAACCCATGGTAACTGGTAAATAAATATGATAAATGATAAACAGTAAACTGCGGCAACTGATAGAGCTTTATCAGAGATCTCGATTGGGGCTAGAAAAAGATGCAAAGTCTTGGCAGCAATTCTCGATTCCTATGAAATTATCGTGAGAATGAATATGATTCTTGTTTCAGCACTACCCTCATGGCAACTACACTCTTGCTAGACTACAACTGACCATGCAAAGTAATTGCTCACAATTCACATACATGTGAATTTAGTGAGGGAGATGGGTGAGGGTGTAGGAGGTTATATATATATTTAAAGGTATTGGAGTTTGTTTTTTTCTGGGCCTTGGAGGGTTGGGATTTTATTATTTTTTGTACTTTGATGATGTTTTATATAATTTTGTATATGTTGTACAGTGTCCTGGGCTGACGTTAAGCAGGAGGGGGAGCTATAGAAATGTAATAAATAAATAAATAAATAAATAAATGTCATCTATCTGAAAGGAATTTGGGACTACAGTTATAAGCTCAGCTGTGATGTTCATGTTCAAATCCAGATTCTCCAAATCTTGAATGGGTTCAGAACAGCTGTTCCAGTTTGGGCTTATCACTAGTGTGATTCCTCCCTTTTGATTCTTATTGCTTTTTCTTACATATTGTGCAACAAGAAACTAAGTTATGCTGCATGAGATAGAACCTACCTTTGAAGAGCTTACTATTAAATGAAAATATGCAAAAGAAGACTGACTGGGAAGGCCATAGTAGCTAGAATGGCTTTTAGCCTGGTTTCCTAGGGAAAGGTTTGTACTTCCACTCAGACCACTATTCAAGGCCTAGAACCTACACATGCACAATGTGGGTGCACACAGAGTGTCCCAGTCAAAGTCCCTGTCTCTCAGTTGCATTGCTACCCAGCAGAGGGAGAGGCATGGGTGCAGCAGAGGATGAGGGTGTGGCACGGTCAGAAGGCAAGGGACTTTGCTGGAAACACTCTGTGCAAGCAGAGTGTGTAGTAATGTAGGTAGCTTTGGCATGTGCACTCAAACCTTGGATCAGGGCCTCATTAGTTGTGTCCCGTCCCCACCCACCTTCATAACTTGATTCTGCAAGCTGCTTTTAATACGATTTTTTTAGATGAGGCTCAAGTAGGGGTTCCAAAATGTAAAACAATAGGTAAACTGGAGTGGAGATATAGCCTATTTGTAGCCAAAAATTCCTACTAGTTTTCCATTGAGCGTTGCCCCTCCTCCCCCCCACAAACACACTTAGGAATCCAGGCTGTGTGTGTTCAGGAGCTGGCTGCACACAACTACTTATTTTTTAATGTACCTTAGGAAGCAGGAATTTGAAAACATTCCATGAATAAAAGAGATGATGTGGAAAACTGGTGGAAGACAATGTACAATTTAATCATTAGAGTTTTTCTCTTAATAGTTGTTTGTGATGGTCATCATCGCAGTATTGTAACATATTATCATTCTTATCTTCATTATGTAGTACAAGTATCTCCAACATTTTTTCTCCAGCGATCAAGATTGGGACAAGATTAAATTTAGAGACATATCATGCAACATAATAATAGGTGACAAACTGTGATACGCTTATATTGAAATCAGTTGGATTACTTGAGGTGCAAGATAGTGGAAGAATATGCATAAGATTTTATGATATCTGCTAAGTATTGAACTGAATTGATTTATTGGGCAAAGCTTTCGCTATAGCCATAACCAAATATCAAAACATAACATTTTTAAACACTCCATAATCGTCTTTAACCAATACTATAAAATGAAGCATAAAAAGACATTTAAAAAATAACTTTCATCTGCTAAGTAATTGTTCCCAAATATCAGTACAACAATGGGTAATTTCAGACGTGATTGGCCCAGAGGCCCACCATACTGACCCATGCACCAGGATCCATTTCAGATCCCGGTCAGGAATCCAGACGGCCGTCCTTTAAACGTGCCGGCCTGATTCTCATGGGGGATCGGGGAGAGGGCGAGGCTGCACGGGGAGGGGGAGGGGCTGCGCAGTGCGATGTGCGGCTGCACGGTCCTGCCCCCCATGCTCCCCTGACCGACCGCCCTCGGGGTGATGGGTGGGCACAACGACCAGTGGGGATGCTGCACCCGATCCCATCCCGTGGTCGGGGCCACGATCCGGGCCGGACAGAAGGTAACAGACGTTACCTTCGGCCCATTCCAGATCATGGCTAATCCAACCACAGCACCAGGTCCCGAAGCTTAATCCCAGGCCCGCTCTTACCATGGTTGTGGACCTCTGGGCATCCGGAGGTCCAGAATTGTGGTTATTTTGTTTCCCACCAGTTATTCACTGTGGTGAACATCTGACAAGAATCAAACAGATGTTACGAGAATCATGGCCACTACAGGGGATTCACTGTGGTTGACTGTGATCCCGTAACATCTGAAATTACCCAATATGGGTGATTTTAGACATGCTGGTCTCCCTTCTTGACACGGCGCATGGTCAATTCTTTGTCCTCCTCCAGAATCAGGTTGGCCAGTCAACAGACATGCCAGCCTGATTCCGCTCGGGGATCGGGGAGAGCCTGGGGCTGTGCAGTGCAACGTGCAGCCTCATGGCCTGGCCCCCATGCTCCCCAGACAGCCTGCCCTCCTGGAGATGGGCGGACACAGCAGCCAACCTGGCCGCTGTGCCTGATTCCGGCTTTTGGACAGGACCACGCTTCGGCCTCAGTGGCGGTAACAGACATTACCGGCTGCCGATTCCGGACCATGGTCCAGGTAACCACCATTCTGGAGGGGAGGCTGACCTCCCCTCCGGAACGGTGGTTAATTGGATTCCTGCTGGGTGTTCACTGTGGTGAACATGCGGCAGGAACCCTTTCAGACGTTACGGGATCTCCTCCACCACAGGTGGTTCACTGTGCTAAAAGGGAGGCCCGTAACGTCTGAAATTACCCTATGACACTGCATGCCTGTTCAGGTGTCTGTCAATTAGACATAGATGCATTCAATCAGGGAGCTGCAAAAATATATAGGTCAGATGATTATTTTTACATTTATAGATAATGCCTGCAATGATGTGTGCTGTTCCTTTGTTCACAGAATTTGGACATTAATCATCTTAGGATCCGGCTTTGGATTAGTTATTGTGACAGTTCTTATCTGCATGTTTTGCCATCTAAAGAACTATTCACATACCTTATTAACTTAGATGTCAATTGTCATGACAGTGGCCCTTTTCACACAGACACGCTAACACTAATAAACTGGGTGTTATATTTTCTTATACATGTTGCAGGGCTGCAAGTGTGATCTATGGGTGCCCTGCAGCATGTATAATAAAATGTAACACCTATTTTATCAGTGTTAGAGTGTCTGTGTGAAAAGGACCAGAGTCAAAAGAATCATTAATGGGGGAGTTTCCATCATCTGGAAGGGTTGTCAATATTTTTGCATCCATTATGCAGGTTTTTTGTTTGTTTTTTAGTGGCCAACATATACATCTGCATGGAGAACTGCAGCATTCTCATTATCTTCATTTTTTTTCTTCCTATTTCACAGTGTTTATGTGGTTGGGAAAAGTTAAGATACTTTATTTTACATTTAAAGGTTTTCACTATGAATAAATGTATTGCATTTACATGTTTAATTAGTGTTTTAATGGAATACCTTTGAAGTTTCACTAGCTTTGCATACAGTTTCCAAGTACATGGTATATTGATCTAGTAGGTTTCATCGTGCAGAAATGGAATGAAGAACAGAACCCTCTCACCGAAGAAACTGTTGTGGGAAAATGTCTGAGTGCCTATTTTAAACCCAAGAATAGTGGCATTCTGTTTCTTTCTCCCTGTTAAAAGCCTACAGAAACCTATTTCTTTTATTTGTATAGCCAATACAGTCTTTGGGAAGTCTTAAATGAGAGTGACTAAGGTGCAGCAACTGAGAACGCCCTCTCCAATGTGGCCCCCCTCCAAACAAGAGGGACCTCCGGAAGGGTGATCCCAGCTGACAGTGGAGACTGCTCCAGAACCTGGGGGGTGCAGCGGTCTCGTAGGACAGTTTCATTTACATATGAAAGCTACGCCCTTCTTTATTCCAGGCTGACCTCGTCACAGGGAGCCATGCTTGCTAAGCGCAAGACTCAATTACTGTTGTTCCTTCTCTGGGCTTCCAACAGTGCTTCTTGGCAGGGAAACATCTGTGATGGCAATCATGGCTCTATTCTCACGGGAATTTGCATACATGGGAACGTGCTATTTCGCTTTTATCCCATGAGAACACCTTCTGGTAGTTTGGTAAAAGCTACATTGGGAGACTTAGTCATGTGTGAGTCTTCTCATGGGATAAAAGTGGAATAGTGCATTCCCACGTACTCTAATTTCTGTGTGAATAGAGCCATGAATGCCATGTTCCCTGCCTCCCCCCAGTAATATGTGAAAGTGACCTCTGTTGCTTGCAGCTTGTTTAGAATGCAGCAGCGCAGCTGCTTACTGGTTTGGGCAGCTGTGGTCATATGCCCACCCTGCATTCTTTGTATTGGCTGCCTGTAGAGCAGCGGATTGAATTTAAGATTGTACTGTTGGTTTTCAAGGTCCTGAATGGCATAGGGCCTTGCTATATTCGAGACCTGCTCTTTGACACTCACACTGATGGTTATCTGTGCTCATAAACCACCCACTGGGGCCGATCCCATGCCCCACATGCACCTGTGCATGAAAACTACAAGCACGGCCATTGTTAGTACATTGTGCTGTGGAGATCCCGCGCAGAGGGGATTGGGATTGTGACCATTGTTTAGGGATCCCAACATTGTGCCTTACATCATCAGGTGATCAGGCATTTGCTGTGGCTGTCTTCTCAGTGTGGAAATCACTCCCTCCACATGTCCATCTTAGTTCCTCCTTCCTCACCTTAAAAACCCCCTGAAGATTTATTTATTCTCCAGGTGCTTTTGGGATCTACTGCTGGTTCCTCCTTAATGTATTCTTCCTTCCTTGTTGTCTTACCCTTTTAAATTGCTTTATTCCCATCTGCGGCGGCGGTGGCGGAAGAGGGAGGCATGAGGGAAGACGCGGCAGCGCAGAGGAGCCAGCTGACAGGAAAAGAGCCAGTGCAAACGGGGATCTGCCGCTGCTTCTCTCGCACATGTCAGGGCAGTATTTTGCGTCCTGACGTGCATGAGAGAAGCCACGGAAGATCCCCATTCGCACGGCTCTTTTCCTGTCAGTCAGCTCCTCTGTGCTGCCACGTCTTCCCTTGCCTCTCCCTCTGCCGCTACCGCCGCCGCAGATGGGAATGCAGCCTTATTTTTTAACTGAATTTTATATCATGTTTTTATATAAAATATAAAAATATATGGGGGGCAGGTGTGGGGATCTCCCTCACCTACTGGACAGAGGAGTCATGGAGGGAGGGGTCCGGGGAGGGAACTGGTCGGGGGGGGGCACAGTCATCAAGGTTGTGAAGGTTGTACGGCTACATCCCTGCACGCTCTAGCAGAATTAGTGTTGGAGATGGTCTTGTGGTCCCCGAAGGTGGTGGTCTTGGGGAATTCAACATTTATGCTTACACCAGCCTTGGAGGGGCTGAACGTGAGTTCATGGCTGACATGACAACCATGGGACTGTCTCAGGTAGTTAATGGCCCGATGCATGTTGGGGGGCATTCTTTGGACCTGATATTTTGCACCAGCCTTGAGGCGGGGGATCCATTGGTGGAAGAGGTGTCAGCAGTGCCCTTGTCATGGATGGATCACTACCTCCTACGGGCCAGTCTCCTGGTGCATGTCTTCCCCCAGAAAGGCGTAAAGCCAGCTTGGTTGGTTTGTAGGGGTGGAATGGCAAGAGGCAGCGGCAGCTCTTTTTGTTGGACAGGTCCAATCCAACACTGCCTTCATGTTCACGGCAAACCCCACTGAGGCAGTGGCACTTACCGATATTTTCTGTCACTTTCTGCTCCAGCATATCGCTGTTCTCGTCCTTTTTGAAAGTTTCGGAGACTCTCGTGGACATCCGTGAACTGTCGTAAACTTCCATGAACTTCCATATAATTCTATAAAATTACATAAGTTGCCGTGAACTTCCGTAAATTTCCATGAACTGTTGTAAGTTTCCATGAACTGTCAGAATGTGCTGTGCATACTGTTTTGTGATTGATAGATCAGATGTGAGCCCTGCTTTTTATTGGTTTTAGTGACTGTCCTTTGGTAGCTCCCTCTTTAGTCCTTCTCTTTCTATTTGACTTCTACTGCAGTGCCCGACTTGCTCATTCAGCCCCTGCATGCTAGAGCTACCCCGGCTAACATAAGCAAACAGAACATTTGAATCCATACGTGGTAAGTTGCTTTGTTATTCAATTGTATGAGAGAGCAGAAAGTAACTTGCTCATATTATACATGCCATTGTTTTCAGGCACAGCAGTCAGTCAGCACACACACACTGCTTAGCGTATTTTTTTTTTCCTTTTGAGGATATTTTTGACTGAGGAAATTCTACTAGCATGAGGCAATTTGGGCTTAAATTAGAGAGGAAGGAATAAATGCAGATTTCTTCTTCTGCTAAAGAAGGCTCCCTGTCCCCTTCCCATTTACAACTTAATCTGTGCTCATGTAAATGCGGCTTGTTTTGTGTGTCCAACAATTTCAGGACTGAGTTGTGTAAATTGTTATAGTGGAAAACAAGCCACAGCTGAATTCCGCCCTCGCAGGTTCAGTTTGCAGATTGTAGCTTTGTGTTTCAGTTGGCAGGTTCAGTTTGCAAACTACGTGTGCAAACAGTTTGCAGCTACCCTAATCCTATTCCTATCCTAACTACTCTATGCTGCACAGTTCTGTTCCCTACCTACTCCTAATGGAAACTGCAAAGAAGGAGCCTAAACATCTATTCATATACTGAAGGTGCTGAAAACCAAGGAACAACTGCTATAAAATGTCGTAAATGTTGCTAAAACTGCAATGAATTTCCGTGAACTACTGCGAACTGCTGTGAACTACCGAAAATTCCGTGAACTGCTGTGAACTTTGGTAAACTAACATAAATTTTCGAAAATTGCCGTAAAATTTTGTGAAGTATCATAAATTGCCATTTGTTGCTGTTGGTCTGGCAGGAGACAAGCCGAAAAAGTGTCAACCCAAAGCAGAACGACAAACAATGCTACCGCTTCAGACCTATTTTGCCCCCAGAGACTTATTGAACCAGAGGTTCCGGAATGCTCTTGGGGAATTACCCTCTCATCTTGACAACTTGATGACCTTGCTGCTCTTTGGCATCCGCGCCCTAAGTATTGGCACCACAGGCCTCCTTGGTTTACAATAGATTTGTGGCAGCTGAAGCGGGAAGGTAGGTGGTTGGAGTGACGGTGGCACCGTACTTGCACTGAAGCCGACATATATTGGCATAGAGCTAGTTAAAAACCTATGCCATGGCTGTGTGGGCAGCAAAGAAAGGGTTGTTTGCTGCTCTCATAGCATCTGCGAAGTCATGCCCAGCAGAGCTTTAGTGGGTGTTGTGGGGGCTGGTCGGTCCGACCTCCCTCTGCCTGGAACTGGAATATTCTAGTCCCCAGTGCCCACTGTGACATGTTTGTTGATTACTTCGCAGATAAAATCACTCGTATTCACCATGATATCGACGCCGCATTTGATACACTAGGAAAACTAGAGGTTATGGAAGCCCTGTCTTGTCCAATTTTGTGGGATCTGTTTCAGCAGGTGTCGCCCACTGATGCGGGGGATGTTCTTGGACTGTTAGAGCCACCTCTTGCAAATTGGACCCATGCCTGTCCTGGCTGGTTAAGGCCAGTCAGGAGACACTGGGGCCATTGCTGGCACAGGTGGTCAATGCCTCCCTTTGGGAGAGCAGAGTGCTGGACTGCCTCAAAGAGGCAGTGGTGCAGCCTCTGCTCAAGAAACCATCACTTCACTTTGACTCTCTCACCTATTCCTTGGCCAGTCTCTAGCTTTCCCTTTTTAGAAAAGGTTATTGAACGGGTTGTGGTTTGGCAGGTATCAGTTTTATGGATCCCTCAGTCTGGCTTTCATCTGGGTTTTGGCACTGAGACTGCATTGTGACCTTGGCTTACGACCTTCACCATGAGTTGGACCAGGGCACATCAACCCTTCCAATTCTGTTAGATCTGTTGGCTGCTTTTGATACCTTTGATCATGAGATGTTGGTGACCCACTTGAGGGACCGAGTCAGGGTGGGCGGAACTGTTCTTAAACAATGGGTGCAGCCCAATCCAGCCCATGTATCTGGCTCCTTGGCCCACCCTGTGGCATGGAGGGACTGGTGATGACGACCACAGGGGGGCAGATCATGTAACCAGCTGTCCCTGCCAGCCCAAGATGTGGCTGCAATTGCCTGCCATAAGGCGTGCAGGGGATTGGGCTGCACCCATTGTCTACCTGTTCAATTTTCTCTGTTAATTTAAAATTTAAGCCACATCAGATTTCAAATTTGAACACTAAAATACAATTAAAATCTAGAAAAACAAATACAGCAGTTCATGATTGTAGCAAGAAGTCATGATAATAATGAATTTAATAAAGAAGGATTCCTACAATTAATATTACTGTTGTACTAATTATAGTTTAGGATTTTTCTGGTATTTATCCTACTTCAGAATCATGAAGATCATACAGCTTTTCTGTCAGATGCAATGGCTATTTTAAACTGATTGAAATTTGACATTTTAATTTATTACTGATGTGTAAAAGAGAAAGGAATCAGTAAATAAGGGCTACTAGATTCGTCCATTAACTAATTTGACAGCTGAAAAACTCAACCAAGTGTAACCAACTAAAGAAGAAAGAATTTAGCTGATCTCGACAAGTAATCTCAGCCTCCTGTGGGGAGAGGAAAAGATATGACAAAATGAATACCTTGCAATTGAGATTAATGAAATAAGAAACACTTATGGCACAATCACATTAAGAAGTCATCAAAGCTGGCAGTAACCTATATCCACTCTGAGCCTTCATTAGCATAATGTGGTGGAGATGATCTATCCAGTTGACAAGTGCTTATTATAGCTGGCCGGAAATACCACACACTTTCTCTTTTTGTACCAGCTCTTTGTATCAAAGAACAAACAACATAAGACTTTAGAAAGAGAGAAAGGACAAGGCCAGGCATTATCAAGAAAACACACAATCATTTTTTCCCCATTCTGCAACTAATATTTACCTCTCTTGGCAACTGAAGGCAGAGTACTCTGAGATTTGCTGAACACCACCCTAGGTTCCACATAGACGTTGCTGGTCAGTCTGTCTATTGGGTAAGCGAGTCAAGTGACACTCCTTTGGCCAGCACCACCAGCATTCTCTGGGTCCTCTGGGCTGCCTGGTGTACCGCTGCTTCTGCGACCCAGCTTCCTTCAACCATTACATCAGGCTCCCGGTCCCCAGCTAGAGATGCAGCAACTATGGACTCCCACCTTCTTCAGTCCCACCCGAGCCCAATGGATGTTGCTGTGGAGAGTGACACCCTGCTGTCAAGTTGTGTGTGCAAGAACACCACCCTATGACACTACTCCGAGTGGATTGAGGTGGGCCAGGGAGTAGACGGCTTTTTGTCACACAGCACTGACTGCAGGTGTGGCCTGAGCCATAGAAACAGCACTGATCAACACCCAAAGTCCCAGACAGGACTGCAGCCACAGCTCTCTGTCCAGGCAGAAGTAGAACTTACCATCACAGCACCAGTGGCCGAGCACACGGCCTTCGGATGGGAGCTGTAGGACTATTTGGGTGGACATATTTGGCAGCTCTTGGGGCTGTATCAATACAGACCACAAAACTCAGAAGATACTCAGTATTTTGCAGAGTGACCCAGAGAAAATGTATGTATGTATGTATGTATGTATGTATGTATGTAGCAGTATGAGATGCAGCCTAATACAGCAAAACCACCAACCATGTGATTGTGGTTTATTACAAACTCCAAAATGAAACTCAGGCTTCTTTTTTAAAAAAAAACTCCTACCCTACCTACCTAAAAAAAAAACCAAAGAGAGAGAGAAAGGCAAACACCTGGAGATATCTAGGGCAAATGCATGCCACTTTCAACTGGTTTTTTAGTAGAACCAGAAAGACAGCAAGTGGAGTAAGATTAAATGTTGTTCGGTCTTGTTATTCAAAGCAAAACTCAAAGGACATAAAGTGACATTCACTTGAAACACACACACATGTATCAGAAAGTTCTCCCCAAAGTGCTAAAGTTTTGCACAACTCTAATCAAACCCATTCAGTTTGTGACCACAGAAATGGAACTTTAAAATAGCTCCGGTACACTTTGACTACCAGGTGATTTCATCTGGTTAGCTTCAGCAGTCATGCCAGAATTTAAATCAACAACAGGACTTATATAATCTTTAATTGTTAGATATATTTTTTAAAAAGCAAGATTTATGTCTTAGTTTGATAGTTTTCATATTAGTGGCATTCTGAAAGAACAAAGATCTCTGGCAACAAAGGGCGAAGAGCTGTTGGCGGGCCGTTTGCAGACGGAGGCGGCGATCTTCACAACCACAAGACCCACTTGTAACCGACTCACCACGATGCCTGTCCTTCTCTCTCATCCCCTCCCCATACCCTCTCACCTGCTCCTTCTGCTCCTTCTTTCCCCTCTCCTCCTGCCTCTCACTAAGTCTATCATCTCCCTCCACCATCCCCACATCTCCTCCTCCTCCTCCCCCCACCACTTCCTGCCCCTGCCCCTCTGCCCCAGTGCCCATTTCCCGCCAATCCCATCGGCCCCCTTCCCTTAATCTTATCCCCATTCCCTGTCTCCCCCTTGATCAACTCCCATTCTCCTGTTCCCTCTGGAACTGTCGCTCCTCTGCTAATAAAGCTCCTTATATTCATGATCTTTTCTTCTCTTGCTCCCTTCACCTTCTCACCCTTACAGAAACCTGGATCTCCCTCATTGACTCTGTCACCTCTTCTCTACTTCTCCCACCAGTCCCGCTCAGAAGGCCGGGGTGGTGGCATAGACCTCCTCCGTGCCTCTTCTTGCCAATGTCAACCCCTCCCCCCTCTCTCATCTTCCCCTCCTTTGAGGATCACTCTATTTGCCTCTACTCCAGTCTCCACCTCCGTGTTGCTGTTATCTACCCCCGCCCCCAGCTCCCTCTCCTCCTTTCTCTCCAAGTTTGAGTCCTGGCTCACCCTATTCCTCTCTGACGACATCCCCACACTCATCCTCAGTGATTTCAATATCCATGTTGATGTACCCTCCCAGGCTTACATCACTCACTTCCTCTCCTTTGGCTCCTCCTTTAATCTCTACCTCTGGACTTGCTCCACCACCCACACTGATTGCCACTCTCTTGATCTTGTATTCTCTCCAATCTCTCCTTCGAATCCCATCCCATCTCTGACTATTTCCTTGTCTCCTTCAACCTCTCCCACTGCTCCCCCTCCTTGTCCCCATCTCCCCATCCCTTCCGTGATCTGCAGACCATTGTGCCCCAGGACTTTGCCTCCTCCTTTTCTCCCCAGTCCTCTCCTCCACCTCCCCTGATTCTGCCGTCTCCACCTTCAACTCCTCTCTCACCTCCACCCTCTCCTCCCATGCCCCCCTCTCCTCCCGCTCGTCTCACTCCCATAACCCTCGCCCTTGGCTCACCCCCACCATTCGCCATCTCCACTCCTGCACTCGGGCTGAGGAATGCCTCTGGCGCAAATCCCACTACCACACCAACTTCCTCCACTTCAAATTCTGCCTCTCATTGCTCAATTCAGCTATCTCCCTCGCTAGGCAGTAGTACTATGCCTCCCACATTGAGTCCTGCTCCCGGGACCCTCGCCACCTCTTTTCCACCTTTGACTCCCTTCACAAACCTCGCTGTCTTCCTCCTCTCTCTTCACTCTCTGCTCAAGATCTTGCTGTCTTCTTCTCTTCTAAGATTGACAGGATCCGCCTGGATATCGCCTCCAAGTCCTCTTTCCCTACTACTCCCCCCCGCTCCCTCCTCCCCCCACCTCTCTCCTGTCCTCCTTCCCCCTGCCTCCCTTGAGGAAATCTCCTCCATGCTCTCCTCCTCCAACCCCTCCACTTGCTCCCTGGACCGCATTCCATCCTGCCTCCTGACCTCCATTGCCTCCACCATCGCCCCTCCCCTCCTGCACATCATCAACCTCTCCCTCTCTACCGGGTCCATCCCCGCCGCCTTTAAACATGCCACTGTCTCCCCCATCCTCAAAAAGTCCACTCTGGATCCCTCTGAACCCTCTAATTACCATCCTGTCTTGCTCCTCCGTTTTACTTCCAAGCTCCTTGAATGGGTTGTCTACTCCCATTGCCTCAACTTCCTCTCCATCAAGTCCTCCCTTGACCTTCCACCCCCTTCACTCCACTGAAACCGCTCTTGCTAAAATCACCAATGATCTTCTTGTGGCTAAATTCAATCTCCTTTACTCTATTCTTGTCCTCCTTGATCTCTCTGCTGCCTTCGACACTGTTCACCACTCACTCCTGCTTGAATCACGTCACTCCCTTGGATTCCGTGACTCTGTCCTCGACTAATTCTCCTCCTACCTTTCTGACCGCTCCTTCAATGTATCTGTTCCTAACTCCTCCCCCTCCCTACCCCTCTCGATCAGGGTTCCCCAAGCCTCCATCCTTGGCCCTCTTCTCTTCTCTATCTACACCCAATCCCTAGGCAAACTCATTGCCTCCAATGGTTTCCAATACCACCTATATGCTGATAACACTCAACTCTCTCTCTCCACTTCTTCCCTCTCCCCCTCTATTCAAGCTCGTCTCACCAACTGTCTCTCCGATATCTCCACCTGGATGTCTCAATGCCAACTCAAGCTGAACATGGTGAAAACTGAACCCCTGATCTCCCTCCCAATTCTTCATCTCCCTCTTCCATGTCAATTACCATAAACGGGGTCTCCATCCTCCCTGTTCCCCAAGCTTGCAGCTTGGGCTTCATCTTCGACTCACACCTTACCTTCAAACCCTACATTGACTCCGTTGCCAAATCCTGCTGCTTCTCCCTCCCCAACATTGCTAAGTTCTTCCCTTTTCAGTCCATTTCCTCTGCCAAAACTCTCATCCACGCCCTAGTCATCTCATGCCTCAACTATTGTAACCTCCTCCCTGCTGGCCTTCCCCGCTTTCACCTTTCTTCCCTCATCTCTGTTCAAAACTCTGCAGTCAGGATCATCCACCTCACCCGTCACTTTGCCGACGTCCAGCCTCTCCTCTCTTCTCTCCACTGACTCCCTCTTCCTGAGCATATTCTGCACAAGCTCCTCATCTTCACCCACAAAGCCCTTCAGAACCTCGCTCCCCCCACCTCTCTGCCCTGATCTCCCTCCAAACCCCTGCTCGAGCACTCCACTCCTCTTCCATCCCCTCCCTCACCCTCCCACACCTCCCCTGCTCCCCCAACTACCTTCGTCCCTTCTCCCTTGCTGCCCCGCATGCCTGGAACTCCCTCCCTGCCCACATTCACCTTGCCCCCTCCCTTTGTACCTTCAAATCCCTCCTCAAAACCCACCTTTCCCCCTCTGTCCTTCCTAACTCCTGCTAAGCATCCCCACTCAGGTTTATCTCCCGACCCCCACCTGCTATCTGTAAACTCCCAACTTACTGAAATTAAGCCAAGAATGTGTACCTGAGCTCTTGCATCCTCATGAATGTTGCATCCCTTGTCTCTCCCTCTGTTCCCCCTTCCCTGTATCCCCTCACCCTGTCTTTAGATTGTAAGCCCTAGGGCAGGGACCATGTCTATCTTATTCTTTGTAAAGCTCTGGGTACATTGCTGGTGCTGTATAAATGCTAATATAAAATAATAATAATAATAATAATAACAACAACAACCCGAGTCTGGCTAAACTTGCTGCACCCAACATAAAGGTTGCTGCACAAAGGTTATGTGCAGGCATGACAATGGTCAGTGAGGAGTAAGCTACTTAGACTCTACTATGTAATAGCTTGCCCTTCACTACCCCTTGCTCATAGTATTCAGAAGTGACTTTGCTGACTTGCTGTTCAGGGTATTAGAGACATAAATTCATAGCAGGAATGTGTTGTGTAGGGCAATGATCATTCTCCTTAGAGTGTCCTCGAAAACAGACTGTTGTATATATCTGATATGGAGCAGGAATAAGGGTGGTTATGGGGAATGAACGAAAAGCTAGGATACGAGGTGAAATTGATAACAGTACAGTATATGTCAGATATGGAGCAAGAGTAATGGTGTTTGTTAGGTATGAAAGAGAAACTATGACAGGAGGAGAAAGTAGAGAGGATATACAGAGTAGGACAAACAGGCAGGTATGGGAACTTGTCAAAATGCTAGCAATGCTTCCCATAGGATCCAATTGGTTGTCCTGATGGGGTACTTTGCTCAAAGCCTCTCTCTTGTATTTGAAATTTCTTCTTTCATTCCATCCACTTCCTTGGGTATCTGTAATCTCCCCGGTAATTGCTCCCATTCCAGTAAGTGGGCTTCCAAATAATGTGCTAATTTATAAGCGAGCACAATATGGGAGAGTGTTCAACGTATTTACTGCTTACATGACACAGATGTTAAGGTGTGTTGTCTCAGCCCACAGTTTCCAGGAACAGGTCTCTAATCTTTCTCCTGGGAGATATCACCTTTATCTCCTTCCTTCACAGTCTCCCCCTCTCCCATTCTGAGCATTTTCCTCTTAAGTACCCATTTATCCCATGTCTACCACAGTTGTTATTAGATGCTGTCCTTTTCTCAACTAGGACCCGCAAAGGTGTGATACTGTCTGTTAGCACCAGACCAAGGCATGATCCTTTACTATTCATAGGCCTGCTCCTTTTTTTCCAGCGCTATGACACCCTGTCACAATGCATGTAAGTACAATTTTTGGTCCATAAATAAATAGGGAGAATATTCATGTCTAGTCATTCCAATTGATGCACAAAATATAGGGATATGGGATTGTTTCCCTTGGAACCTCATCTAAAGCCCACTTGACTTGGGTCACTAGAAGTATTTTATATTTAACGTATGGAAAGGGAAGGAGATTCTGTTCTGTTATAGAAACCTATTATTTTTAAGATATATAATGTTAATAATTCTCAAGATTTGACATTATGAGGTCATTAAGATTGTATCATTAGAAATCCATTAGAAATTGTGCTCCACACATGGGCAATTATTTTATAGAGACAGACCTAGACTGTATGAAACGCTTTGCAAAATTTGAAACTGAACTCCTATATCTATACAATTGATAGTCCATATAGCTATAATTAACTTCAAATGATCATGCATGAAGTAAACACACTAACTGAAGCTATTGGGATTACTTGTTTAAAGGAAAACCAGTGATTTTTACCACTGTCTTAAATAACTGCAGAGAAAATACAACTATTTTGTATTCCACTGAAGCTTGTTTTTCAGCTTTTTAAAATGCAAAACCATTGATTTAAAAAATCACCTTTTATTCTAGTCAGCCACAGTGCAGCCTGTTTTCCATGATGCTGTATCTGAAAGACTGAAATTTGTCCAAATTAGTATCTATAATTTAAAGAATGTTTTCAGTGTGCCGCAGAGTGTCAACCTCATTAACCTTACTTCGTTAATGCTCACAACAACCCTGGGAGACAGGTCATTATTATTCCCATTTTACAGATGTGAAAAGAGGCTGATAGTGACTTTCCGAAGAACACCCAATAAGTTCATGGATAGGATGTGATTTGAATCTTGATCTCCTAAGTCCAAGTCAAATACCTTATTTATTAGTCTACACTGGTTCTCAATGTCCACTAAGAAATGAGAATGAGATTGTTGTGGGCAGTCGAGGAAGAGCGATGAAGCAGAAAGGGAATGGGTGTGTAGTAGTAAGCTTTAGACAAGAGGTACCTTTTACTATAAAGCACAGATTATACGCTCTCTGCCTGAGCTGTTCCCAACCATTTGAGAAGATTCTTAGCAACTGGCAGGAGAACAAACAATTTTCACCATGACAGTCAAATTCCTGTTCTTACAAAATATAGTATGGGTTCATTTAGATCTATGAAGAGCAGACAAGACATCACTTTTTAAAGGTCACATCTGGAGAAAGCCACAAAGTACAGAATGAGATTTAACAAACTTTAAGATTTAACACTGAACTAAGACCATTATTTAATTAATTAATTAATTAATTAATTAATTAACAAAAAGCAGCCAGCAAGTACAACGTGCCTCAGTTTTGAAGCCCTAAACATAACTAAAATGAGGCTCAATATTCAAGGGAGATGAACATTTAGTTTCTATTCTATTATTCCCTCTCCTCTAATACCCAAGTATTGTGCTTGTTCAGTGTGGTGGAGCAGGTAATGGCCCTTTTGAGAGGGCCTGTCTATCACCATAGGCCCACCTCCTCTGTGGGCAATAAGAAGAAAAGACACTAGAATTCTGGCAGTCTGCTGCATGCAGAAAAGCTGTGTAACCCCTTCTGAAAGAACAGGGGCTTCAAACTGCCTCATTTGAGTGGATTGGACCAGGCTTTAAAGCCTGCACAAGCAGTAACTGTGGACTACATCTCCCAGAATCCCACCTTTGAAGTCAAAATGTGTCCCGTGCCTCTACAGGAGGTGAGAGAAGTGGAGGGAAGATGATATATTGACTGGGAAATCCTGGCATAATTGAGAAGAGCTCCCAGAGTGAAGGGACAGAGATGGTCTCATTGCTCTGGGGCACTGCACCACATTATTGCTTTGTCTGTCACAGGGAGCTGGACCTGAGCTGTCTGTTAGTTTGGAGGATGCAGGAGAATTCCCTGGGGCTTGCCCCTCATGTATCCTGGTTGCCAGCTTGCCAGCTTCATGGTGTTTGGGGGAAGCATGGTGTTCTGGAGGAGAGATCTGGCTTGACTGTTGCTGTGAGTAGTGGGTCTTATTCCTAGCGCTAGTATTGGAGGAAGTTCTAAGCTGGCCAACACAAGTAAGGTCTGCCACAAGTCCACCAAACAGTGGGGTTTGGGTTGCACAACTCTGGGGAGGGATCGTTTGTTGCTTTTTCTCCTCATCAAAACCAGTGTTTTGTGTTTATTTATCTAAATGTTATGTTTGTGGGTCTCATAGGTTTATTTTCTCTGCATGTAGTTTGGGGCACTGTGCGGTGGGTTTATTTTCCTGGGAGATTGTATAGGCTCTTTAAGGAATGACACATTGCTCAGGTGAAGGCACTACACTAGAATATCATCTATTACAGAAGGAGCAAGAGGCTACCTATGCTGACACTACTGCCTTGTTGGCAGGTCAAACACAGGATACCCCCATAGTATCAGGCACCACACCCAGTGATCTTTTAAATGGACACTGGGGCAGACACAGAGGCTAGTCAGATGTGTGTCCTCCTTTTCTGGAGGACTGAAAAAAAGGCTGGTGTGGCTGGGAGCTCTCCAAGGGCTGGATTTCAGAGGGGCCGGGAATTGACTGGTAGCTTTGGTCAGAGACTTGCATTACTTTTCTGATGGAGTGCTATAAAACCCTGACTGTCTATAGTGATTTGGGGACTGAGGCCGCTTGCACACGTAATGGGAGGGGAGGAACTGCTGTGAACCGAAGTCACGGCAGGGAGATCAGTTCATGTGAAGCTCTGCTCATGTGCATGGGTTTTTTAACATCATTGCCCATTTCTGCTGTGATTTCACTCACGGGAGTCAGGGTTCAAAATCCATCCCTGTCTCCCAAGAGTGAAATCACAGCAGAAATGGGCTAATGACCTTAAAAACCCTGTGCACACAAGCAGAGCTTTACATGATCTCCCTGTCATGATTTCAGCTCATGCAGTTCTCCTGGTCTCTGTGCAAGTGCCATGATGAAGTTGCCACCGCCAACAACTGTACAAGCAGTGTTCCCAGCACTTTTATAATGAATAGTTATAGACAGGTCCTTACCCCGGGGGGCTTACAATTGGAGAAAGACAAGGGAGAGGGAGACAAGGATACATTCATAAGGATAAGAAGGTGCAGGTCCACGTGCTTAATTTAGTTACAGGGAAGAGATTCTGATGAGGGGGGGAAAGAGAATGAAATTTTACTCATGAGAAGCTAGGGAAACCTTGTCAGAAGAGGTAGGTTTCCAGGAGGGATTTGAAAGTTGGGAGGGAGGAAGCAGGATTAATATATGCAGGGAGGTAGGTTCCAGGCATTGGGGGGCAGCAAGAGAAAGGGGTCAAAGACATTTAGAGGAGCAAGGGAGTCACAAGAAGGCGAGGTTGGGGGTAGAGGAGAAGCAAAGCTCCCAGACAGGAGTGTGGTGAGATATAAGAATGGAGAGATATGGGGAAGCAAAGCCATGAAGTGACTTGAAAGTGAAAACCAGGAGTTTGTGCTTAATTTGTTTAAGTAGAGGGAGCCAATGTAGGGTGGAGAGGAGGGGCTGAACGTGTTCAAAGTGACGGGCAAGGTGAATGACCTTGGCAGCAAAGCGTTGAACAGGGATGAGAAGGGTGAGAGCAGAGCAGGGGAGATCAGTAAGGAGGAAGTTATAGTAGACAAAGCAAGAGATGACTAGAGCATGGTTATTGCAGTGGAAACAGTAAGGCAGGACCAGATTTTAAAAATATTATACAGAATGAAGCGACCAGATTTAGCAACAGCCTTGATCAGAGTAATAAAGAATAGGGAAGAGTCAAAGATGAATGCCAGGCTATGTGCCTGAGGGACAGGCTGGATGGTGACACCCTCAATTGAAACTGAGAGGGAAGTAGGAAGGGAATGTTTTGGGGAAGAGGAGGACTTTGGTCTTGACCATATTAAGCTTGAGTTGGCAGTGAGACATCCAAGCAGAGATGTCAGAGAGACATCGATATGAGACTGGATGGAGGGAGAGAGCGTGGGAGTGGAGAGAGTTGTGTGTCATCAGCATACAGGTGCTACTGGAAGCCATGAGATTCAACGAGTTTACCCAGAGTAAGAGTATAAAGGGAGAAGAGAAGAGAAGAGAAGAGAAGAGAAGAGAAGAGAAGAGAAGAGAAGAGGGCCCAGGACAGAGCACTGGGGAACTCTCACAGAGAGGGGAAGCAATGTAAAGGAGATACCAGAAAGAGAGATACAAAGAGAACCAGCCGAGAACAGAGTCCTGGAACCCAAGGGAGCATAGTGAATCCAGCAGGAGGCCATGGTTGACATTGTCAAAGGCAGCAGAGAGATCGAAGAAGACAAGAATGGAATAGATGCTCTTAGAGTTAGCTAAGAGAAGGTCATTGGTATTTTGGTGAGGGCAGTCTCAGTCGAGTGGAGAGGGTGGAAGCGCAACTGAAGGGGGTAGAAGAGAGGAAATCAAGACAGTGTGTGTAGACAGACTACTCCAAGAGCTTGCAAGCAAAGGGTAGGAGCGAAATGGGACAATAGTTGGAAGGGTCAGAGGGGTCAAGTGTGGCCTTCTTGAGGATAGGGGAGACAGTCTTGAACACAGTGACGTGTTTGAAAGCCAATGCAAATGACCCAATAGAGAGGGAAAGATTGAAGATGTGCAGCAGAGAAGGTGTAACATTGGGGGAAATCACTGTTAGGAGACAAGAGGAGATGGGGTCAAGAAGGCAGGTGGAGGGGTTCTCAGATTACTCTCAAATTACAAGCACTTTGATGATCAGATACTGTATCACAGTCTTTCTGTGCCTCAGCTTTCCACCTTTCTGGTAATAATAACCATGCTGTGAAAATAAATACATTACAGCATAAATGGGTCATATGCCAGTGTAAGAACGTGAGGATCAAGCAATTATAGACAATGAGGGCACTAGATAATGAGGTGCCCACAAAAGTACCTTCAATAGACTATCTCATAGAAAATCTTAAAATATTCCAAGCTGCTCAAAATTTTTATTCTTGACTACACAGTGCAGCTAATTTAGACTACAGTAGCAGCCATAGTATGCTACAGATACTTTCAAATAGAGAAGATGACACACTGGGTGTTTTCAGATGGATTCAGGGCTGGCCACCCCTGTAGCTGCTCGGGGGATGCACCCCATATCTGCCTGCTCCCAACCCCTCCTGGATTGGGATTAGACAGTTCCACAGCCTGTGGTTTGCCCTGCACAATGCCCCCCCCCCATTGCATACTTGAGCACCTGCAACGTGTGGGGGAATTTTTATAAGGGACCCTATGGAATTAAGCTGCACATAGCCAAAGGAAGGTAGCACAAAATGGAAGACAGATGAATACTGGGTAATACTCATTCTTAACAGAAGTGAGCTTTAGCCTGTTAGACAGAAATAATCATGAGGCTAGTTTGAATTCTGTTTCACACAGCAAGGCCTGAGAAACAGCTCCATGCATGTTAAGCATTGGACAGAGGGACGCCACTCTGTTCTTCCTTACAGCAGATAGTAGAAAATGGCCTTGCAGCTACTCTAGTCAATTGCTTTGTTTAGGCACCTTACTTTATAAACAATCTAGCTTATATTGTTTTGAGAATAATTTGCTTAGCAGGTAAACAATTGCAGTAACCTCCCATTATTGTATGACGTCTTTGACTGACATCTCTGTATCTGATGTATCTTTGTAATCTATAAAACACTTGTAGGGGCAGACCAGTCTGTTTCCCTTCGTGGATTCAGTTCTGCTCTCTCTCTCTCTCTGCACTTTGAGATCAATAAAGAACTTCTGACAGATTTTACCAACAGTGTAAGTATACATTTTTCCTCGACAGATGCTATGGTGTTCCCTGGTGCAATGGCCGGCTGGAAGCTGAGCAGCAGCATGGGTCCACGGATCAGATGAACAGCTGCCCTGCTTCAGGCTGGTGACCCTGGTTTGGCTGGCCCACTCTGCTGGCAGCACTCCAGGGTGTTCTGGAGCACCGCCAATGGGGTTGCACCATGCTCCACTTCAACATCTGACAGGCCACCTGTAGATGAGCTGGCCACCCAGGGCTGAAGTAGGATGGTGTGGCCAGTACCAGGGCAGCCTGTTTATCAAAAAAACACCCAGTATCTGCTTATCTCTCAGTATCTGTTATTGAACGGCAGTGGCACTGCAGCTCTAGGCGCATTTGGACAGCGTTGGCTTCCTGGACCCTTTTCAGTCTGGGCTCAGCCCCAACTATGGTACGGAGACGGCATTGGTGGCCTTGGTGGATGATCTCCGCCTGGAAATGGATGCAGGATGTTCAACATTCTTGATCCTGCTAGATCTCTCAGCCACATTTGACACCGTGGACCATGGGCTGCTGCTGAGATGGCTGCAGACCTGGGGGGTCTGGATGGGACTGTCCTAGGGTGGTTCCACTCATTCCTCTCAAGGAAAAGCCAGCGGGTGGTGCTGGGGGCTGAAACATCAAGCCCCCGGGCCTTGACCTGTGTTGTTCCGCAGGGTTCGATCTTGTCTCCGTTATTATTTAATGTATATATGCAGCCCCTGGGGGAGATCGTGAGAGGGTTCAGGGTGCGATGTCACCAATATACTGACGATATTCAGCTGTACCTCTTGTTTTCAACTGACCCAGGTCCTGCTGTCTCATTACTTTCCCAATGTTTGGAGACTGTGGCGGATTGGATGCGGCAGAACAGACTGAAGCTCAATCCTGATAAGATGGAGGTGATGGTGGTGGGTAGGGCGAGGGAGGTACTGGCTCCCCTGGTAGGGAGGCCACCCTCCTGTAGCCCAGCAAGTTCAGAGTCTGGGGGTGGTGTTGAACTCGGGTCTCCGGCTGGATCGGCAGGTAGAGATGGTGGCTAAGGTTGCCCTCTGCCAGCCCATCTCCTTATGGGGATGGGAAGGCGGGAGCACATAACACCTGTGCTCCATACTCTGTACTGGCTGCCTATAGCATACCAAGCCCGATTCAAGGTGCTAGTGTTGATCTATAAAGCCCTACACGGTCTGGGGCCCTCATACCTTGGGGACCGCCTTGCCCTCTGTGCCTGCGGTCCACTGGGGGTGCCTTCTTGGAGGTCTCCCATGTAAAGCAGGGGGCCACAATGGAGAGGGCATTCTCAGTGGCCGGGTTGGGGCTGTGGAATTCCCTCCCGGAGGAAGCCCATCTGGCCCCAGATCTGTTGGCATTTCGGCGAGCCTGCAAGACCTGGCTGTTCACCCAGGCCTTCAGAGGGGAGGGTGGGGTAGGGGGGAATTTTTGAAGATTTAGTATGTTGAGGGGGTTTGTAGTTTTAAAACATTGTTTTAATGAATTGAATTGTGTGTTTTTATGCTGTAAGCTGTCCCGAGATGCTGTAGGCATGAGGGCGCAGCTAACAAATATTTATAAAAAAATAAATAAATGAATCTCAACCTTAAAATCACTTTTGGCTTTGTTTTCTTGTTTAGAAAGTTGCGGAAAAAAATTACTGAAGAACTCATGAAAATAATTCTGCTTTCACACATTACATAATGGGCTATTATAATAACTTGAGATAATGCCAAGTATTATAATTCCACAATTTTTGTAATGTGTGACTGCACTATTCCCCTTTTATGCTGCAAGATCGCAGGTTGTTGTAAGAGCCACCAAATGTGGAATTATAATACCCTGTATGATCTCCAGTTATTATAATAGCCCATTATGTAACGTGTGGAAACAGCAAGAATGCGCAATAGTGAAAGCAGGTCCAGAGCAAGTTTTCTTTGTCGATGCATCCCTAGAAGAAGACGAAGACACAGATTGTGGGATAGAACGGCCGCACTCTTTATTGATATTTATAATAATAATAATAANTTAGATAAAGGTAGGACCCCAGTTCAAAGGGGGGAAGCGGGAGGGCTAGCCCTTCCCCTTTTTGGTATTAACCCTACATTGACTCTGTTGCAAAATCCTGTCACTTCTCCCTCCATAACATTGCTAAGATTCACCCTTTTCTCTCTGTCTCCTCTGCCAAAACCCTTGTTCATGCCCTGATCATCTCTCGCCTTGGTTACTGTAACGTCCTTCTCACTGGCCGCCCCTGCTCTCACCTTTCTCCCCTTATCTCCGTCCAAAACTCTGCTGGCAGGGTCATCCACCTCGCCCATCGCTTTGACCATGTGCAGTCCCTCCTCTCTTCACTGGCTCCCCCTTCCTGAACAAATCCGGCACAAGCTCCTAGTCTTCACCTATAAAGCTCTTCACAACCTTGCTTCCCCTTACCTCTCTGTGTTAATTTTCTCTCCGTACTCCAGTCCGT
Organism: Sphenodon punctatus; assembly: GCA_003113815.1. Taxonomy (NCBI): domain Eukaryota; kingdom Metazoa; phylum Chordata; class Lepidosauria; order Sphenodontia; family Sphenodontidae; genus Sphenodon; species Sphenodon punctatus. The sequence continues at coordinate 90,827 of QEPC01003339.1, forward strand.
GAACTCCGCTCCTCCTCTGTCCCCTCTCTTGCCCTCCCACACCTCCCCTGCTCCCCTAACTGCCTTTGTCCCTTCTCCCTAGCTGCCCCCCATGCCTGGAACTCCCTCCCTGCCCACATCTGCCTCGCCCCCTCCCTTCGTACCTTCAAATACGAAGGGAGGGGGCGAGGCAGATGTGGGCAGGGAGGGAGTTCCAGGCATGGGGGGCAGCTAGGGAGAAGGGACAAAGGCAGTTAGGGGAGCAGGGGAGGTGTGGGAGGGCAAGAGAGGGGACAGAGGAGGAGCGGAGTTCACGGACTGGAGTACGGAGAGAAAATTAACACAGAGAGGTAAGGGGAAGCAAGGTTGTGAAGAGCTTTATAGGTGAAGACTAGGAGCTTGTGCCGGATTTGTTCAGGAAGGGGGAGCCAGTGAAGAGAGGAGGGACTGCACATGGTCAAAGCGATGGGCGAGGTGGATGACCCTGCCAGCAGAGTTTTGGACGGAGATAAGGGGAGAAAGGTGAGAGCAGGGGCGGCCAGTGAGAAGGACGTTACAGTAACCAAGGCGAGAGATGATCAGGGCATGAACAAGGGTTTTGGCAGAGGAGACAGAGAGAAAAGGGTGAATCTTAGCAATGTTATGGAGGGAGAAGTGACAGGATTTTGCAACAGAGTCAATGTAGGGTTAATACCAAAAAGGGGAAGGGCTAGCCCTCCCGCTTCCCCCCTTTGAACTGGGGTCCTACCTTTATCTAAATGTTATCCAACAACAGGAGGCTCCCATCCCCAACAGGCGATTGCCCTGTGCACCTGTCTAATGGCTCCAGCCATTCTCAAGTTAAGCCTGAGTGGAATCCTCCTGTGACCTAACTTCCAAACATCAACTTACCAGTAGCATGCCGAGCCTGATTCAAAGTTTTAGTATTGATCTATAAGGCCCTTCATGGTCTGGGCCCCTTGTATCTCAGGGACCGCCTCACCCTCCGTGCCCCAGAGCGGCTCCTTCGGTCTGCTGGGGGTGCCTTCTTGGAGGTCCCCCGTGTTAAGTGGGGGGCCACAATGGAGAGGGCATTCTCAGTAGCCGCGCCGTGCCTTTGGAACTCCCTCCCGGAAGAAGCTCACCTGGCCCCAAGTCTTTTTACATTCCGGTGAAATTGTAAAACCTGGCTGTCCACCCAGGCCTTTGTGGAGGGGGGGAGGGGTTTTATTCCCCTTCATCCTTATTTATTGTTTTATTTTGTTGTTGTTCCCTAGTCCTGTTTTAATGGTTGGAACTTTTAAAAGTGTTTTAATGTATTTTATAGATGGATATTATATTTGTATTTTGTTCTGACTGTAAGCCGCCCCAAGCTGGTTCAGGAGGGGTGGGGAAAAAATCCAATAAATAAATAAAAATGAAGCTTAGGCCCTGCTGCGATCGCCGACTTTCCCCAGGCCAGAGCGGGTTGTTCGTACCTACACCCCATCCGGGGTTTAAAACAAGGGTGAGGGCACCGTCACCCACTGCTTGGCACATTGTTTGCTCATTGTTACCCCTAACTCAGCCCACCGCCAAAGAGTGTGAGAATTGCAAGCCTACCACCGGCTAATTGCCTCACCGCCCCTAGGCTGAATTAGCAGGGAAACTCCGGGAAAGACAAAAAAAACCTTACCTTTAATTTGCCGATTAGGCTCAGGGAAAATTCCTTTCGAGTCCTAATTGGTGACCAGTATTAACTTGGAGTGTTGCAAAAAAGGGGCAGGTGGGTGGGTGCGTGTCCTTCCTCGCTCCCCACCACAACTGCAATGAGGCGGGGGAGCGGGGAAGCTAAAATGGCTCCCAGGAGTCCCTGCTCTTGCAAGAGTCCCGAGTGCCCTCCCCGTTGCCGGGCAACCACCCGGGCCCTCCCCTCACTGCTGATGCCACAAAGAGGCAGCTGTCTGAACCCGTCTTCACCTCTTCCTTCCAGCAAGGGGGGGGGAAGGGGACGCCGCTAAACCCCCACTGCGCCAAGTGCGGAGGGTCATTCTCTTTCAATGTCTATAACCTGTCCAGCCAAACACCTGCCATTCTGGTCCAATGCACTGTGATGTTGAATTTCTGTATGTTTAGTGTCATGTTACTCTGCAGAGGAGAAAATGATTAATTTTCATTTGCAATCTTAGTCTCAATTTTGAACAAGGTCTATGTAAGTAAAAAGGTACCACATTATTTTAACTTGGAGCCCTCTAATGAAGTGTCAGTGCAGATCCTAAAAGAGGTATGCCTCAAGTGCTAGAGTACTTAGCTACAATATAATACTACAAAGTTTACAGAGGAGCTTAGGGGATTTTCATCAAAGTGAGTATGAGAAACAATATTTTACAGTGATTTTATTACAATATCTGTAGGCATAAATGTGTACTTTGCTCTGTCACAAGCACAGTAAACAGTGTTTTTCTAATCTGGACACTATTTCCTCACACTTTCTGGCTGATTTGTGAAGCCATCTTTAAGAATATTGACAGCTATGACAAAGTTTTTCATATTCAGTAATTCAATACTATTAGGTTTCTTCTTGTTTTGCCAAATATGCTCATTTCATGAAAAGTTATAATTCATGCATTCAAGTATTCTGTTAGCTAACAGTTAATGACTAGGCAAGCCATTAACAGCAGATAGGCAGACTTGTCATTAAAATAAAAGGTAAAAGAACCATCTCCAAGGGAATTATTGGTTAATTACATGTTCTTTTACTGTACATTTCCCTCATTTATAAATACCATAAAAGCCTTTTGCTAGACTGAAATACATTATTGAAAGAGGAGAAAAATATTTTGCAATGTCTTTTTATACCTCTAATACTGATGAAAACGGTTTAAGTTCATGGATCACATATTAAAAGCAGGATTTTACAACATAAACTGTGGTCAAGCAGACATACATTCTGTAAGAACTATAAAATGAATCCAATTCTTATAAAATGTGGCAGTCTATCATCATTTAAATTGAATTGCATTACTGTGAAAGTTACTGGTACTCACAAAGTACATTTTAAAGCATATTTAAAAACAAATCATTTCAGCAACATTAAAGGTAGAAAGCTTTTACATTTTTTATTTGCTGAAACAACTATCACCCATATTATCATCATAGTACACTAAAGTAGGTTTATCATCAATAAGGTCATTATGGTACAACAAATAAAGGTTCACGTACTAATCTAAAAAAAATAAGTAAAGCATTTAATGGGCTTTTTTCGGGTCTCCTGCTGTTTAGCTGAAATGTTTAATGATAGATGCTTTGGAAATTAAGTTCGTTTTAATACCAACATGCTCACAGCTTATGAGGGCATTAAAAACTGCTGAAATTCACAATGTAAAGTGCTTTTTATGATTTGCTGTATACCTGCGTCCAGTTATTTTATGCATCTGAGAGATTGAGAATACATTACTTAAAGAAGTTTGAAGATGTGTCAAAGCACCTACCACCAGGGTTTGACTGTGTACATATTGTAAATTTCAAAAAGTGGAAAAGGGGTTGTGTGGATCCCAAAAAGATAGTCGCCACTTTCACATATTACTTGGAAGGTGGAGAAAATTCCATGAAGGCAAATGCGGGTCTATTCTCACAGGAATTAGTGCACGTAGGAATGCGCTATTCTGCTTTTATTCTGAAACCCGTCATTGTTAAAGCTACATTGGGGGACTTAGTCATGCATGAGTGTTCTCACAGGGTAAAAGCAAAATAGCTCATTTCTATGGTGCTAATTCCTGAGAGAATAGAGCTGTGATTGCCATCACAGAAGTTTCCCTGCCTTCTACGTAATGTCGGCCAAGTATGACTTTATATGTTATACATATTTCTCTATTCTAGCACCAGTATGCTAGAATGTCTTGTTCATTCTTCCACACAATAATATTAGGTTCCTTCAACAGTTGAGCCAATTTCTTTAATTCACACCCAATTATTGCTGTGCATCATCCATTCTTCCCAATTTTATACAGGAAAGTCACAGCTAACAATTGATGTACTTTGGTCTTCAAGAACTGCCTTAAGATTAAGGAAAATACTCCTTAACAATGACATGTCTGCATAATGACCTTGATCCAGAAAGTACTTAACACACATGCATGCACATGTATTCAGTAATATAGTTTTCATATATATAAAGGTAAGTTCTTGTTTAAGTGCATTACTTGACCAGGTCTATTAAGAGGAAATGTGCTCTGTCTTCAACATAATTATCTTGCTACCTCAGAACATGTATCCCATTTAATAAGTTTTCTGTATTCACTTGCTGACCTTCCCCCTCTATTTCCATCTCAGTCTGTCCCATGTTTGTGATTTTGTGTTTCAGTCTTTTCTTGCACACCTCATTCTTCTAAGATGTCATTCTTTCCTCACTTTCCCTTGTAGGCCCAGAACCTACTAATGCACGTTGATTTATTTATTTATTTATTACAACAATCTACCCCACCCCTCCTGTTCCAGGCAGCTCAGGGTGGCTTACAAAACAATAAACAAACATAAAACACATTTAACACACATTAAAAGGAAGGCAATAAAAAAATAACACCCCCAACCCATTGCCCCCACCCTGCACCCCATCTTCCTCGCCAAATGCCTGGCGGAACAGCTAGGTCTTACTCATACTCCAGAAGGAAAGGAGGTCTGGGGCCATCCAGGCCTTCACCAGGAGGGAATTCCACAGCCTAGGTGCAGTCATCAAGAACGCCCTCTCCCATGCCACACAGGGGACATCAAGAAGGGTGCTCCTGGCCGACAGCAGGAGTCACTCCAAGGCACAGGGAGTGAGGCGATCCTGCAGATAAGTTGGTCCCCCAGGTTTCTTGGTTGGCAACTATGGAGAGGGCGTTCTCGGTGGCTGCACCAAGGCTGTGGAAATTCCTCCCGGTGGTAGTCCATCTGGCCCTGGACCTTCCCTCCTTTCGATGACAGTGTAAGACCTGGCTGTTCCACCAGGCTTTTGGTGAGGGTGATGGGTGGGGGGTTTGGGAAAAGGGGGGGGGTTTCAGTTCTATCACTGTGATTATTTTATACTGTTGGATTTTATATTTATATTCTATATTTATATTGTATTTTAATTATATATTGTGAGCCGCCCCAAACTGCTGATAGCAGGAGGAAGCGGGATACAGAATTATGAAAATAAATAATAAATAACTTGTCCTATGACAAACTTGAATCAGACTTGGGTTACTTTCCCACAGGCAAAAATGTTCATGCGCTTCCTGGGGTGTCGGGTTGCTTTATCTGTAGACACACAAACACAAGTTACATGTTGGCAATTCCTCTTTAGAGGACAATCAGTGTAACTGAGCAACATCTAGGAAGTGAGTAGGTCTGTTGCTTTTTGTCTGCTGCTGCAGACAATTAATTATTTTAAAAACTACCTCACTACATTACTGAAGCTAACTGCCATGCTGATAACACAATCGCTTTATAACATGCAATTCAGACTTCTTGAAGTATGGTAGTTTTTCTTTTAGGTTTCTGATCTTTTCTAAGCATTCAACATCACTGCAGTGCCTGCCAACAAGATTCTCCCAAATGATAGCTCTTTAGGTAAAAGCAAACAGGATGCTAGCCCATTGCAGTCTATGTTTTCTCAATGCAGCCTCCACTCAGCTCCCACTCACATGTTTTGTGTGTCCAGTCTAAAGAACGGACAGCCCTCAGCATGTCTTTCATGTGCTTGTGAACAGCCCCCACTGACAGCATCAGCGAGATTGTTTTTGACCTTTGCTAATGTTTTTCTCATCTCCCTATTAAGCAGACAGTACAAGTCCAGCAAAAAAATTTCACGCCACTAATGAATGTGCAATTAAGCAATCAAAAAAATAAACGATGTCCAAAGCAATGGTATCATCTAAGGCATTTATAATAATAAAATAAAAAGGGAAGAATGAAGCTCCAGTGCTTTGTTTATAACAGGCTCAGAGCATTGTACAACCTTGCAGAAGATGGGGTACAATCCTACACCCCCTGATAAACTGCACCAACGTGAGGTGCAGTTTACATACCCAGAGCTCAGCCATGTGTGCGCCACCAGTGCAGCAAGCTGTGCAGGGCATTGATGCATCGCTTCCGAGATGGCCTGCTGTGTGTGTAGCAACTGAGCTCACGCCATCCAGTTCAGTGCTCCACCTGCCGCCAGCATAAGTCGGGTGTTGGATTGCACCCATAGACAGTGATCTGGCTAACCCACTGCACAGGGTAATGCTGCGTCGGCGGACAGCACTGTGGTGCCAGAGTCCACAGTGCCAAATCCAGCTCCTCCTCAGATGGAGGAGGGGAGGCAACAGCAGGAAGCAGGAGGAAAGGGGGCAGGTGGGGGGGTGCCTTGACCCTCAGGAGCTGCTGCATGCCCGCCTGGCCAGCCCCTGACCCCCACAGCACTCACTCTAGAGAGTGAGAGCCCTGGGCGACCCCCCCCATGAGACCCTGTGCCTCCCATAATCTCTGGTGCAATGGTGCTGAGATGGGAGCTAGGACACAGGGCTCTTGCGCTCTAGAGTTCAGGGCCTGGCCGAGCAGGCATGCAGCAGCTCCTGAGGGTAAAGGCGGCTTCTGCTGTTGCCACATGGCTGCGCACACCTTAGTCCTGCTCTGAGCAGGAGTAAGGGAGCGCTGGTGGTGCAGCCTTGATTGCCTTGGGGGGACTAGTGAGCTTGCCCATGGTGGGGTACCCAGGTGGGATGACCACATTTCCAGTGTTACACTCCCAGTGGACTGGGGACCCCATCCGTGGGCTGTGCTTCCTTCGCTACCAACAGTGCAAGGGGCATGGCCATCTCACCAACAGAGGGGGTGTGGCAATCTGGCCAGCAGAACGCTGCTTCTGCTGGCACCTGCACACCCCTGCTTCCGGCCTCTTGCTTTTCCTCAGCCCTTCACCAGTGTACGGCCCCTTACGCTGGTGGTGGGGCTGAGCTGGATCATGGTCTTAGCATCCAAACCAAGGTGGATGTACACACTTTATGTGCTTGTTGCGCACGTACACCAATCATGCACCAAGTGCAGAATGTGTGCACACTGGGTTCACACCAGCTGCAAGGCATGTTTATCATGCACTTGGTGGGTGTGCAAACTACATGTATGTGGTGTCTGTGTGTGTGTGTGTTTGTGTGTTTGCGTGTGCGCGCGCGTGCACCGTGGATCAGCCTCTTAGTTTATTTTAGGTGGAAATTATCAAAGTATAAATATAAAGTACAAAGTATAAATTGTATGCCTCACCAGTACAAACTATAAAATGCAAGGAAAAAAGCAATTAAATCATTTTTATGTTCCATTTGCATTTTATCTTCTTAAGTCTCCACTACTTCCTTTGCACCTAAAGGTCAGTGGATTATGTATGGGGAGTGGAGGAATATTTTATTTATTTTGATTTATATCCCACCCTATCCCCAAAGGCTCTGGGCGGCTCACAAACAAACACGTAAAATATAAATATGAAATAAATAATTAAACCCCCAACAAAATTACCGGCCCCCCATCACCCTCTCCCCAATTTCTCCCTGCCCATTGAATGCCTGGCCAAATAAAAAGGTCTTACATTGCCTCTGGAAGACATTCAAACTGGGGCTCAAGTGAGCCTTCAAAGGAAGGGAGTTCCAAAGCTGTGGGCCAGCCACTGAAAATGCCTCTCTGCAGGCCTGAGTGATATGAAACTGGGCCAGTGATGGCTAGGCTTGAAAGAATAGGCTGGTAATTAAGGATGATCAGCAGGATATCCAAAGGAAGTGTCTCACAACTCAGCTGCACAGCTGAGTAAGAAGCCCAGCTATAGGGTCAAGAGTAGAATCCTTGCAGCACAGAGCTTCACCACCTGAGCTGGTGTGGGAGCAGCTGTGTAGTAGATAGCTGTTATTTGCACAAACACATACCGAACAGTGAGTTATACCTTGACAGAATTTAAGAGTCATACTGGAATTATAACCCCCTAGATAAATTTGTAAGTTGTGAGTTTTTTATATATAACTTATTTAAGCGAACTACAAATATGGAACACCATATCCACTGTGATGCATCATATCAATGTTATTGTTGTTTGTTCAATACAGAGATAAAGTAAATTTGATCTTTCAAAATTATATATAACATGCACCTCCATGAGTGCCGTTTTGGAGAGCTATGGAACATTTCAGTTACAGTGGTAATATAACCTCCTTGGCATCTGAGCTTTCGTAAATTATAAAATGAACCTTGCAAAATCCAGTGGGTGGGAATTTTGCTGAGGATGCATGTTGTTAATCATTTCATGAAATGGTCATGAGACGACAACCAATTTTGACCACAGATAGTAAAGGCAACCATAACCTAGAGCAATTTAAACAAGTCCTTATCTTCATCCTTCTAAATAAGTACCAGAATCAATGTCAGAATTATAAATTGCTTCCACCTTGTTGCCCTGCAGGCAAGTATTTCGATAAGCCTTTCAAAGATCTGCTATATCTAAGGTCCCTGACTTTCATTATAAGCAGAAAAGCCTACAAAACAGCAGAGGCAAATGTTCTAAAATGTGTGTTTATAACATACAGAGATAAAACCTTCCACATTTTTAATGATCACATTTTTGAGAAAAGGGTGACTCATCATGGCAAAAATATCACAATAAATCTGTATATGACTAATTAACGGAAATATAGCAAAAGTATCTCATCTTCCAGTATTAATTTCAACCGCTGCTGATTTCATATTAGTTTAGGGCAGTCACATAATAGAAAGGGAAAATTACTTACCCATAATTCAGACGCTTAGTTTTTAAAATCATCACCTTCACCACCCTGCAAGCAAGAGACCTCTGTTTATGGTTATATGACTCCATTAAATACTGGGAAAAAGTGAGAGAGACCGTCAGTTGCCCAGATTTACCACACACACACACACTAAAAGCCTACATCCACTGAGCCTAGTCAATACTGATTCTCAAAAGGAGGGGAGAAAAGAAAAGAAATAGAATGGAGGTCAGCAGGAGAGTATGACAAGCTGAATTAGTGGAAGATTACAACTGGTTAGGACACTGGGATAGTTCTCATGAAACATCTACAGATTTGCTGCCAGATAATTTTACAATGTTCTAAACCTTTCCTCTTCTGTATCCCAAACAACTTCCTCACATAATATGGCAACAAGTAGCCAAGTAGTAAAAATAGATGCACAGTCCTATTGAATGTAATCTCATTCGGTGTCAATTTGAGGTGAAAGGAGCACCCGCCAAAATGAGTAAACCTTTCAAATCAAAATGATTCAGATAAAAATGAATGAAACTGGTACTGAACACAACCATTCTAATCTTTCATCAATACATTGTTTTTGTCTTTTTCGTATTGCTCATGCATTTTGTTCATTTAGACCCTTTGTGGCCAGTTCTAGTTTTTACCCCATCCATTTTCATTGTTCCTGGCAAAAATGAATGGAAAACACTGAAAAAAACAAATTAACTGAATCAACGTTGTGGAAAATCTGTTGCTCAAATGTTGTGCTGAATGTCATTTGGGTCTACTGCACCTTGTTTGCCAGAGGGCCAAAGCATCCTGTCATTATCAATTCTCACTCTGTAGAAACATCTACCCTTTCTGCCTAGCAAGGACCTGTTTCCCTTTTAGAACGAGTGCTTATTCTTTGGGAGAAAGGCTTGCTGGATATTGTCACACTGGGGTTGAAGCTAATCCCCAACTCGCACACCATGCAATTTGCGTGCGGTTCACAGGTGGTTTGAGCGCACGTTATATTCCCCATAAATGGGATGTGCCAACAAAGAAACTAAGTGTAAATTATAGGCCTTCAATGAATTTCCTGCATGTATTCTCTTTTCAGCAGATCTGGCCATTCTGATGGATCCAGTGAAATGAGAATCAGAATACGATCCACTCAGCATTGCACTGGAATGATCAGATCGATTCTGCCTCCTCCTCTGCATGCACAAAATGGTGGCATCCATTCTCTGCATGAACAAAATGGCAGTGTTGGGTAAGGCTGAAACAGGAATCTGAATTTATTCTTATGAGATATCTCACGAGATTTTAGCTGGGGATCGAAATCTCACTGAGATCTCAACCCTATTGTGAAATCACACAAGATAGCTAAAAAACCCTAAACAAACCTGAAGGCAAAAATGAAGGTAAGAAAAGGAAGGGCCCCTTTTACTCATGTGACTGTCTCTCCGAGTCCAGGAGGACTGCTCCAGACACTGGGTCTTGCCACTGGGTCTCTCCCTGCTCTGCTTCTCTTCAAGAGAAGGAGGGAAGCATTCAGTGAGGAAGCCAAAAAATCACTCTGCATGTTCAAAAAGGCCACCAGGGTCATTCTGAGCAAGTGCAGACTGGCTGCCCTTTTCCAAAATGGCACCATGTTGGAAAAGGGCTACACATGCTTAGAATGATACTGGCAGCAATTTTGAGCATGCACAGTGATTTCCTTTTTGTTTTCTTCCCTTTTTCCCACCTCCTTGGATGCTTTCCCCCTTTTCTCACAGAGAAGCTGAGCAGGGAGAGATCCAACAACAAGACCCAGTGGCTGGAGCAGTTCCCCCGGACTCAGAGAGGCAGCCAGGTGATTAAAAGCGACCCTTTCTTTCTCTCTGTGTGTGTGTGTCTCTTTTTGCAAGTGCGGTGGGAAGGCTGTTCAAGCTTCTCGCCTTTCTCGGAAAAAATCCAGGCAATTCTCAGCTCGCTTTTGTTTGCAAAAACAAGCCAATAACCCTGATTCTCATCAAGAAAAATGAGATTGCTGATATCAAGTTTCAGCTCTAGTGTAGGGTGCCACCATTTTCCACATGCCCAGTACAGATGCTGCCATGTTACACATACGCAGTGAAGGACACAAAATGGTAGTACCCTGCTGTCAGAACTTTGATCAGAATTCCACTTTAGAATTCCAGTTGACATTCCAAAAATGCAGAAAAACTTTGCAGAGACAAAGGGCGGTTTCAACTCATCCTAGTATGTTCAGATGACACAGTTACCACCACGAGCCCTTGTAGGAGCATTATGACTTTGCCTCAAGTTTCCTGCATGGTGGCATTTTTCATGTTTGAATGGATCCATGATGTGGTAACAACAAAGTGTTCCACAACAGCAGAACCTTGAAAATTTTGCTTAGACCTGTGGGCCACTGGCATATTTGTTGGCTGGCTGCCAGATGTTGGCCTGGGATTGTTTGTTTGTTTGTTTATGACATCAGCTCTCACCTTAGCCAAAGGAATACAAAATGCAGAATACCAAGTAATTAAAATAAGGTTACATAAAATTTACATGTAAAATATAATAATAAAACAATGTATACAGTGTATAACAATCACTAAAATTATGGTCTCATCTGGATAAAAAAACCCTACCTTATTCATTTGCAATACACAACATCCACCTTTCTATAGTAGCTAGCCAAATATATGTTGCTACTGTCAACATTTCCTCTCTATTGGACAAAGTAAGGAGAGTTTTAAAGGCATCCTCCCGCTCTAATTCTCTCCTATCATTCCACAATGGTTTTAACCAGGATTCCCTTAATTGGTGGTAATAGGTACAACGCAGCATAAAGTCTTCCATTGACTCTATTTCATTTAGGCTACAAGTGCATAAACGAGTATGGTATGGCTTTCTCCCATATCTTCCCTCAGTAACTGCTGTTGTTATCAATTGAAATCTCAATCTAGTAAAACTCTTGTATAATATTGGACTTGTTACTAGCGAAAGGTAAGGTTCGAGTGAAAACATGTTTTTGACTCGGGCCAACCACGGGGCCACCTTCCATTGATTCACAATAAACTTCTTGTTTAGAGATATCTTTTATCCTCTGGGATATTTCCTGCCTAGCCATGCATATGGGTTTTCCCCAGAGAGATCTAAAGGTGAATCCCAAATTACGTAGCAGAGCAGACAGGTAGCTCAGCCAAGGATATGATCTCACCCTTGAGTATTCTAGTTGTTCTAATAAACATTGTGCCATTAAAGCATCTTCTTGTTGACTCAAAAGCCTCGACCTGGGATTGCTCTCAGGTGTATTGGTGGCTAGCTCAGACTGTAATCCCGAAGACCTCTGGGATCACATCCCAGGCTGCCATTTGCCTGACTGGGCCTACATGGGCTACAGCGGGGTATAACATTTGTTATAGCCCACTATGACGCAGCCCGAATCAGCCACCATGACTGCCTGACATTTTATTATTTATAAATTAATATCCCCCCCCCCGCCTCAGACAGACATGGAAGGGGGTGGGATGCTGGGCATTCCATGGGGGCGAGGATGACTGGCAGCACATTAATGCAGCTACCTGCCCTCCCCAGTGACCCAGCCACCAGCACATTTGTTATGACACCAGACTCGGTTGGGACCATGTTGCCAACGTGTTCCTGACCTTGGTCAGGTTGTGACAGTGGCTCTCTGCCAGCACATCTATTAAAACTCATTGTCTGCCTTCTGTCATTCATAGACCCAGAAAGAGGGAAAGAATTAATGCCTAGTACTGTTCTCAGCCTTTCAAAAACCCCACATACCTTGGCTCTTCCAAATTATAATAATGTAAGCAGTCTTTTAATATCCAGTTAGGTAATAACTGAATTCTTAAGGGACACCTAGGATATGTAATAAAGGCAGGCAGGGATAAATGTGGTAGAACAAATAGGAAAGTGAAAGACAGGAAAGGGAAGGCAGCCTGTTCTTCTGGGGGTAATGGAGCCAAAGACTAGAACACAAAAATCCCCCAAGTTACCTACCAATTGGCAAAAGTCCCAGTTCCCCCCAACTCCATGCAATAAATTTTATTTTCAGTCAGAAGTTTTTAACAAACTTTAAAGTTTTTAACTTTAACAGAAGTTTTAACAGATGTTATTTAGATGCTTGAAATTAGCACCTACAAAATAAGTTCCTTTAAAATACAAGAAACTAAACCCTGGCTCAGTGTCTGTCAGGCATACAACTATCTCCTCCTTTGCCACCAGGCTCTGCCTGGCAGATGAAGGTGCATCCCTTTTAAGAACTTGGCAGAGAGCAGAAACAATCAAGGAAACAAGCCACAGCTGGCTATAGTAGCAGCAGATTACCTAAGCCTGGGGAAAGCTCAGTGTCTGAGCTCATGCTCAGAGTGTAGATTGGCCACTCTGATCCCGTAGATCTCTGGTTGTCAGTTAAGTGTCTTGTGCTTTGTTTCTCCTGTTTCTTGTATATTGCATTTGTATTTCCTAGTTATGGCTACTGTCTCTGCCCCTCTTGTGCCTCCCTTCCCTCCAATTCCCTTAGGTTCCCAGCATGCCTTGCTCCCCCCCCTCCCCTGCCCTTTGTCTATTAGATTATTAGCTCTAGTGAATCCTTCTCCCCCTCTCCTGCCTTCATTCCCTGGACCCTCCTAGTATTCCTAAGGCCTCACTCCCCGGACTGTGGAGAGGCCTCTGCGGTCTACTGGGGGTGCCTTCTTGGAGCTCTCCTGCATGAACCAGGGGGCCATGATGGAGAGGGTGTTCTTGGTGGCCATGCCACAGCTGTGGAACTCCCTCTCATAGGAAGCTTGCCTGGCTCCCAGCCTGTTGGCCTTTAGTCGGGCCTGTAAGACCTGACCGTTTGTCTGGGCCTTGGGGGGGAATAAGGATGGGTATTTTTATCAGTGGTTTTACTTCTTTGTAGTTGTTTTTATTGTTTTAGTAATCCCTTCTATGTATTATTTTAAATATTTTGTGAGCCGCCATAGGGCTGGAGGGAGTGGGATACAAGTCATTAAATAAATAAATAAAATAAGGGACATTTTGTCATGTGGGAAAGAAGCGCCCCTGCACTCTCAATTCCAACTTACCTATCCTATGTCATGCTCTGAGTGTGTAACCATAGCTTTGTTTTGATGTAGCTTTTTCTATGGAGTAAAGGTGGCTCCATGAGGGAAGTATTGGCTAAGGTAATTATAACTGTCAGTGCAATCTTTTTACTCTGTAGTCCTGGCGCTAATCTATAGTGCTTGTGCAAAACAGGAGGAGAATTGCACCCTAGGTAAATGTATTTTCATTAATATTTAGTAATTAAAAGACTTTCCAACTACTTTGACTTTCTAGCTTTGGAATTAATTTTGCTGAACTGTCCCTGTCATAAATTTGATTGACATTTTTAAAATCCCATGTTAAAGGATCTGTTTTAGTCCTGATTGTAAAAATTATCTTTCCGGAATAGAGCATTAGATCAGATTACCACTTTGTGATAAGACTTCAATTAGTGTGCATTGAATTCATTACTTTGATTATTACTTCCTGATGAGTTCAAAACATTCCATAATTTTATGTTCATACAAAAAATCATCTTTATTATTTTCCTTAACTTTGTTATTTTAATTTTAGTTAATGATACATACTTTCAGAAAGCTCGACGGATAATTAATTGCTGTAGCTAAGCAACATAAAACTACAGACACAAACCTGCACAGAAAACCATGTAGGTAGACTCACAATAATATCCATATGGATGGCTACTGCAATCAAACAAGGGTCTTTTTGCCTTCCTGGATTTATTAGAGCGTTAATTAACATCCATTGTAGTTTATGAATAGCTTCACCGAGTCTGCTGTGTGTCCATTTACACAGTCTGGGACACAGCAGACTGTAAGTTCTCTAAAGCAGAGCTGTCTCTTACTGTACTTTTGCATAGTTCTTACCATAATGGGGCCTTTACACATTAGTGTAATTCAAAATAAGTAATAATAAACACTTAACCCCTTTAATGCTAACTGAAAGGTAAACTGGATAACTGCCGTGAGGCTGGATCCGGCTAATCTTGTGCAGATAGACTGGCTTCTTCTCAACAAGGAGAAAACCTCAAGTGAACAATTTTCTTTTCCCTCCATCCCCCACACCCGCTGTTTTAAGATACAAACTACTATATCTGGTAAGTTAAAGGGTATGGCAATTATTTTCTTTTGCCAGGTTGCTGAGGAGAAAGAATGAGAGGGAAGCTTAATGTGTCAGCTACTTCCTGACATTTGGAAGTTATTAGGCCATAACTAGGCCAGCTGTGGCTAATTTAAGGAGTCACAGGTGCAACAATACCAGCAACGGAAGCAGCAGGATGCTGTACATAAAGCCAAAGGGCTAAATTCTCTACCTGAATAAGAGGGTGCAATTCCATTCACTTCAACAGATTTGTGTCTGCTTACCCCAGTGATGAATTTGACCCATCTGGGCTGGTTGCACTCTGAATTTTGGGAAACTTTAAACTATGTTTAATTTGTTATTCTGTGGTAGATGGTTGTTTATTTCCACTCTTCTCCAGTCATCATTTTGCAAACCCTACGTGAGCTGGTCAGTGACACACTGTAAACGCTGTAAAATTCCAAGCTCTTTCACTGAATAATAATAGACCTTAGCCTCCAATTCAACTGAAACGTATGCTTTAGGTTCAATTTAACTGTGCACACAGCTTGACTGTTCAGTTTCTTTGGTGCTTATATACAATGGGGCCAATTCCAAGCCCCGCAGACTGGCGCAAAGAACACGTGTGGTGCGTGTGCACTCCCGGCATGGAGCCTACAGCATGAGCGCAAACTGCGCAACAGCGCACATGTGGCTTGGGAATGCCCCCACTGCCTATAGCACTGAAAGCCAATGTAATTTCCCATCTTTTCAAGCCAAGTTTATAATATTTATTTTTAGCTTAGATGTTTGTGAATGTCCATGTGTTTTCTTATGCTTGATCTGTGTTGACAGCCCTTTGACCTCTTATTTTCAATACAATCCTTGATGTACAACCTTCAACTATGTTTATGTAGTCCAGTTTGGACTCATTGTATAATATGTCTTTATGCACTTCCTTTCTTGATAATCCTAAGTACCAAAATGATAAATTATTACCTTGCAACAGGATTTCAACATGAGTCACTAACATGCAGCAAAACTAAGTATAGACAGACTTTGCTTAGGAAAAAGAGGGCCTTTTGGGCAGCACAATGGAAAACTCTTAATGAAGCTGCACGAGATAGAAATTTAAGGAAATTCTGGGCCCTGGTTAGAGATAGGGGAACTGGTAATTATCAACAGTCTGCAGGTTTTATTACAATGGCCCAATGGGAATTGCATTTTGCAAGGCTCTTTAGGGGCCCAGAGGAGATATCTA
This sequence comes from Sphenodon punctatus, assembly GCA_003113815.1. NCBI lineage: Eukaryota > Metazoa > Chordata > Lepidosauria > Sphenodontia > Sphenodontidae > Sphenodon > Sphenodon punctatus. Next base: position 106,877 of record QEPC01003339.1, read on the forward strand.
ATATTATTGAAATNTCCCTCTGTAAAGGCGCGAGCGCTAATATGTATAATGAATTTTTGGCTAAAAGGAGTAGTTCGGGTACAGGATATGGCACCACTTAGGAAAATTTTGGGTACTGACCAACATCAATCTAAGTGGAGAAATAAGATAAAGGAAGTGGTCCAGAATTTAGGATTTTCAAAGGAATTATTTTGTGATTTAGATCTTCAGACAGCAAAGCGATTGATCAAAAGAAGGATCTTGGATCAGGAGCTCCAGGGAACAGCCGGTCTAATCCGGGACCAGAAAATAGTCCCAGGATACGATGGGTTGATACCCGAGAAATTGGCTGATGCTTATTTATTTAATTGGGATAATCCACAACTTAGGCGTGCATACTCACTATTTAGATTTCAATTATTCCCATCAGCTGTTACTGAGGGGAGATACCAAGGTCTAGAACGAACTCATAGATACTGTCGAATGTGTCTATTAAATCAGGTTGAAGATTTGTATCATGTTTTGTATTGTTGCCCATTATACAATGCTCTGCGTAAAAGATATTTATGGCCATATTTACCGGTAGCATTTTGCCTACCCCAGGAAGTGGTTTTCCAGAAATGTTTACATGCCAAGGACTCAATGTTATCTCGGGCAGTTGCAACTTTCTGTATGCACGCAATGTCCCTGCGGGGTAAACAATTGGACAACCAAGTATTGTCAGAAATCTATTAGGAATGATTTTATATATATATATATTGTAAGTTTAGAAAGGTTGGATATTTTAAATAAATGGGGGGAAAAATTGTTTACATTTGTATGATGATGTTTAATTGGAATATATATAGGTATGTATGTATAGGATTGTAAAGAACCTTCGGGTTATACAATAAAGTTATTTATTTATTATTATTAACATGCAGCAAAAAGCTTTTCTTGTAGTCCTCAAAAGTCAGACATTTAATCATTTCATACCTTCTATTGACAAGCCACTAAATGCACATGCCTATGGACAAATCAAACTAGCATACTTAGAATGAAACTAAGCACTGGAACAGAAGGGCAGAAACTTATTTTTAACCATGAAAGGACAGTAGTAAATTATTGGCTACTCCAAAACCTATATATTGCTAGAACCTAAGATGGTAACAATGGCGTTAAGTGACATCATTATCTGTGTCCTGGTTTGGAAGCCAGCTTTCAAAACATATCACAGCCTGAGAGTAGTAATGGGCTAGACTTATGTTAATTCATGGTTCTACAATATATGACTGACACGGACGTCCATCAATTGTGATATGTCTATAAATAACACACTAACTTTAGATTAGGCAGCATTTTGAAGAATATTTATTAAGAAAAAGAACTTATGCCAGCATGCATGCATTCTGCAAAATATAGTGTATAAAACAGGATACACTGGACCAAGTTTCACAATAAATACTGAATATCAATTACAGGCTCTGTGTTATATTTGTCTTCATCTTCCCAACCCTTTTGTATGTTGCTTGTCTTCTTGGTTTGTAAGGACTTGGTCAATGCCTAGAACATTAGTGATCTTGCAGACCAAATAGGCAAGCAACATACAAAATGTGGTTGGGAGACAGTGACAAATATTTTCTCCTATATGATTTATTTTATTTTAGTTAAACTCTATATTTAACTTTAACTTTGAATACAGACAAACAAAATCTCAAATACAATTGTTTTGCCAATGACCCATTGCACATACGAGAGCCAAAATTACTTCATAATCTTGGTACCTCTAAGTGAATCAAAGATGGTACTAGAGCTGAAACAGATACTGGCAAAAATGGGTATACCCATCAAAAGT
>QEPC01003339.1:151041-162572 GCA_003113815.1 Sphenodon punctatus
TTTTTTTTTAGGAGAGGTCAGAAAACTGAAGTTTTGATGCAGTCAGGCACCTTGCCCTCCTGAAGGGAGGCACTGACAACCCCAGCCAGCAATGACTCCAAAGTATCCCTGTTACCTTTTCACCAGTCAGGACAGATATGGATCTAATTCACAACTGGTTGCCTGCATCACTCCAAGCACATCCACTGCATCGGTGGGTGAAATGGATTGAAACCGATTGCCACCCCCTACTCCCGTGCCCATACCCCCTCTCATTAAGCGGTCATGGCACCAACCCGCCATGCCCATACCCCCCTCACTGGGTGTGTGTGTGTTTTACAACCCCTCCTCCCCTACCCATAACACCAGCTACCACCAGGGGGTCATGGCACCATGCCCCATCACCAATCCCTCATACCTCTCCCACTCACTTGGGGTGGGGGGGAGGGATAACACTTTCCCAAACCCCACCCTCTCCCACCAAGGTCCCTTCTTTCCATGTTCTCCTAAAACCCATTAGAACAGAAATAACTAGAATTTCATAATAAAAAAACCTCCGGTTTACATGAAAAATTAAGGCTCTTGCAATTTCAATCATGCACTAAAAAGCATGGAAATTGCAAGTTATGCCTCCCGCCTTAACTTCCGTGGCATGTTATCAGTAAAGACATTGTACCATGGCATGTTATCACTAAAGTCTCACATTTTGTGCTTTCTTACAACTTAGACTACATGCACCCACACTTTGCCTTTGTCTTTCAGCCCCAATCCTCTTCCTCTTTGCAGGTTGGGGGCAACACTGAAGCTGGGGACAGGAGGGCATGAGCTGGCCCCTCACCCCCTCTGTTTCCTCTTTAAGAAACAGAGAACTTAGGAGTTCTGGCTCCCACCCCTTTCCCCCATCTAATCTACTTGGTCCCAACTCTTTAACAGAGAACTTGGGTTCCTGGCTTCCAGCCTTTCCACCCCACTCTAATCCAGTAGACTGAAATGCCTTCCTCTCCCCTGATCTCAACCTTGTAACAGGCAACCCAGGAGTCTTGGGTCCAAGTCACCCCTCTAATCCTGTAGCCCACACTCCCCTCACAGAGAACTCAAAAGTCCTGGGAAATACAATGTTTGTCTGTATGTGTCATATGGAACAGAATTGTGTGTGTGGAATGACAAAAAAAAACAAAAACGGGAGAAGAAATGGAATAACAGGGAGGGAGGCTATTGGGAGTCAAAGGATAGGGAGTCAGGTTTGGTAAGTGGGTAAAATGATAGGACTGCTTCCTCATATATCCTGTCAGTCTTCTGAATCAGTTATTTCACTCAGAACCTTTTTATTGTAACTATTTCTAATTCCTCCTGTCATTCCACCCACTTACTTAAATCCTGCACACTCTTTGTATTTTTCCCTGTCATTCCAACAATTCCACTTACTGCATCTGATACCTTCCTCATCATTTCACACCCTCTTGCCTTCCCTATGTACTCCCGAAGATGCAACTGTGTTGTATAATTTCACAATCACTTAATTGGACGTTGGAATGACAATAGTATTTATTTAGAAATTGGCACTGCTCCATTCCTTCCAATGGCCATTCCATTTTATTAATTCCAATGCATACCCAACTTAGTTTTAATTAAACATTTGTATATGACCCTACCCAGCTTCACTGTGCTCTGGGAGGGCAGTGGAGACTAGTGGGTAAGAGGGATGGTTGTGAGCCATTAGTAAGCTGTCCCATTCTCCCCAACTGAAATGAAAAGATAGAGGGAAAGTGTGGGTGCATGGAGCCTAAGTTGTAAGTGAGCACAATATGTGAGACTGTACAATGTCTTTACTGCTAACATGGCACGGACGTTAAGGCAGAAGCCTTAACTTGTAATTTCCATGCTTTTTAGTGCATGATTGAATTTACAAGAGCCTTAACTCTTCTTGTAAACCAGAGGTTTTTTGATTATGGAATATCCACGTTTTTTGTTAAATACAATGCAATAGAGAACATTTGTCCTGCTGGCACAGTAGAATGCTGAGCAGTATAACAACTATGGGAACAGGGCTTAGTGGAAGCCAAGGTGGAAATGCTGCTCCTTTCAGTTTAGAAGGTGGTTACTTCCTTAAAATAGCAAAAAAGGTGGAGCTGGATTTTTACTGGTAGCTCCCTGGTTTATTAAGAATACAACTTTTGTTTGGTTTAAGCATTGAAAACTTTCAAAAACTGCTCTCTAAGATCTCTCTAGCTCAATGCTTGTACAGGAGTCTATAGATGGGTGAACCCGGTTTGGGGGTTCAGCCCGAACTTGGGGTGTTCAGGCCATTCATGAATCTGAACTGTCCCCTGCCCGAACTGGCCGAACAAAGTTTGGGTTCCAAACTTGTTTGGGCGGCAGGTGGGAGATGACTCATATTTCCCTCCCCCTACAGGCTGCGTGGGTGGAAGGGTTCCAGGGATCACCTCCCCCACCCCACCCCACCCCACCCTGTGCAGCCCTCAGGAGAATTTTTTTTAAAAAAAACCCCAAACCTGTCCCACCCCAGGGATCATCCTACCTGTTGGTGCCAGGGCTCCGGTCCTGGGTCTGGTGGTGGTAGCGGCTGCGGCAGCAGGTCCCACAGTGCTCAGGAGCACTTCAGGCCTAGGCCTTTTGGATCATGTGACCGGTAGGTCAGGCTCCATCCCTGGGGCTGGCGGCAGCAGCAGCAGCGGGTCCTGTGGTGCTCTGGAGAATTTCAGGCCTAGGCCTGAAGTGCTCCGAAGTCCTGTGGGACCTGCTGCCACCGCAGCTACCACCGCCGGACCTGGGGATGGAGCCCTGGCACCAACAGGTAGGGCGATCCTGGGGGGGATGGAGTTTTTTGTTTTGTTTTTTAAATTGAGGCTGCACAGGGTGGTAGGGCAGGTGAGCCCCAGCACCCCTTCCATCCATGCAGCCTGTATGGGGAAGGGAAAAAATGGGTACCCCATCCCCCGCTTGGCACCTGAACATGTTCGGCCCCCCTGAACAGGTTTGGGCCAACCCCTCCGAACCCCAAATGGTTTTGGGGGGGCGAACCCCGAATGGGCTGAACCCCTCATGGTTTTCCCATCCCTACAGGAGTCTTCCACTCAACTCTCCACTGTCAGAGCTCTTTTCCTTTTGCAACACTGGCTATTCTGATTTCTAGGACCCCCCCGGCTAGTTCAATTCTTGTATAGGGCTCTTTGACTCTGTTGTGCCCATATACAGGACTCTCCACCTGACATATTTCTGCCCATTGTGCAGCTCTCCCTCTGTACAAAGCTCCCTCACTCAGTTCTCCTGTGTCCAGGACTCTCTCCCGGCACAATTATGGCCATTATTCTTCAGCTCTCTGTCTATATAAGACTCCCTCACTTTACTCCCCCTTGGGAAGGGCTCCCTTTCTTTTACAACTCTGCCCACTCTGCAAGCCTCCCCCTGTACTGGGTTCCATATTATGTATCCCCAGTAAGGCTGCTCCCTGTAAAGTGCTCCCCTTGTGCATGATTTCCACTATGGAAGCTATATACAGAAACTCTGCCCCTACTCTCTCCCCTTAATGTCCCCCACCCTTTGAGTATACTTCCTCCTGCCCTGCTCCCCCATAGGATTTCCCTCCCTGGGATGAGGCTCGCTCTTAGAGTACTCCCAGGAGGACTACACTTGTCACTCTGCCCTGCAGGGCTGCTCTGCACAGGGCCCCACCATCTCCCCTCTTTCAGAATGCCCACCGTATCAGCCCAGAGCACCTGCTTATCCCTCATTCCTTAGTGGGGTTGGGCAGTTTGGAGGGAGAAACGCTGAAAGAAGCTTAATTCCATCCTGCCTGTAGGCTCCTGTCCATGTCTCTGGGATAAATGTCCACCCTCTTCCTCCACCTGGTACCATCCCAGGAAAACTCCAGAACTACAGCCTCAGCCATGATCCTCCAATGGGGTACCCCATTGGAGCTGCAACCTAGACACCCCACATTTTTGGAGGGGGAAGGACTGTCACTGAAATCCATGCACTCTGTGGTTCTGGGTGGCTTTAGGGGGCAAGATCAGCCACCCCAAACATCACTGTGGGATTAGCTAGCTCTGTTGTTTAGCCATCTTGGCATCCCGAGCCCCCAAGCCGCAGTGCCTGCTGTGTGGGATCAGATCAGAATGACCTTCAGCGTTCTCCCTTTCACAGGCCTTGCTCTCCTCCTCTCCCCACCAGATCAGCTCTAAACATGGCTGACCAGTCACTCACACTGCCCCCTGGGAGGTGCAGTTTCCTCTCTTTCCCCAGCATTGATAGGCTCTGGCAAGCAGCACCTGATGGGAATTGTAACCCCCAGTATTCAGGACTGTTTGCTTTTAAACAGTCTCTGCATTACACATAGGCCATTTTTACACTGATGCCCCCCAGTTGGTGTTCCATCAGGTGTTGGCGGGGCGTCTGTGTAAACCACTGGCGGGGGGTGGGAGGATGGGTGTGCTCTGGATGTGTGCCCATGTAAACACCATGGGCGGTGTGTGTGTGTGTGTGTGCTCCTGGCGCACACCCATCTCCACCCACGGGGCCCTCCAGAAAACCAGAGATGGCCCCATGGCTGGAGATTGGTGGAGGTGTGTCCATGTAAACAGTCACACACCCACCTCCACCACCATGGCCAAACACCCATCCCCCCCCTCCTTCTGTGTAAAAACGGCCATAGAATGTTTACAAGCACTCCACACTCAGGACGGTCTCCATAGGCTAACATTGAATTTTCAAGGTGTCATAACTTAAAAACTACTAACTGGATTTACAAAAGGTAAACCAGAAGGCACCCCCTGGCAGCATCCATTAATTTTCTAAAAGGCTTACGCCTCCTCCCAACCAAAACAAAACCCCTTTATCCTTCCAAGATAAAGACGGTCTAACTTTTGAAAAAAACAGGCTTGCAAAGCACAGATTTCACTGCAATATCTCCGCTGTTTTCTATCGATTCAACTGAAATTTGGACACCTTGAACCACTTCAGTGATCCTTCACCACAAATGTCATGATCCTAACTTTAATCATACCAATTGTATAGGAAATAGCATGTTTGGGCTTTATAACTGATGGTATAATACACCTTAACGATTAGAGCACTCCCGCAGCCCTGGGAGATACAGTCCTACCCCTCCTTCCCTATCAGCCACCTTCCTCTCACTGCAGGGGTTGGCATCGTTAGAAGAGGAGTGGGGGCATCCTCAGGTGGTACAGTCCTACTCCTCTTCCTCCATCATCCATGCTTTTGTAACCTCAGAGTTCAATTCAAAGTGTTGTTTTAACCTATAATGTCCTAAATGGCCTGGGTGCCAGATATCTGATATGCTGCCTCCTCCCCATATCCTATCTTGGCCTCTGTGGTCAGCCAGAAGTACCCTCTTGCAGATATCATCAGCCCATGAAGTTTGTACAGCAAGGGCATGTACAGAAGCATTTTTGGTAGCTGCTTCACAATTCTGAAACTCCCTTTCTCCCTCTGGAGGTTTACCTCAGCCTGGGGCTGCTTATTTTCCAGAGGCAATGTAAGGCTTTTTTTATTCAGCCAGGCAGAGATGGGAGTTGGAGTGGTTTGGGCTGATGAATTTTACTTGGTTTTATTTAAAATGTTTGATTTTTAACTCTGCATTTTATAACTGTGCGTTTTATATGTTTTTATATATTGTCACCTCTGGGATAGGGTCAGATAAAAATTTCAGTAAATAAAATAAATAAATAAATAAATAAATAAATCTCTCTTTTTGAGGGTGGGGGAGGTGTTTCCTTTCAGTTACTTTGACCACTTGAGCATTTCAGTCACTTCATGTTAGTATTTTGGTCAGAGCCGGCCCTAGGGTTTGTGGGGTCATGTGTGAAGTCTTGGTGTGGGGCCTAATTTGCATAATTACACCCCACCCACTTATGCAAATCTGCATATTTGCAGAAGGAGGGGTTGGGGAGCCAGCCCACTTGGGGGGGGGAAATCAGGGGATGGATGTCTGCTCCTGGCAGTGGCACTTCAGTTTTGGAACACGCCCAATTGCCCACCATCATGGGAAAGGAGGGGGCAGTGCTCTCCCCCCCTTCTCTAATGGAGGGGGACAGCAGGCAGGGAGCAGTTCCCTGCTGGGGGGGAGGGGTTCCATTCAGCTGGGCGTATGGGTGCTTCCACAGCTGCTTTTTCCAATATCTCTCCCCAAGAGATCTACAGGTCTGCAACCTGGAGCTCCCTGCATACTTTTACAAAGTATTATGCTTTACATTTAAACTCTGAAGACTGCTCTAGGACTCTTTATATTGGGTTCTGCTGTTCACACTTAAAAACCTCTTGTTACATGTAAAAATAAAATTAAAAAAAAAATACAAAGCTTTCAGTCAAAATAAATGACACTTTATTGACTGATGAAACATGTTAATTTTGCAGTCGTCTAGGCTTGGTACTCTCCCATTTGTGAGAATGGGAGGAGCCACTCGAAGAAAAACAGAAGGTTGCTACCATGTAAACAAGGCTCTTCGCCATGGCTCTGAACATTCTCACAAATAACCACCCTTCCAACTCTGCAAAGAATTTTATTCTTGCACACTCAGGGTTAGAAGGAACTATTATATACTGCGGGGGGCTCGAGACCATCACATGGTTTTTCAAACTAGTGAGCTTGGTATCTGACCGTAAGTGCCAGGTACACTGCTGGCGCTATATAAATGTTTGTTAATAATAATAATAATAATTAATAATTAATAATAAGAGAAGGGCATTTGTGAGAATGTTCAGAGCCATCTCAAAGAACCTTTTTTACAAGGTAGCAACCTTCTGATCATCCACGTGGGGAGGAGCTGTTTGTAAACAAACAGCTTTATCTCCCCGATCATGCTGCTGCTGTGCAGAGCTCCTAGGAGGCAAAGGCAATTCAGAGAGGCTCAGCGAGAAAGTGCCTCTGGTGGAGGGAAAACTTCTACCATCAGCAAGCTTGCTCTGCCAACTTAATGGAGCAGGCACAAAGCAGGTGGTATGCAGTAGCAGAAGCAGCAGCCCTCCACAAATCCAAGGAGTGTGGACTGAGTGCACAGGGGAACCCAGCTCAGGGAGGTGCATCCAAGGTGGGACTCTGCCATGGGAGGAGGGGAGCGGGACTCAGGGTCTCTGATCCTGAACCCCGCTTGCCTCCTCCCTGCGACAGCTGCTGCTTTAGCCTCTCAAGTCTCCATTTGCCCGCTATCCTCAGCTCCGCCTCCACTTACTTCCTCCTCCTCTTCCTCCTGAGGCTGGTGGTGATGGTGCTGCTCTCTCTCCTCCTCTCTCCCCACCCCCTCACTGCGGGGCTACAGCTGAGCTGAACTCAGCTGATTGGGGATGGCTAGCTAGCAGCTCCGGCAGCATGTATTTGAATCAGGCGCAGCTGACAGCGGAACAGACCAGGCTCCAGGAGCAAGGCCCCAAACTCCCGCGGGGCCATGTGCAACCGCACATGTCGCGCATGCCTGGGGCCGGCCCTGATTTTGGTTCAGTGCTAACTATTCCTGGTGCACAGTGCCAAAACAAAGTGACAAAATACTAAAATAAAATACCAGAATGGATAAACTTATATCTTGTATGCAATGAATACTTTTTTTCAATATTCTGTGGGCTATCTCAAAATGCAAATGCTATTCACAAATATACAAATACATATTTGTTTAGCTTTATCAAAAATATAAGCATACCCATGTGCAGAATGAGAACACCAATCTTGGACTGTGTCCTTTGGCAGGTTGCGTGAGAAACACCAAGCAGCTCATTGCAGTAAATGCCTGACTTAATGAAGCCTGGTTTCCCAAGAAAATACAATGCTGGATTTCTATAACTCCTCTCCAGATACACCTAATTGTTGAAAATTTTGGGAGTTCCTCTTGTCTTTGGGTTTTCTGAGAAATATGGCTGAAAATGCCAGTTGGAAAACAGGCTATTAAGGGGACATACAAGATAATCACATATGTCTTCTTTCCATAGGAGGCCATTAATAAAACAGAAATCAAACACACTGATAGGGCATATAAAAATGTGGCTGGATGGTTATACCATTGCCTAAATGGCAGGGTAGCAAGAGTTCTTCTTATCTAATGGCCTGCCAGGCTATTAGCCAGGGAAGAAAAGGAAGGAAGCAGAAGTGTTTACAAAAGACAACAATCACAAAAATGATGAAAAAGAAGGTTTTGGCTCAAATGGATTAGGAATCCAGGTGTGAATGTGTTCAGCTGAACTGACTGAAAGCATCCAACCCATCTTCAGAGCCACACATTTCAATTAGCAGAGCACTATAGTTTAGTAACACCCTAGTAGAGCTCTACTTTTGACATATTTTAGTCAGGAGCCCGCTGTCAACCTTTTTATATGGGTTACATATGGGAGAAATATGCTATAGCTTGTAAGAATAAACCCCTTCTCTTTAAGAATTATGATTTAATCATATACAGTGCACAAAGTTAATTAGGATATCATACTAAATAATAAAAACTTTGAAAAATATTTCTATACTTAAAAATACACTTAAAGATGACAAAGGGACCATTACTGAACAAATGCTTAAACAGCTTTCTTGGGCATTCTAAAAATATATGCCAAATAAGCAAAAGATGTATAATAATAGCATCAGACATTCAAAAGCAATTAATAACTGGACTGGGTCTTGGTGCAAAATCCATAATGGGTGTCAAATCAGGAGATCTGTGCATAATGACTCTAATAATTCAGTGACAACACATAGGTTAAACAGCATAGTTGTGAGGATAAAAAATGAAACCTGATAGAATGAAGGGTAGAAAGGACAAAGGCTACATTCCAAACGAGAGGCTTTCTATGCATTAGGGCACAGGAGTCAAAGTCTTGCTGCACAAATATATAAAAGTTCACTCTTATCTTAGCTAACGCTGCAGACTCATGCTTACTTGCGGACAAATGAAAAATTGTGCTGCTGTGAGGTGCATGGGGAGGAAAGGGAACAAAATAAATCTTTAGCAGTTATAAAGATGTCCCAGGATATCGAAGACAGCAGTATTAAAGCCCAGCTGAAAGTATTAGGGAGCTTAACTAAATGTGAAAAGAAATCCAGCAGTACCAATTAATACAGAAGCCACATTTCCAGAGCACAACACACCTATAAAGCTGAAGTCAAGGTTAATGCTCCTTGAGAAATCTGAGTCACACTCGTATGAGAAAACCCACCCACATGCTAACAGAGAGGATTAGTTGCCTGTAAACAAAGGAAGAAATATTTAAGAGGAGTAATTTTGATGCACTGTAAGCAGAATACTACTGGAAGATTGATAGGTAATTTGAAATCATTAAAAAAACAGGCCAAAATCTACTGGTTTGCCAGGAAACACAGAAGAAATAAGAAACATTAAAACATGTTGTGATGAATTTTCCCCATCATAATGATCTATGTAAAAGGAATGATCTATGTAAAAGGAATATTCCAGTAAAGAGGATAAGTAAGAATCAGAGAGAGATCAGGCAGGTATTATTATGGAACAAATGAACTTGAATACTTCCCAAATAAACAAAATAAATATACAATCACAAGTACCAGGGTAAAAAAATGTCTAGATGTTTGTATACCAATGCCAGACGCCTCAAAAGTAAAAGGGGGGAATTGGAGTACTTAACTTTAAGCAAGGACATAATAGGCATCTCAGAAACATGGTGGAATGAGGAAAATCAATGGGACACTGATACCAGGATACAAAATATATAGAAATGACAGCGCTAATTGTACTTGAGTTGGAGTAGCCATGTATGATAAATGATAAATGACACAAGCTCTCCCCGGAAATCACTATGAAGAGAAATTCCATGGTTAAGTGGACACCAGGTGGTGGTGGGGCTATATTATTGACCCCCTGACCAGGACACTGACAGTGGGGCCAATCCCAAGCCCTGCAGATCTCACGTCCCATGGCACAAAGTGCCCGCAATGGAGGTCCATTTGGTTTGTGCCTGGCTGGGTGTGCCCTGTTGCTGGGGGTGGGGGGAAAAACTTTGAAAGTGACTGACAGTCCCTGGCTGGGACCTCTGCACAGCCCAGCTCTATAGTGGTCCCAGCCTGGACCTGTCACTTTCAAAGGTGAGCTAGCACTCCCAACCCCCCTATAATGCCTCTCAGGTGAGCGGTATTGCAGGAAGGAGCAATGAAAGTGACAGGCCCCAGCTGGGACCACTGTGGAACTAAGCTTTTCAGCAGTCCCTGCTGGGGCCTGTCCCTTTGAAAGGCCAGCCAGCACATTCCAGCAGCCCATCAGGTCCCATTCAGGCATTGATGGTGCCCAAATGGGGCCGGGTCAGTTAGGGCATCCCAGATTCCCAGGGGTGCCCAAATCTTTGGGTGCTGGATTGCAGCTCTAGCTTGGAGCCCAAGTGTTGGCAGCAGCAGAGTAGCTTCAAAAGATAGCTGAAGTAGCAGCAGAGCCACCTACTGGTGTATTCCAGTAACAATCCTTGAGGCTAGCCCCATACTGCTCTGTCTACAGACCAATACCATCCACTCACCTTTGATCTGGACTCAGTGTAAGTCGCACTACCCTTCAAACATTTCCATTTTTTCAAAGCAGGGAAATTCCTAGGTGAGAGATAAAAGATTAGCTCCCTTGTGTAGTGTATCTTTCTAATATAAGAGAATGTACTCACTTAATTGGAGTAGATTTTAATATTCCCTTTGAACACAGTCTACTCAGAATACTTAATATATTCCTCACTTAATACTTTAATTAAAGACCTAGTATTCTCAGACTTCTGGAGACCAATACCAGAAATGTGCAATATCTTCTAAATGAAACTTTAAACAAGGTGAAACTTATCTGGTTTAAAATTTCAGTATGGACCTCAACCTCAAAGAATTGATCTGTCTTGTGATCTCTCTGTCCTGGAGGACTCTTCACCCTATTTCCTTCCATCCTTGGATCTCTTTCCCATCACAGACATTTCAAAAAGTCCATTTCTGATTGTTTACTTGCACGTCAGTGTTAGAGGGGGTAGGGCGAGATAGGACCCAACAAGCACTCCTCAAGGCAAACGCCCTGGCTCTCGGATAATCGCTATGCGACAGACCAAACTCCAGTCCGGGTACCCAGCTAACGATAGCGTTAGAAAATGCCCATCAGGATAGTAGTGTGGCCCTTGAAATCCCAGAAGGATTAGGCCTATATCATCATCGGGCGCCGGGTCGACCGTGCTGGCGTACACCTGGTCTTTTACCACCCACCACAGGCTCTCTCCCCACTCACACCAGGGGGGAGGAACGTTTGTGCACGAAGTGGGGGAGCACGGGGAAGGGTCCCAGGGGATACAAGGGGAAAGGGAGGTCACTCACCAGAAACAGAGGGATACACGAACAAGACTCCCCAGGAGGGGGGGAACTAACCCACACCCCCACACTCCCCACGCTCACTCAATCCACTCACCACACTTGACCACAGGGATATCAGGGTAGGGATCACACGTGCTCACAAACAGCTCTATCCAGGTGCTCCACACAGTCGTCCAGGGAAGGGGAAGGGAAGGCACGCTCTCTGCCCTCCAAATCCTTGGTTGCTCTCTCTCTCTCTCTCTCT
>QEPC01003339.1:171536-185848 GCA_003113815.1 Sphenodon punctatus
TTTTAATCCCCCGCCCATTTATCTATTTATTTATTGTTTTCTAGCCCTGTTTTATTGATGTATTTTATATTTATATTTTAAGTGAATTTTAATTGTTTTTATTGCTGTTGTTAGCCGCCCCGAGCTGCATTGCAGGAGGGGGCGGGATATAAATTTGTAAAATAAATAAATAAATAAATAAATATCCATAATTTCTATCTCCAGCGAGGCAGCAATGTCCTGGCTCTACTCACTAGTAGTATAGCAGTGTAATTTATATCAAACACTCTTCAAACTGATCTTATCAGTTTGAGAGGGTCCCTGAGACTGGAAGTCCCACCTTCTGCACTAGTAGAACCTCCAGGTTTTGTGTGACATGCCCTTAAAGGGGGCATGGCCATGTGACCCATCTAAGAGCTTGCCTTACTGTGCTTGACCAATGGGCAAAGGCTTCATCATATTCGGGCCCCTGGTTCAGGAGAACTGGGACCCAATGGGTTGCTAGCATCACACAGTATAAAGGGGGGTCATGTGACCCCTCTAAGAACTCACCTTACTGCGCTTGACCAATGGGAGAAGGCTTTATCATGTTCATCCCCCTGGTTCAGGGGAACTGGGACCTAATGGGATGTTGATATGACACAGTAGGAAAGGGGGTCATGTGACCAGTCTAAAAACTCTTCCCACTGCCCTAAACCAATAGGTATCAGTTTCAGTGCACTATCCCCTTCCACTAAAGAAGGGTGATTGAACCAATGGGGTAGTAGGGTGACTTGCAGAAAGGGGGGTCATGTGACCTTTCTATGAACTCATCTTATTTCTGTGAACCAATCTGAAAGGGTTTCAGGGGTGTGGGTCCTGTGGTATAGTCTCCTCATTGGGAGCATTATAGTACCACCCATTGGTTGTCTTTAAAAAGAGGGCCATTTTGTGAGGTTAGCCATTCTTGAACAACAGGAATGTTGTCAGAGAGAGAGAGGCTTTCATTACCTCCTACATGAAATGGCTTCCCTTGGTGGTGTTACCCTGTGTGGCCTTTGGAGCTTAATACTCCACCACTGGTAGCAATATGCTGACCACTGGCATTACTGAGCCATCTACAGCAAAGTAAAACCACAATCCCTTACCTTGGCAATGCAACCCCTATGGTTTCTTATGAGTCCACTACTCCTCTGAACAGTAGTAGAAGACCCCAAATAGGAAAGAAAATTGCAGCAACGCTGATGACGAGCACTCAGCAGCCTGCTGAGGAACCTGTGTATGAGTCTATGGATCTTCAGACCAGCACTCCAACTCCAGCAGCAGATTCAGAGATAAGTGGGATGGGACATTTGGGTGGGATAAAGAGAAAAGTAGAGAGAGCAGTAATACTGTATGTTTAATTTAACAAGTAAACAATGACTTTTTAAAATGCTTTTGAGGACCTGAACTTGTGGACATGAGTGAACATATCTTGTTTTTCCTGCTTTTCCTGCTTTTGTCCATGCATGATTGAAGGCACTGAAATGGATAAGAGAGACAAGAAGCAGTTAAAACAAAATTAAAAAAATTGTTTGAAATGTTTTTGTTGTCATTTCTGTTTTAGTCATATATGTTAGAATCATGGTTGCCCATGAGGCGTTGTTAAAAGGCCTTTATTACTCTCCAGGAGAGCCTGGCATTTTTGGATGGGTGAACCATCTTTTTCAGGCTGCAAAGAAACACAGTAATTCTTTGAATAAGAAAGAAGTTGCTTTCAGATCAGTATGTTTACACCTTGCACAAACCTGTATGCAAGCATTTTAAAAGAAACCAAACTCTTGTTTCCAGGTTGATACATAATGGCAGGTGAATTTGGTGGATTGCAGCACTTTTCAAAGGATAATGGTGGTGTTAAGTACATTTTAACTGTCATAGACATATTATCAAAGTATGCCTGGGCTGTGGGCCTAAAAGATAAGACAGGCAGAGAAGTGACTAAGGCCTTTACAGCTATTTTCAGTGAAGGGCCTGTGCCTGAAAAATTACAAACATATCAGGGGAAAGAATTTTTAAATAAGTCTTTTGGCAAATTGTTGAAAGAACATGGGATATACCATTTTGTGATAAACAGTCAAATAAAGGCAGGGATCATGGAGCGTTTTAAGAGAAAATTAAAATCAAAGATGTGGCGGTATTTCACAGCCCGCAATACCTTTCGCTATATTGATGTACTGCCTCAGCTCATAAAGAGTTATAATCACAGTTTCCACAGATCCATACATACCAGGCCTGTAGATGTGAGCTCCACAAACTCTCTGAGGGTGTGGAAAGCGCTTTATGGGGACAACTTGGTGGTAAGAAAGGAGGTGCCCTCTTTTTAAAAAGGGGACAACGTGAGAAGCTCTAAGTTCAAGGACAAATTTGAGAAAGGTTACGAGCAAACATTTACAGGGGAAATGTTCATAGTGGATGATGTCCTCAGCAAGGTATGGAGGCCTGTGTATACATTGACAGATTCTGAAGGTGAGATGATCATTGGAACCTCCTATCCTGAAGAGCTTCAAAAAGTCAACCCTAATCAGGAAAAAGTGTACAGGATTGAAAAAGTGCTAGCCACAAAGGGGAAAGGAAGAAACAAGCATTGTCTGGTGAAGTGGCTAGGTTGGCCCAATAAATTTAACAGCTGGGTAAATGCTTCTCAGCTCTGCAAAGTTTAATCATAGAGCATGGGTTTTATTTGCCCAGCAATGTGTGCAAAAATATGTTTCCTCATAACACCAGCACTGCTTTTACCATACAATTAGTTAGGCCTCTGGACCTCCCTGGAATGTGGGAAGTGGGATTGTCTGAAATACAGTATCTGCTCAGCTTGGATAATATTCGCATCCCAGTCACTTTTGAAATCAGCCAAAGAACAAAAGTATGGAAATATGCTCTCCCCTGAGGACGTTACTCGAGTGTGTCTGAAATACTGGTGCATATAAAAAACAATATACTATCTAATGACAGTGAATCACCACCAGCAAGCTTGAGCTATAACCGTGTGGTGAGAAAAATTTAACTTGAAGCCTCAGAACCAATCAGAATCTGATCATATAGATTGGGGACAACCCCTGAAGTGCCAACCTGGCAGTTTACCTACACCAGGTAGGGATGGGCGAACAGAACCAAGTTTGGAAATTCAGGTCGGTTCAGTTCAGAAATTCGGTTTGGAAGTTCGGATCAGTCGACCGAACTATTTGGGTTCGGTCGACCGAACTATTTGGGTTCGGTCGACCGAACTATTTGGGTTCGGTCGACCGAACTATTTGGGTTCGGTCGACCGAACTATTTGGGTTCGGTCGACTGAACTATTTGGGTTCGGTCCGAACTCTGAACTTCCGAACAAATTTCGGAAATTCAAACCCCATTGAACTAAATGGAATATTATCTTTTAGGGATGGGCAAATAGAGCCGAGTTCGGAAATTCGGTTAGGTTCAAAAATCGAGTTCGGTTTGAAAGCTTGGTTCACTTGACTGAACTGGTTGAGTTCGGTCCAAACTCCGAACTTCCGAACCGCATTCGCCCATCCCTAACACCGGGAACATTACAGGTGGTTTTCACTCTTTGTACCTGTACAGTGATATTGTAGAGCACCAGATCATGGGGGACTTTTATGTGCCACTGTTGCATTTTATCCATTTGCACGGAAACAATCATGAATTTGTCAACATCACATAAGACAAGCCACATTACATGCCTATGAGTAAGCACCACATTAACAAAATCAAGTTCAAGTTTTATTTAAGGGACTGGCTTTCACCATAACCCAAACACAACTCACAACAAAACAAAACAATCCATACAAAAAAATCAATACAAACCAAACCAAAACAACACACATTCAAATACAATGAACATAATATAAAAATACTATAAAAATATAGCTATACACAACCCTAACTTACAGGCTGATACAATGACCTATCTGGTGCTTCCCCAACACAACATTAATGCAATCATTAGAGTCTCTCACTTGCCCAGATTACCCTTTATCTCCCACAACATGTAATCCTGCAAACAAGTTTATAAAACTCAGAACCATAAGCAAAGCTCCACCCTAAAGATACCCATAATGCAATTAACAAGGGGCCTAAGTTTACACAATCAGTATTGAAATAAACACAGACCAGGACAAATTCATCTGGTTTTGTTTTGGCTAGATGGTGGTGAAACTACACCTGCACCTGCGGAAAGTGGTTGTTTTTTTAAGATGACCATTGTAAAAAATTATGGGAGTCTGTTGGTCTACAGAAACTATTACAAAGCTCAAGCTTGTTACGCCCTACACGGGTTTCATGGGGCCTCTGTGATGTATTTTGGGGATATTCTGAAGGCTTTTTCAAAAAGCAGTTCCTCTTTTGAGGAAGGGGCTGGAGATTATTAAGCCTTATGTAAAAAGAGCAGCATTAAATATAGGCAAAGATGTGGCGAGTCACATTTCTCGGGCTGTTTTTGAAAAGGTGGCCTCCACTGCCCTGCGAAAGGTGTCAGGGAATATGTATATACACAGAAGAAGAGGGATTAAGAGAAAAAGAGCTGGTGCAGAATGCGGCGACCTGTATCCTTACGGGGAAGAGTTGCCATGAGCACATTATACCAGTGCTCCGAGCTCTGCACTGGCTGCCAATAGTCTTCCGAGCCCGATTCAAAGTGTAGGTGCTTACCTATAAAGCCCTATATAATAATAATAATTAATAATAAATAATACAGTTTATTGTGTAGCCATTAGGCTATTATAATATAGATAATTTAAAACATAACAGAACGACAGCACATCAAGCTATACATAGCCTGAATCAATTCAACACTCCCCCCACAGCATTGCACAAACAGAATCATCTGGCCACCAAATGCCGCCAATCTACACCACAAAAACTGGAAGTTTATCCAGCTACAAGTTTAAAAGCATCAAGAGCTATAGGCGATTAATTTACCCTTGGGCCATTTATTTATCTTACCATCTTTGTGCCCAGGGAAGGGCTTACCCAGTCTTTAGGATGGCTTTCCTAGCTAACAGCACAGCATGGGCAAAATTGGCCGCCGATCGGGTGAAGGGGGAGTCACCCAAACTCAACAACCTTTGTAAAACCCAGGTACTTGGACACAAAAGCAGATGGGGGAGGACATCCCCAAGAAACTTTAGCCGGGGCCCTGCCAAGGCAGGGCAAGAAAAAAATATATGATCCACTCAGTCCACATCACCTGTATTGCAGAGTTCGCACAGTCTCTTATCGTAAGGAATGCCCTTATATCTTCCCTCCACCATGGCAGAGGGGAACACATTGCATCTCATTTTAGTGAATGCCACTCGTCTCTCTGAGTCCTGCCAAATAAAAAGATAATTGGGGCCAGGGGGTTAAGAGCTATATAGTCCTAACCTTGGGGTGATCTTTTGAGTGACCAACAATGCCTGCTCCGTTTGGCCCACCTGGTCCAGAAGCCTCTGATACAACAGCTTCTTAAAGGCTTTCAGGCCAACCCTCCTCCAGTCCTCAGGGACAAACCCCAGGTACAGTATCAGCAACTGAACTTGGGACAACCATGCATCCAGCAGCCCCGATTTCAAGGCTCGTGAAAACAAGGAGTCATCCCCATCGGGGGCTGTCATCAGTTTCAGCCAGTAGTTAATTGAGTACCGAATTACCAGGGCTTCCACTGGGACCACCCCCAACTCTATTCTTGCTATTACTTGAGGTGAACCCCTGGGAATACCCAGGATTGTTGTCAAAAAGCTGTTTTGGCTGCTTTCCAGCTTGTCTTTAAAATCCAAACCCCATATCAGAATGGCATACAGGGCCTGGGAAAGAGCTTTTGCTTTAAACAGGGCCAGCGCTGGAGCTGTCATCCATCCACCCTGTCCAAAATAAAATTTTAGAATAGTGGCCGAGGATTTCCTACATTGGGTTTTGACCAACTCAACGTGGGCCCTCCATGAGGCTACCGCGGAGAAGGTCACCCCCAAATATCTAAAGGTCTGGACTTGGTTGATGAAATTCCCTTTTATGGCCCAAACATTAGGGCTACGCTTCTTCTTACCGCCCACTACCAGAACCTTACATTTGGCATAGTTGAAAGACAATGATTCCCTAGCGCAAAAATCACTAAAGAGAACCAACTGTCTCCTTAGGCCAACAGCAGTTCGAGACAGTAAGACTGAATCATCCATGTAAAGGAGGAGCGGAAGGCTCTTATGAGCCAGCACAGGGGCATAGGTGTCCCCTGAGTTCATAAATGGGACCAGATCATTTAAATACAAGTTGAATAGCGCCGGTGTCAGTATACAACCTTGCCTAATGCTTCTATTTACCTGAACAGGCATAGACAAGGTCCCATGTCTATCCGTCCTGATCTGGAGTGAATTTGCCTGGTGGAGTTGAATTAGCAAATATAAAAGTCTTGGCTCTATAGAGGACCTTCTAAGCTTTAGCCACAACCGCTCTCTATTAATTGAGTTAAAGGCCTTTTCCAAGTCTATAAACCCTAGGTATAATTTGCCGTTATAAGTTGTATATTTCTGGATCAGAGAGGACAGCAGCATGATGTGATCTAATGTGGCCTTCCTGCACAGAAGCCAGCCTGCTCAGGCGCAATAAGATGGAACTCAGCAATCCATGCCTGTAACTTCCGAAGAAGAAACTGACTGTATAATTTACGTATCACACTGAGTAGGCTGATCGGGTGATAATTGGCCGGGAGTCTGGGGTCCCCTTTTTTAAAGATGGGGACCAGTATGCTCTTCAGCCAAGAGCTGGGGATGATCCCAGACTCATTAATTGCTGTAAAAAGCGGGGCCAAGAGGGTCGCCCACCACTCTGGGAAGCTCTTAATCAAGTTCGTTGATATGCCATCCGGACCAGGGGCCTTCCCTGCCCTTAAGCCCTGGATTAAGCTATCAGTTTCATCCACTGTAACTGGGGCCATGGTTCAAATTGCTGGATCGCACCCAAATCCAAAGTACAAGCCTCCCAGAGAGAGGCTGAGTATAAGATGCTATAGAAAGTCTTCCAAGCCTTAGCTGAAATTAAGGGGGACCACCACCTAGAGCCATCCTTCCCCAGAGACTGTATTAGGGACCAGAACTTAGTTGAGTCCCTTCTCAAAACTGCCTCCTGCAGTTTTTGCCATTGGGTCCTGCTGTTTGTTTTCTTTTTGGCTGCCATCAGCTGCTTGTAATGTCTTCTTCTGACTTCTACTGCCTCACGATTATAAGCCTACGGTGACACCCTTAAATACCTCAAAAATCTCCTAAGATCAGATCTAGCCTTTAGGCAATCGCTGTCGAACCAAGCTGGGGGTCTGTTGGACTTCCCCTGATTAGGCTGGTATACTGTGTCATAAAAAATAATCTGCTGAAGCAGGAGAAGGAGACTATCAAACCCAGGAAATTCCTTACCTTTGCACTGTGAGGCTTGCTGGCAAAGCTCCCTAATCTCCTGCTGCTCGATAAACCTCCTAAAGTCAGCCACAACACATTCTGGGCACTTCCTCCTAATCCTAGTACCGAACCTCAACCCCTCCTCTAACTCCACATCTCTTTCTAACTGGTCATCTGAAATCCTGCCTCCTTCTTTAAGCTCCAGGAGAAGTGGAAGGTGACAGGTGTCGGGTCTCGAGATAACCTCTAACTTGATGACCATGTCAAAATCATAGGATGAAACCAAAAAATAATCTATCACACTGGACCCAAAAATTGAGTGGAAAGTAAAACTTCCTGCCTGGTCTCCCGGAGCCCGGCTGTTAATCACAGCTAAGTCCAGAGTATCCATTAAGAGCTCCATGCTGACTTGCAGCGGGCTCTCATATTGATCTTCAGATACTCATGGAGGGAGCCAAGGGGAGTCCTCCAGCCCCTCTACCAAGGGATCCCTCCCCTGTGAGGCTGGGTTTCCCATCCTGCTATTAAAGTCCCCTCCTAAGTAAAGGGGGCCCTCGGGATAGTCTTCCTGTGCCTTGAGAAGCAAATTGACCATTTGGCACCAGATGTCATCCGAATAGTGGCCAGAATATGGTGGAGGGACATATAAACATTTCCCAGTAGGAACTTCCTTACCTTAGCTGGGTACCATAGATACAAAGCAGAATTCGATTTATAAATTCCTAATTCCTTTATTTGCATCCCTAGATCTGTTGCTACCAACATAGCGAGACCCCCACTGGGCCTCCCCCCCCCCGGGGGGGGAGGTGGCCCCTATACAAAAAGCTTTATAGCTGTTCAAATACATATCGGGCGTAGTTCCTGGAAACCAGGTCTTTTGCAGTAAAATAAAATCATATTGCCCCCAAAACAACAAAAAATCAAAATCCTGGCAGCGGGCCTTGCAGCCCGCAATGTTCCAGGATATCAGGGTAAGAGACCCCTGGGTATTCAGACCTAGTCACGACTGTGAGGAAAAATCCTGCACCACAGGGCACCTTTGCAAAGGACTTTTATTTGGGCTTGAAATCGCTAACGGAATTCCCAGAGGGGCCTCCTGAATATCCCCTCCCTGGCCAATCAAGATGCTTGACTCCTTCTGGCCAGAACCATATCAGGTCCTCTGAGAGTAGTGACTGCACTCTCACATAACAGTGCCAACTTCTTGCCCTCCACCAAGGCCACAACCTGGACCACCCCAGGAACCGACTGGCCAGGGTCCGTATCCCACCCACTAACCTGATGTACCATCCCAATGGGGGGGGCAGTGGCTGCGGAGCATCAAAAGCCAATCCCTCAGAGTCCCTGGTGCCTACGCAGTTACTGGGGAGGGCTGTCCCTGGGGCCCAAGTCCAGTTACCTCCTGGAGAAGGGGTAGATACACGTTCCCTCCCTCCCATCTCCAGGCCAGTCCTCTTGAATCTCAATGAGAATAGTTGTCTTTGGACTACCTCGAGCCTGTCTACCAATTTGGCTGGAGTAGGGGGGGAAGGCAACCCCGAAAGCCAGGCTGGATTCTAGCAGTCTGCATCTCAATAGAGGTCTCCTTAATGCTTAGGACCTCTAGGTCCATAGAGTGTTCCTCCCGTGTCATGCTGCATAATTGATTCATGACCCTAGGATGGACCATCTGAGTCCCCAACTCTTCCACCTTCCTGCTTTGCTGGTCACATGAGGGGAAAGGCTCTAAGGAGGGGGCTGCCTGGAAGGTGACTACCTGGCACTGGATTTGAACTGAAGCCCAGTTGCCAGGGGATGGGAATGGTTGAAAAATTCTTGACACACAAATTCCTCTCCTTCCCAAAGACTCCCTTTTTAACAGAATGCTACTGACCAAAGACAGTGTTAGAAAAGTCACTAACACAGCTTGTCTGTCCTTTATCGTAGGCAAGTGGTCAACTGAGACCAAGTCATGCTGAGTGATCTTTACTCTTAGTAAGATCCTTATATGCTCAGCTACATCCAGGATGATCTCCCACCTGGGCTTGGGCCAACCTCTAACTGGGTAAACTGAAAAAACTAATACATTGGGGGTAACCCTAAAACACCCTCCATCCTCCACCTGACACTCTGTCATACCCGATTGAATCGGGCCCAGTACAACAGAAGGGTGGGCTAAGGCAGGGCATAGTGGCAATCTCCCCAACGAGCACACCTCATCCCGATGGAATCGGGCCCGCCCCCAAGCATCTGTGGTCATAGCTGGCTCTCACTCAGTTTACACATTCATTGCAGTCTATAAGGATGTGATACGGGAGAGTACAAAATGTAAAGTGTCCACTGTAAGCAACAAGTTGTCTGCCAAAAAAGCTGCCAGCCCATTGTCTGCCTGGGGGCCGGCAGGGGGAGGGGGGAATACAAAACTGTGGGGACAGCTTCGAACCGGGGCACTGGGCCAATGGAACTAATGAATTAAACAATGTCCTGTACCTGCTTGCTTCAAAAGTCTCAGTATCGGGAGGGGCCTGGGAAGGATCCAAGGATGCAGGCTGAAGACATAAAAAAAGGTCCTCTTCTCACCGTACTCGCTGTGATGGAAAGTAGCTATCAATTTTCTGCTGCTTGGCTCCATAGGACTGAGACAGGAGACTCTCTGCCGACTCTCCCCTTCCTTGTTTACTTGTTGCCATAACCTTACCACACTGCACAAACTCCCCACCTAGCAGCTACTGCCCCACCTGCCCCACGCCTAAGGGCTGCATGCAGGCCGGCTTGCTCTTTTAACCAGCGCCGGTTTCTCCCCCTCCCCTCCGGTGACAGGTGTCTCTCGTTACTCACTGGCTCCAAGGTTGGGATGGGAAAACCAAGCGTGACTCGGGGTTGCCCGCTACATGCTGCTGTCGGCCGACTTGCTCTTTTAACCTGTGCCGGTTCCTCCTCCTCCACTCCTGTGACAGGTGTGTCTCATTACTCTCTGGCTCCCAAAGCCCTATATGGTCTGGACACCTCCTATCTGTGTGACTGCCTCACTCTCCATGCCCTGGATCAACCCCTGCCATCCACCATGGGCACCTTTCTTGGTGTCCCCGGGGTGGCGTGGGGGGCTACAGTGGAGAGGATGTTCTTGGTGTCGGCACCTAGGCTGTGGAACTCCCTTCTGGTGGAGGCCTAGCTGGTCCTGGCCCTTGACTCATTTCAATGACAGTGCAAGACCTGGCTGTTCCACAAAGTTTTTGGTGAGGTAGGTAGGTAAAGGGAGGGTTGACGGTGGCTTGGGAGGATGGGTTTTTATTTCTTTTATGCCTCCAGTGTTTTAATCCTCCTTATTACATTTTGTTTTTAGCTTTGATGTTGTTTTTAGTTTGTTTTAATTGTAAGCCACCCAGAGCTCCCTGTGGCAGGATGGGCGGGATAATAAGTTTTTAAAATAAATAAATAAATAATATATAAAATGTCACGTGTGCAACAGGTGGGCCCTCCACAGGCCTTTAAAAGAAAAGCTTTTAAAAGACAGGCTTGTCAGAAATAGAAAGTCAAAAGGAGGAGAGCAGTGAGAAAGAGGAGGTGCGCTGCTTCAAGTAAAAAAGATATTTTAAAAATAATATATATTTTATTCACTGTGGATCTGAGGAATGTACCAAGTTTGAACCTGACCTATTTCAAATAACCCCTACACAAACCAGCATCAAGAAGTGTATGTACATCGAGATCCTGCCTCTGTCGGCTGTGGGGGAGGTACTGCATTATGATTTGTTCCTAGCTGGAAATGAAATAGATTATATGCATTGAACAACATGTTAATCTACCTGTGCTGCAAGATTATCAAGGGAAAAGGGGGAAATCTTGAGTCAGACACTGAGGTGGGACTTGTGAACTACCCAGTGGCCTCCATTTTCAGTCAGGTAGATGTTACACTGGGAGATTGCCTTATTAGCCAAAGTAACAACTGATTTCCATACAGGGCTTTTATTAAATGTATGCTGAATTACATCAGTGACACCCTAGCTACCCAATTTTCTGCAGGCCTGTTTTACAAAGACACCACTGGTCAACAAGAAATAACAGAATTGGAGGTGGGTAATGAAGGGTTCAGGAAGAGGGTGAAGCTGAGCGCTGAAATCAGAAAGGTTGAGCTGCTGGGGCATCTCCACAATGACCTGTTTTTTCAAGAAAAACTTTTGTTAAACTGTGTGGATATAAAGATCAATCTGACTTGAAACAAGGACTCTATTTGCTTGGAGATAATGATCCAACCAAACGAAACAAATTTTGAATGTCTCACTTTTTGTGAAGAAAGTACGGGTGACCCCTGGAGTTCAAGTTGGAAATACTGAGACCCTGCTTACCTCTAATGCTAAATACCCCATGGACCATGTGGGAATGAAAGCGTTTAGTATCCCTGCAGGAAGTCGTGTCAGTAACCAGGAGAACCTATTCCTGGGGCCGCTACCTAAGCTGGTAGTCTTTGGTTTTGTTGATAATGATGCTTTCAGTGGAAATTATTTTAAAAATCCATTTAACTTTAAGCACTGTGATATTAATTTTGTAGCAGTGTGTGTGTATGGGCAGCAAACCGGCAAAGCCGCTGCAGCCAGACTTTGTAGTGGGAAACTTTGTAAAAGAATAAATGAATCTGGTAAGCACATGAAAGACTGTGCACTGTTAATCAATTGTGATGAGTTTGTACATGGATATACGTCATTTTCCTTTGACCTGTCTCCTGACCAGGAATGCAATGACCATTACTTCTTGGTTAAAAATGGAAACCTGAGGGCAGAAATATGCTTTGATGCAGCTTTTCCACTTACCATCAGGATTGTCTATGACTTTTTTGACAATGTGATAGAAATTATCCTGAGGACAAACGTCGTGTTTGACTACATGTAACAAGGACACCCTACAGCTAGTACGTATTTTTATCAAAGGATCTCCATATGAGAATAACTTTATTGGATGTGTTCCCAAGTGATTGACTCCCCAAGCAGAAAGTAGCCCAAAGTCCCACTGATCTGGTTGTCAACACCCAGACCTGTCCTGGAGAACATTGGATCGCTATCTACCTGACAGAGAAAAACCATACAGAGTATTTTTTAACTCTTATGACCACCACCTCCCAATAGCTTTTTGTTTCCTCCCGGTAACATTTTGTCTCCTAGTAGCATTATAAAATTTTAAAACGAAAACAGGGGTAGGGTTTTATTTCAATGCAAACAATTACAAGACCAAAGTTCTGTGGCTTGTGGATATCACTGGGTGAAAACAGACATGATGCTAACCACCCTTTAACCACCCTTGATGGTTATTTATGCATATTTCAGGGCTGTATTGGTATCCTATGCAGCCCTGAAACATGCATAAATGACCACCAAGGGGGGTTAACATCATGTCTGTTTTCACCCACTGTGTATTTTTTCTACACCACCATTCCAAAGGTTTATCTTTTGAACAAATTTTAGAACTGTATTCTGATAATTTAACAGAAAATAATTTAATGGTAATGCAGGTCTCCTTGGTTTACTGAGGGCCTGCGGTGTTTGAAGTGGGAGAGCAGGCAGTTAGAACTATGGTGGTGCTGGACTTGCGACCAGTATGATTGATCACAGCATAAGAGCAGTTTAAAGGTCTATTCTGTGGCGGTGCAGGCAGCAAAGAAGCAGTACTTTACTGTCCTTATTGCATCTCCAAAATCACGTCCAGCGGAGCTTTTCCGGGTGGTGAAAGTCTTGGTCAGTCCTGCCTGCCTCCACCTGGACCTGGAGCAATCCAGTGACTGCTGTGACCAGTTCATCAAGTACTTTGTAGATAAGATCGCTCACATCCACCACAATTTCAGTACCACAGTTATTGCAGAGGATCATCTTGGGGCTATGGATGCCCCGTCCTGTGCTGTTTTGTGGGATCGGTTTCAGATGGTGTTGCCTGCCGATGTGGAGTCCTTGTTGGGATCTGTTTGTGCCACTACTTGTGAGCAAAATCCATGCCCATGCTGGCTGGTGAAAGTCAGCCAGGAGACGCTACAGTCATTGCTGGTTGGGGTGGTTAGTGCCTCCCTTTGGGGGGGGGGCAGGGTGCCTGATTGCCTAAAGGAGACTGTGGTTAGATGCCTGCTCAAGAAACCATCTCTTGACACTGATGCTCCTGCCAGTTATCAGCTGGTCTCTAACCTTATTTTATTTATTTTTATTTATAGATTTCTACCCTGCCCCTCCTGCCACGCAGCTCGGAGCGGCTCACAACATTAAAACATACAATAAATTTTTTTATTTTTTTAAAAAAATTCACAATCATATTAAAATATTAAAACAGGGCAAAAAACCAATATAAATATAAATAGGTGGGGGAACTAAAACATTCCCCTACCCCTCCCTCCCAAAGTCCTGGGCGAACAGCCAGGTCTTACAATTACATCAGAATGTTAATAGGCTAGGAGCCAGGCGAGCTTCCTCCGGAAGGGAGTTCCAAAGCCACGGCCCTACCACCAAGAATGCCCTCTCCATCATGGCCCCCCGCTTAACACGGGGGACCTCCAGGAAGGCACCCCCAGCAGACCGCAGGAGCCGCTCTGGGGCACGAAGGGTGAGGCGGTCCCTAAGGTAAGAGGGGCCAAGACCGTGTACGGCTTTATAGATCATCACCAACATCTTGAACCTGGCTCGACATGCTATCGGCAGCCAGTGCAGAGCTCGGAGCACTGGTGTAATATACTCCCAGCGGCCCATCCCCATAAGAAGATGAGCCGCCGCATTCTGCACCAGCTGCAGCCTCCGAACCAGGAACAAGGGAAGCCCCGCATAGAGCGCGTTACAGTAGTCGTGCCTCAAGGTGACGAAGGCATGGATGAGGGAGGCCAAGTCCGGGCCGGAGACAAACGGATGCAGCCTACATACTAGATATAGCTGGTGGAAGGCAGCCTTAGTGACTGCCTCCACCTGCTGCTCCAGACGCAGATCCGCGTCCAATATCACCCCCAGACTC
>QEPC01003339.1:188774-216082 GCA_003113815.1 Sphenodon punctatus
GTAGGTCTTCCCCCCGTGACCTCACGGGTGGAGTCCCACAGGGTGCCATTCTGTCCCCCCTCTTGTTTAACATCTATATGCAGCCATTAGGGGAGATTGTGAGGGGATTTCAGGGCATGCAGTATCATCAGTATGCTGATGATACTCAGCTCTACCTCCCCTTTTCTATAGACCCAGGCCCTGCAGTCTCCTTATTTTCTCAGTGCCTGAAGGCTGTGGGGGCTTGGATGAGGTTGAGCCATCTGCAATTGAACCCTGAGAAGACGGAGGTGATGTTGGTGGGTGAGGGCTTGGGGGACCTGGGGGTGGTTGAATCTCCTCTTGTTGGGGGGGTTCACCTTCCCATGGTCTCTCAAGTGTGGAGTCTGGGTGTGCTCCTTGATTCGAGATTCAGTCTGGAATCTCAGGTTGTGGCCATGGCAGGGAGTGCATTTCAGCAGTTACATCTTGTCCGGTGGCTTCGGCCATATCTCTCAGACTCCGACCTCGCCTCTGTCTTCCATGCCTTCATCACCTCAAGGCTGGATTACTGCAACACGATCTACGTGGGGCTGCCCAAGAAGCTGGTCCAGAAGCTGCAGCTGGTGCAGAATGCTGCAGCCTGTCTCCTTACTGGGGTGGGTTGCAGGGAGTGCATGACACCAGTGCTCTGGGTTCTGCACTGGCTGCCTATAAAGTACCGGGCCAGGTTCAAGGTGCTGATTTTAACCTTTAAAGCCCTTCACGGCCTGGGCCTGCTTATCTGTGGGACTACCTCACTCCCCATGTGCCTGTGCGACCCTTGAGATCATCCGTGAGAGCCTTTTTGGAGGTTCCCTGGGTGAGGCGGGTGGCCACTGATGTTAGAACTTTTTCTGTGGCTGCCCCTGTGCTGTGGAATTTGCTCCTGGAGGAGGCTAAGTTGGCTCCCACTCTCCTGCTATTTTGGCATGTATGTAAGACCTGGCTGTTCCGTCAGGCTTTTGTCAAGGGGTAAGGGTGGGGTGGGGGTGGAGTTTCCCCCCACATATTGTAATTTTAAATTTGTTTTTTAAAATTGTATATATTATTTTTATTGGATGCTGTTTGCCGCCCCAGGATGCCCTGAGGGCAGGAGGGGCGGTATATACATTTTGAATAAATTAAAAAATAAAATAAATAAATTTGTAAAAACTAAAAAGTACTGTCTATTGGGCAAGCCCAGGATGGCACTGGGCATGTTTCAACAATCCCAGACATGTACTTTCTGCAGTGAATTTCATAGTCAGGTTTCTCAATAAAGCACCCTCTAGAGGTGATTAAAGGTACTTGGTCCCCTGTGTCATTTGTTCTATATACCCCTTTAAATAAACAAATACACAATGATTTTTAAAAAGCATTACAATATTTTATTTTAAGCATATTTACAGAAGAAGGAGAAAACTCACAGTATATTACAAATTTATCCAATGAGATACTGCAGGCAATTTTCTAGAAGGGCCCTCTGTGAAGGATGCCTGATTAGACCCTGGGGATGAAGTAGATGATTTCATGAACTTGAGAAGACTTCTGTTGGCAGGGTTGTGCACCAAAAAAGAAGGCACATTTAGTTCTGCCATGGCTTTCAC
The DNA here is from genome assembly GCA_003113815.1 of Sphenodon punctatus. Classification (NCBI taxonomy): domain Eukaryota; kingdom Metazoa; phylum Chordata; class Lepidosauria; order Sphenodontia; family Sphenodontidae; genus Sphenodon; species Sphenodon punctatus. Next base: position 190,361 of record QEPC01003339.1, read on the forward strand.
AAAAACATCCCAGCCAGTAGGTGGGTTTTTGAGAGCATGGGCTTGAGTTATGCTTCTGACCAAGTTGAACATATTGGAACCTAGGACAGCTGTGCCTTTGTACAAGAAAGCCCCTTTGTCATCCCAAGAATTATGTTCCCTGTTTTGTCTAATTTTGTTGAGCAGTACTTGTGCATTTTTAAAATAGTATTTACTCATCCCAGACAACACTTCCTGAAAGACAGGATCTTACACTTTTGATGTTTCTGGAGGGTGACTGGGTGAGATCTCTACTGTCCCAAGTAGGAACAAAGTTAGTTTTTCTTTATCCATTTCACCCTGCTTTACATAGGTTAAATATTTTTGAAGTACAGAGGAATAATGTTTTGTCTTTTCATACTCTGTTAAGTCTGTCCTGTGCAGAATGATTTTCATGTCTGCATCCAATAAACGAGTGGTGGTCGCTCTGATGTTTTCCTCCATTGAAGGAGTTCCCCTTAATTTCTCCAACAGCTGGCTTGGTACCAGGTTTATTTTCCCAGCATATTCCATTACTATCTTGTCAAAAGACTGGTAATAAGTGGAAGGGCTATGCTTAACAATGGCCTGAGAAAACCCCCAGATTGCTTCACCAGGTTTCTCTTTCTTTTAAGAGACACTTTTTTTATTAGTGAAGTTTTTTATGAGCTTCTGCTTTTTTCTTAGCACTCCTACCTGGCGCGGTGTAAGAGGTAAGATGTAACACCCCTTTAAGGTGTTGAGAGAAATTTCTGAGATGGCCGTGAACAAATCATCTGAAGCAGAGCACAAAATAGCTTTTCTCTATTGGGGAGGTGTCTTGATAAGCAACTTTAAGAGTGGGTTATTTCTCTTCAGGCACCCTGACTTGTTGTCAGTGAAAGGGAATTCAAATGGTGGACTATTTATAGATCACTGCCTTTTATACCTTGTTGCTGATTTTTTTCAAAGTATACACCCCTGGCGAATGAGGTGGGGAGAGCCCTGTCCTCAGCCTGTAATCCTCAGGCTTAAAGGTATTTAAATTCACTATCAGATAACCATAAAGCTTTTTGGTAGTGTCCTCAAAAGCTTCTAAGAAAAAATTGGATTTACCTGGGTACGTTTGTCGAGCCAGCATAGCAATTTGTAATGTATCCCTGGGGATTTTAAATGGAATCATGTACTAAGTGTTTAAGCTGATGGTTTGCATTTCTTTCCGCAGCAAAAACCATTTTGGACTATATAGAAAATACTTAAATTTCCATGATGCACATACTTAGTGAACGCTTCCTTGATTTCACCATTTTCACAAGTTAAGCCAGTTAACTTTGCCAGCAGGAAATAACTCATCATCATTAAATGTTACAGGAAGGCCATCCAAAAACTTGATAAAGGGATATTTACAATGTAGCTGAAGGTATAAAGTAGGGGTGGGTAACCTCAGGCCTGGGGGCCAAATGTGGCCCTCGGTAAGTTTTTACGTGGTCCCTTTCCATTGCCTGGATCTGGCCCCTGTATCCAGTCTCTACTCTCAAACACTGAAAAACTGAGCTCAGGATAAGGGATCAGAGAAGAGGGCATGCACACAAGGGTAGGAGACAAATTAATGGCACAGATCCATCATCTGGACCCTCCTTTCCTTGAATATACCCATTAAGCACCCTCACCCCAACCTCTATTAGGCTCTCGGTGCTCCTACTAATTTTCAGTGTAGCCCCCAGGACAGAAAAGGTTCCCAATCCCTGGTATAAAAGTTGCCAGCAGCTAAAACACCATATCATATTCTGAGGCATAGCACTGAGCATTCTGTCACCATTGTCCAGTACATTATTTATAAATTAAATTTTTCCACAGTTGCTTGGTCCTGTGAGAATGACTGAGAATGGTGCAGCCACCTTGGGTCTATGTTTAATACCTGTAAGGGATAGTATTAAACCTTTCTTTGGTCACTCTATCATAAACCACTTTTTTGGTTTTCTTAAGTGTCTTTGTTTCTAGATGAAACTGCATTTTGTTTCTATTGATGGTTGCTGAATCAGTGTTTCTTTTTCACTCACTTTATAATTCTGAACCAGGTCATTTAGACTCTCAAAATTGATTGTCTCACAGTTTGTTGCAGTCAAGGTAATGCCCTTCAGTTTCATACAGGCCTTTCCCCCAGACAGTTTGTAACTGTATGTTTTAGGGCCTCCTGACACCTCTTCCACAATATGCTGATCTGATGGCATTTCAGTCATCATCTCCCATAAATAATCCACCAAAGGTGGGTCCGAGTGGCCCTCACGACTCACAAATATCACAGAATCTGTGTTATGGTAAAGACACCTGTCTTGCAACTTGTCTAACACTCCTTATAGTTCTAAGCATGCACAGGCAGTGGTGAAGTAAGCTATAAAAATGTTAGTATTTACAGAAATTGTACAGTGCTTCCAACACACACAGGCCATTTCATCATCTAAAAATTCACAGATGAAACCACATAGTGTGGAGAAAATATATACTCAAAAAGGGCATCAGGAATGGTAGGAAGGTTTGTTCACTGCCCAAATTTCCCCCACAAAGAATTTAACAATAATTTATCAATTTGACATTTTGCAGAGTTCACTTCAATATGAACTTCTTTTTCATAGTAATCCTCAATGTACTTGTTTTCTTGTAATTCAGTGGGACAGCAGTTGGAATATCCGGAGGCCTCTTGTTTTTGATGAAGGTGCATTTTAATATACTCAGAAAACAAGGTGTTTGATTTCCCCCCCGAAATCCCAGGCTTAAAAAAATCTTTACTATCCTGTAACCCTTCACTAAATCAGCATTTAGTTCAATAGTGCACCATGTCCCCTTGAGGACCCTCTCCTCATCAGTGTGAATGCATGTTTCTTGTTGCTTAGTTTCAGAACACATGAGACACAGAAGAACCATGAGTTTTCTACTCACTATAACAGGCAATATGGGGGGGGGGGACTTCTGTGAGGGGTACACCTTAACTCTTGCAATTCCAAAATAGTCTGAGAGAGCCCTGAGATTTTAATAAATAATGGTAGGGTGGCCAATGGGGTATTATTTTGCTTGTTTGTTTACAAAATGGTACAGTCTTGTAAAATCATAACAACGTATTTCTTCCCTAGGTTGTGTTTTGTAATAGAGGCAGATAGGATTAGTCCTCCCCCCAAACAGTGCATCCCTAGGCAACAAAGGTTGTGGCATTTCACTAGTTTTTAAGTAATCCTGAAGCTCCCTATCTGAATCCAACAAGCTCTTCTACTCATGCTCCCAGATGGTTCTAACTACAAACCCTTTGCTACTGTCAGAGGGGAGGGGAAAGGATGGGGGGGACAAGGGTAGCCCAGGCGCACCACACACTCTCAGGGAGCTCTGTTGTATTAGATGGCGGTCTCGGTGGCCCATCAGGATAGTATTTTGGCCGTTCCTTGGGCTTTTGCACCTGGAACTTGGGCCCCTATCATCATAGGGCACAGAGCTTGAATTGGACAGGCTTCTTGCACACCACAGGGGGATGGTAAAAACTGTGGGGGTTGGTTCAGGGGGTTTGAGGTAAGGACCCAGGGTAGGGGGAGCAGGAATGTAGGGACTTGCACAATGGAGCGGGGTAGGGAAGAGACGGGGACCCAAGGAGGAGGAAGAAACATCAGGCCTGCAGGCCCCTTCACACCACACACTTGCGCACTCTAGGAGTAACCGGGAAAGGGGGTTCAGGCAAACACAGGGAAATACAAAGAGTCACTTCAAAACGCGTCAACCAGGAAGGGGGAAAGGCAAGGGGATATGGAGGCAACAAGGGACACAAACACAGAGGTGATATCACAACAGTCTTGCACTTAGCTTTCAAGCGAGGGGGCTAGTTCATCCAGACGTAAGCTCTGTTCACTGGCCCCGAACTTGCTGTGAGGCCGGTTTTTGAAGAGGAAGCCCCGCCCTCTGCACGCTCCTGGAGGCGTGCAGATCGGCGCAACGGGGGGCAGAGCCTGACTGCGTGGTGGGGCGGTCCCGCTGTCGGCATCCTGGCGGGGCATGTGGGAGGCCTAGTCCACTGCGGAGGTGCCTCCGCCTGGTTCGTGCTGATAGGGGCAGGGCTTCTGGTGAGAGGGGGTAGCCGTCGTGCCAGGGAGCGGCCGCTGCAGCTGACAGCTACTGAGAAAATTAGCCTTGCATGGGGTCTGGAGAAAAAGATGTCCAAAATCTGTCCCTGTCAAAGGGTTCTGCTCTCTCTCTCTGTAACAGGTGACACAACCATGATAGAAACACCCATTGAATTCAAAGACAATGGGTTTACCATTGATAACCATGTACCCATCTAAATAATAGTGGCCCACTTGAAATCCCCCACCTTGCAATGCATGCTGAATTTAAATTTTTCTTTGTGGTCTATAAAAGACAGACGTTTAATGGATGAGGATGAAAACCTCTTTGTTGTAGTTGTCTGGAGGGGTAAGAGCTATGGTCATTAGCTGTAAAAGTTAGGGGTGTGCAATTAGTTTTCGTTATTATGATAACAAAAATAACATTTTTTATTTTATTTTTCATTATTGTAATAACAAAAATGAGAAATAATAACAAAAACAAAATGAATTTTTGTTTTTGAAATAATGGGGGGAACCCAAAAACGTATTTCCAGCTATAATTTTTGATGTTTTTGTTCTATTCTGATTAATCTTGGAGACCCTGTACCCCCAGTGTAGGGCACTATGTGTATCAAATTTCAAAATGATTAGATAAAGGGAACCAATGTTAGAAACAATTGAATGCTGTAATTTTAAGAAAAGCTCCATTCACATTCCTGGCTACATCTTCTTTATCTTGAGTTCAATTTGCATGAAACCTGGGAATATTATGTTCCTCCCCAAGACTACAAATTCTGATAAATTTCAGAATGGTTAAATAAAGGGTCCTGATGCTATAAGTCATTAACTTGAAAATGCATCTCTGGGTGTATCATTTTTATATTCCATTCTGTTTACAATGCATTTGTCAGGAATGTAATACACACCGTCTCTGTCATCGGGTATTTTCAGACACTACGAGATCATGCTCAACCACAGGGAACCATGGTCAATCCCGCAGCGGGGCCAAAGATCCCGGAACGTCTGTTCAGTGGCCACCAGATGTTCACCATAGTCAATACCCAAATGGGGTCAAAATCAACCACGCTTCCAGAGATCCCCGCCGGACCAGCTCCGAAAGTGTGATCAAAGAGATTCCTGATGGGAACCAACAAAAAATAACGTCTGGCTGGCAACCACTGGCCGGAATCCAAGGAGATGATTCCTGGAGGGGGACAAAGCATGCAGCGTTGCTGCCAGGCAATGAGCAACAACACAGGCAGCGGAGGGAGATTTAAAGGGCACACAGCAGCAGGGGGACAGGGCGGGATGGAGTGAGATGGAAGGGCGAGAGAGCAAGGGAGGAGGAGGAGGTGGAGGAGGTGGTGGTAGAGGCACAGGTGGGGGAGGAGGTGGTTGTGCTGCACCTGGAGGCAGTGGAGGGACAGCAGCAGCAGCAACAGCAGCTGGGACGGGCTGACCCGGCACCTTCTGGTTGTTCTGACCACAGCCAGGAATTGGCGGCACGTCTGTTGCACTGCCCCAGCCCGCGATTTGCCAACCCGATTCCCTCCCATGGTCCCGGTCCCATCATGTCTGTTCGGGGCTTTTTTTGACCATGGGGGTGGTTGTTTGGTTCACCCCCACCGGGGATCCACTGTGGTGAATCGGGACCACGTAACATCTGAAATCACCCATCTATGTAAAATTACAGGATAATTTGATAAATACCCTCAATTTTATAAGCAATTAAAATTGTCCCCTTGAAGACCATTATTTAGATAAATAGCAGCACATGCAGTTCCAGTCAGAGGCAGGCACCTGGCATGGAAGTGGGAGGGAGACTTTAGGAGGGAGGATAGGGAACAACCCAAAAGACTGACAGACACATTCACTGGCCAATTACTGCATTCTTCCAGCTTTACAGGACCAATTGGAGGTGGCTTCAAGGCAGGGAAAAGGGGCGGCCCTGAGGCAGACATATAAGGGACATAACTGGGACTTTGGGGATAGCATCCCAGCAATCAGGAGACATAGTTTACATATCCAGGCTGGCCAATTATCATCACAATCACATCCTGTAGCACTGTGACAGAGGACATAAAAGAATCTCTATTGGCTCTTTCCTAAACAGATGCTTCTGACTTCCCAGTAACAAGTCAGGGAGAAAAGTTGAGATGGCCACAGCACAGAATTAAGATATTTGGTTGACATTTCTGCTGGCCAATTGGCACCACAAGCAGATCTTATACTACACTGACACATAAGAGAATCCCTGGCATAGGCTCATTCTCTGCATATGCTGTGCAGACTATTAAACTGGGACCCTTTATCACAACTTTCTGATATTTGGCAGAAATCATCCTGAAGGTTTGAGATACAGCCTTTCCAAATTTCATTTACACTGGTTGGACTATAAAGTTGTTACATTCAGACATACATATATAAGTAAAATGCTTATACCACCAGGAACCTTTATCAAATACTTCTGAAAGTTGGTAGAGATGGTTGAAATTGGAAGAGGTATAAACATGCCAGGTTTCATCTACATTAGATGGGAGACAAAGAAGTTACAGCCACAAATGTATATGCAGATTTTTGCAAAATACCGCAATTCAACTGCTCATTTAATTGAATTCCTTTATCTAATATTTCTGAAAGCCAGTACATTTAATGACTTCCTTTGGAGGTATAATATGTCCAGGTTTCATCCAAATATAATGAAAAACAAAAATGTTACAGACAAAAATGTGTTTTCCATTGAAACCAAAAGAAACCGAAAAGAAAAGCAAAAAAGAAAATTTGTATATTTATGAAAATGAAATAATAAAAATGAAAACAAAAAATGACATGGCTTCCTGGTGCACTCCCTCTAGTAAAAACATACATATATTCATGGCTATATGGACAGAGGCTAAAGTTATATACTGAAAGCAGTCTTAGCTCAGTGTCACCAGCTGGTGTTGGCCTTTTTTCCCACCTCTACCAGAACTATTTCTGTTGTCATTTCCATAATTTCTTCCCTGTACATTTTACAGGCTTCCCTCACAATTTTAACATCCTGCTGACAATAATAAGCCAAGTCTTTTTGCAAATCAAAAGTTGTAATTGGATTGCTCTGATGCCACGCCAAAAATTCTGACTTCTCATCAGGAATCATACTGTGCACCCCATCATATTTAGGGTCAGGTAGAGGCCCTACATAATTTTGGTTTGCTTCTGTGTTTAAAAAAAAAAAGGGGAATACCCTTTACAATCATAAAAGCCAAGTCCATAGCCTTTGGGAGCTTCTTCAGTAAAAAAATTAAAGAATCGATGAAACATATTTTTAAAGCTGTTGCTGTAATACACATGAGCTTTCCACCCTGTGGTATTACCTGAATCTCCATTTTTTCTTTGAGCAGCTGTTTGACAATAAAGTACCCATCTTAACCTTTATCAAGAACTAGATTCTACCAAAAGGGCTGTTTATTTTCAAAATGTTATCCATAAAGCCTTTTTTGGCCCCTACCCATGACTTAAAATTTAATTGTGTTCTGCTGCCAATACTAGTATTTTTGTATATCCATTGAGAGAGAGAGGAAAATACAGGAGGAAAGTTTAAATTCTTCCAGGAAGGAGCACCGTAAACAAAGTTACTTTTGGCTTAGCATCATTTTTGTTCAGGGGAACAGGGAGGAGCTTAAATGCAAGAGTGAAATTAATACAGTAGCTACCTCATCCCTTTTCTGAATGTAGACTGGGCATGCGTTTTTTCACAAATTCAGGGGTAAACATTACTTTTAGCACAACCCTTTCAAAGAATGTGAACAGCCATTGAAGAAATTTTACTATTCTAGTCAACTGAATAGTTTCCCCTATTTTTCCAGAGTGTAAGTTTTCAGTGAGGTGTTTTAAGTGTGTGTACCTGACATCCTAAAGGGATTATTAGGATCATTTTAAGGTATCTTAAGGGTGACTGTATCTGCTCTTGGTAGCCCCCAGCTACCTTGGCAGTCTTTTGCACTATACAGAAAGCAGATTTGGGGGACTCTCGGACCCAGCTTTAATTTTTAATCTTTGGGACCTACAAAAAGTAGGATAAGGTTTTTCACTACAAACCCTTTACCAAGAACTAGATTCTACCAAAGGGGCTGCTTATTTTTTCTTTATTATTATTATTATATATATATAAACATCATACAAACACAAATATATCATGTAAAAAAGCATTAAAAAAACCCACATGTCCAGCACTGGTTATCAGCTTCAACACATCTGTTAAAAACAGACCTCCATCCCCTATCAACTTCTAGGGCATCTTATCTCAATGTCCATCTGAAACTATGTAGCTTCTGCGGAAGAGAGCTTTCTCCATCACCCCTCTACTCATCTGTAAAACTGAATTTTTAATTACCCAGTTTTAGCTATTTCATATTCTTACATTTTTACATGTAAACATGTTATGAATGTATAGATCTTTTCATGGTTATTTGCTTGACACTAAACACCCCTACTAATTAAATAAAAGACATCCAGGGTTAAAGAAATGAAATTCATTCCTTCTCTGCTGATATTAAAACATTTACTAGGCTGCATACAGCCCCAGTAATATCACCAGGTTACAAGAACAAAAAGAGTTACTGTACTCTTTCATCCCATTAACAAAAAACTTTGTTTATGTACACGTAGTTTTTTTAACTACAACTGAACCCTCACATCAACACCCCTAAAGGGGTTCTTCCCACATTAACTTTAACTTATAACTCAAGCTGTCTAAGTATGTTAAAATCATGTTTACAAAGTGTCTCCATAAGAATTTTTAATTCCTTTTAAATATCTGCCTTTCCCCCCCCCCCCATTTGCAATGGCCAGCACTTGCTATCAGATTCAACACATCTGCTACACATAAGACGAAAGAGACCCCCCCAAACCATTGTTAGTGGGTGTGGAGACTTTTTGCATGTGTACTTTGAGTCAGTGAATGGTTGTTAGTGTGATAAATGTTGAGTGAGTGTGTGGAAAGGAATTTGTTGAAATTCCTATGTGCGTATTCCCCTGTGAGTGTGTAATTGAGGAGTCTCAAAATGAGTGACATTTGATAGGAATGAGTCTTGACGCTGGAATTGGAAGCGTAGCAGTGTGTGCCCTTTAGTGGTATGTCTCTCTCTGCTCCTTACAGATGAAAAGAATTTTCCTCAGTAAATCTTTCCTGTATGGATTTGATGTGAGTGTGATAAAATGGGGGGGCAGCAGGTCCACCCTCTGACCTGCCTAAGAGAAGCCCAGCAAAGTATGTGCACACGAATTATGGAGCAAATTCTTGTATGTTTTAGATAAGTTGAATTCCTATATTCAAAATGAACCTAACCTGCAGTTTCTTTTAATTAGTTGTTTTGATTTAGATAAAATTGCCCACCTCCATGGAATTTTAAAATCGAAGGGCAGCAAAGTACCTTTAAATCAATGGCATGCAATTTTGATTGGCATAATGAAACTTCAAAACATAAGGATGAATTTGAAGTCAGGTCTCTTTTAGACTCTCAAGAAATTTTAAAGACCCAAATAAAGCAGTTAATAAGTAATCAAAAACCTAATCAGGTGCCTGGAACTCCAACAGTTTCTTGGTATCTTCAATTTAAATTGCCTGAGGGCACAGATGCTTCTGAAGTGGATTTTTGCAGCCCTGCATTTCTACCACCTTATCATCCAAGCAATGCTGGGGTGCCCCAACCGCAAGTGCAGGATTCATTTTTGCCTGCTCATGAAGCATTTTCAATGTTGTCAGGTCCCTTAAAAGTATAGGCTGGTGCGTCACTGAGTTCTAACACCGTTAGTTTTACTATTGGGCTCAGCTGCTTTTAGTCCTGTTTTAGGCCGCACTAGTTTTAATTGGTTTTCATCATGTGGATAGCTTTGTTTAAGATTCCACAGGTATGCAGAGCAATTAAATAAGAAATGTTAAGGACTTCCAACAACTTAGTTTTCTGCTACCTTAGCCTGATTAGAAAACCTTGCTGAGGGAAAGGGAAACGGGGAAGTAAATTATGTTGTGGGTCTTAAATTTTCTGGCCTGTACCACAATTGTGGCCAACTGAAATGTTGGGAAGAGGATGTCCAGTCCAGTGTGGCCTATTGGACCAAACATTTGACTCTTCCACCTCTTTTTCTTGCCCAGATTGCCAGATCCTGTCCAGGCACCATTAGACATTGTTTTCTACTTTATATTGGAACAGTCTGAAAAGCTGTAATTCCTTTCATTTTTAGGAAGCAAATTTGGTCCCTTTTTGTTATAATTGTGTGTTGTAGTTTGTTAAGAATTTATAGCAAGGTATTGCCTAATGTTTCATCATTTTAATGATTTCAGCATGATGAGTGAGTGAAGCAGATCAAAACTGCAAAACGTGAAAATTAAGTTAACTTCTTAATGGCTTCTGCCTAAAGGAATTGATCCAGCTATTGTGTTTGTTTGAACAAAATAGTACGATACCACCTTGTAAAACACCTATTTTGTCCTAAAATGTGTGAAGTACCTGTTTACTGTTTTGCTCTAAATTTGTTTACTCCTACTTCTCGGTACTGCTATAGTTTAATGTGTGGATTTAAGTGTGTTTTATGTTCCTGCCATGCTATTTGAAATTGTGTTGCATGGTTGTGTGTTTGTCCATGTGAAAAAAGGTAATGTTAAACAAACCAGGAACGAAATTCAATTCCTGGGGGGAAAAAAGGTGTTTATATTCTTCCATTCCTTCAGTGCACAGTTGGAACAGAATGATGTAATGCTACCACAAATTGCCTTCCTGTGTGTTTGTTGGTGTTTGTGTATCATGTACGCTTCTATACAGAAGTTTTTCCTATGCCAAAAGTTAAGGACATATGATTTCAAGGAAAGCTTTCCTTGCTTTTGCAAAGATAAAAGTGGCAGGCAGCTGCTGTAATTTTAAAAGGGTGTATAGCCCTGCATTAGAAATAAAATGCACCTCTCATATCACTTTCAGAGTCTAGGCCCAATAAACATGCCCTGGACAGAGCCTGGACAAATTCAAAATAGTTGTTTCTAATCCTGAAAATTTTTAAAAAGAGTTAAACAGTAAAACCTGACTGCATTTTAAGTACTGATGGGAAAATATTGATGGTTCTCATTGACAGATTTACAGCTAAAATTAAAAGAACATCAATTGATCAAGAAAGACAAAAGCTATTGTTGCTGATTTTAAATTGGTTACCTGGAATTGCACCATGGATGAGAATCATAATATTAAAGCATGGCAGAAATAGATGCATAGGCCCCTTTTTGGGCCCCTCTGCAGTCTTTCTTGATTTACAAACTATTTATCTATATGTCCTGTCCAGAGGTTGCACTTGTACAGAATGGTGGAAAATTAGTGGTGATTCTGCAATAATATCCCCAGGGCCAATGATCAAGTGGGTATTGGATGTTCCAGTAGATCTGGAAGGAAAAAACTACATAGACCAAGAGACTGGTGGATCTATCGGTGGTTGGATCCAGGATTGCCCAGACTGATGGAGACATTTTATATAGAGGCCCACAGAGTCTCTTGGGAGGAGGATCAAAAACAAATATCAGATGGCCCTTGGACACATGTTTTCATATATAACTATTGATTCCTGTGTCATGGTGTGATCCCTGGATGTGTACATTTGGCCCAGCAAACAAATGCTAAAATAATGTGGGCGCTTAGAAGAGAAGGGAATGTTGATGCCGCTAACTACATATTGTAGCAATTGGCAGGTTCTGGCAAAGCAATGACCCATAAATATCCAAGAATAAGTAATCCAGGTCCAAAAGTATGGGCACTGCAAAATTTGGCTGCAAGAGCCATGCTGACTAACTATATTCAGCTACCCGCATGGCTAAACCACCACCCTGTACATTTGGTACTGCAAAATATCAGGGCACATGGAGAAATAAAAATTGGTTATGATGGAATCAAGTGCTCATATTGCCAACAAAGAAAGGCCAATGGTCCATATAAACAACCCTCCTATGTAGAATAAAGTGCCCTACGCAGAAAAAAAAGCCAAAGAGAAACTGCTCACCCTGCTTTCTGCAAAGCAGAGTTAATTAAGTATTCTTCAAAGAAAGTTTCCAATTACTTGTGTTAGGTGGAAAAAACAAGTTTTTATAAGATGGTAGTGGAATGTTAGCATGTCTGCCCTGCTTAGGGACAAAGCAAAGGAGTTAAGGGGGAAAAAAGAGTAACTTGTGGGCTAGAGTAACAGAAAGATTTAGCAAAGTGGAAAAGTAAACCTTTGGTTTGATATTGTATGCACTGTTTTAGTCAATTAGGTTAAATTTAGTTAAATAGTTTAGTTTTGTGTTAGAAAATTGTGAGCACTATCAAAACTTTGCAGCTGTAACTAATTAAGAGTTCACAGACAGGGAGAATTAGATAAATATCCCAAGTGGCTTGCTTTGAGACTAAATTTTTTGTTGTTGTAGCTTTTAATCATTTAAGGAAAAGTTAATGAAAAAAAGGGAAGAAGTACTATAGAATCCTATTGCATCCCCAATGCCCATAAAGGGACCCCTTCCCCCGCAACTACATCTTCTTGAACAGCTCAGGAGGATATCTTGAGTGGGAGGAGGGGTGGTGTCAAGCAGCTTTCTTACAGCCAGTGAGAGACACTATTTGCTTTGATTAAAAGCAGCAGCCGAGTCCTTTTAGACACTGTGTGTCAAAGATGTTCCAAGCTAACATGTTTTGGATACGGACTCATGTGCCACTGCAACTAAAGTAACCCCTTAGTGCCCAAACAACATTGTAATCCCTAGTTACTGCTTGCAATTATCTTTCCTACCCTACCTTCCTGCTTGCAGGAAAAGCCCAGTGGCAATTTTACATTTAGGGTTCATGCCAAATGATTGCCAAGCTGCTATTTTGCTCACATGCCTCACGCTGTGACCCACTTGAGCAAAAAAGGGGAGTATAAGGATAATAAAAGTATAATAAAAGACAATTGTAGCAGTAAGATTTAACATTGTTTATTCCTATGTGAGTTATTTGCAGCTTTGTGTTTTTTAGATCCTTGACCTCGACTTGCATTTTTGTGGCCTGACAGTATGTTCAGGCCTACCCCATTTGGTTAGGGTTGCATTTTAAATAGAATTTATATAGTTATTTTGGTGTGTTTAGTTAACTGTGCATTAGTTCTTGTGTGTCTGTGTCCTAAATGGGAAAAAAAATCATAGTGCAAAAGTTTTCAATCAGAACAGAAAGACTTTCTGAAATAATTTTATCCCATGGTTTGGATTCCTTTGCCTGGTAGCAATGGTGGGCATGCCCATTTTTTGAACCTGAGGGGCTGGAGAGGCCCTGAGGATCCAGAAAAACCTTTACTGCTCAGACTATTTTCAGTTTGCAAGGAGCAGTAAGAAAATAAAATGCCATTTTAACAAATATGTCATAAAGCAAACCTCAATTGGTTAAGGACTTTGCTTTTAACCCTTCTGTGTATGAGATCATCTTGCATAAAAAGACTGGTATATCACCTTATTACAAGTCCTGATGGGAAGGCGCATAAATCTATACCACCACAATTGAAATGATCATTAATTTGACTGATAAAACTGTGCTGTCTTAATACCAAGCACTAATGAAGTGTGTCAAGACTTTTGTTCATAGATCCAAGAAGCCCTTTCCCAGGAACCTCATGAGGTCTGACACAACCTGCAGTCTGGTGATGAGGTCCCCATTGAAAGACACCAAAGAAACAACAGCTTTCAAGCTGCATTGGTGAGTCCTTTTTCAAGTACTTTCTGCAACCAACACAGACACTAAGTTCCAGGCACCTTCACCCTGGATTCACACCTCCCATTGCAAAAGGACCTCTGCACCTGTAGAAATATGGTCAGAGGGGTAGGGTAATGTGCTAGTAACCTCTTCCTTGCCACCCATACAAGAAGAGGATTTGCCACTACAGAGCAAAGAGAATTTGCAACTATGCAGCAAGGAAAAAATGTGACCACCTTAGAAGTAGAAAAAGGGGTATTTTCAGACGTTACGAGATCACGCTCAACCATGGGGAATTCCCACATGGTGATCATGGTCGCATCACGTCTGTTGGGGGGAACAGAAGCTGCCCACCAGATGTTCACCCCTGTGAATCACGGGGGGTGGGTAGAATCACATTGACCATGCAAACGGAGGTCCTGGCTGGACCATCTCTGTTTGCGTGTTCAATGTGATTCCCCCCCCCTGTGATCAGGGGGATCATCTCATCTGTCCCCCTACCATGACCCAGAATCAGCGGCAGGATTCCGGGCCATGGTCAATGTGGGCGGGTGCTGCGGCCGCATTGGCCACGGTGCCTGCCCGTCTCCCAGGAGGGTGGGTGGCCTAGGGAGCGTAAGGGGCGGGGCTGTGCACTGCACGTTGAGCCACGTGGCCTCATCCCCTCCCCAATTCCCTGCCGGGATCAGCCAGCATGTCTGTTGGACGTGCTGGTTTGATCCCGGCGGGGGATCAATGGGTGATTCCATGAGGGGCTAATACAGGCTCCATCACGTCTGAAAATACCCAAAGACTCTTCGGTGACTTTCCCACAGAATTCAGCGCTTTGTTTTCTTACAGGTCTGCATCATCATTACCACCACTGCTGTTTGCCTTGCCCAAGAAAATAAAAGAACTTTGCACACTGACATGCTAATACATGGACACATACACACTAAAAATAAATGCCTAGTGCACAGTATTAATGGTTTTTTTTGTTATAATTGAATAGCTGTAATGTTTTTGTATGTTTAAATGTTAAATTTGGGTCCATTTAACCTCATGCTTTAAAAGATATTTTGTTCCTGTAGTGTTAAATGCTTTTTAAATAGTACAAGAGGTGACCACTCCATTTCCAGACACAGAACCAACATGGGCTAATATATGCCACAATAATCCTTCTTGACATTTCCCTAGCCATGGAAGCGCAAGGAACATTAGGGATGGGCAAACAGATCACGGTTTGGGTTTGACCGTTCGGTTCGGGTGCATTTGGTTCGTCCGTTCAGTTCGTCCGTTCAGTTCTTTCACCGGGTTTGGGTTCGGCCATTCGGTTCGGGTTCGGCCATTCGGGAAATGTTTTTATATGGGTTTTTTGTTTTTGTTTTTTATATGGTTTTTTGGGTTTTCTATTTGGTTTTCTATGGGTTTTTTTTTTAATTATTTGGTTTTTTTGTGTTTATATGGGTATTTTTTATTTAAATTTGTATCTAATATTATATCTATCTATCTGCACTAAAGTATTATTATTATTATTATTATTATAAACATTTATATAGTGCCAGTAGTGTGACCTTGTGTCTAACTGCTATTAACTATTCTAAATGTTATAAACTAAATGGATTATCTAATAAGTACACAGGCCTACTCCTACAAACACTAAAACTAAATCACTAATGCTATCTCTATCAGTAAGCTAACTCCTACAACTGTCTCCTACTCTCTTATCTATCTATCATATATATATATATATATATATATATATATATGGGATTGGGAGGGAATCACAAACAACACAAGGAGGGGTACAAAATTGAAATGAAACTTAAAGCAATCTAATAATCCTACTCTAAATGAAAAAACAGGGCAAGGGAAGGGAATCTGGGATGGAATATATGGGAGAGGGAAAGGATTCAATGGAGAGGGGAGAGAGGGAGGAAGGAAGATTGAACACAGGGAACACAGGGAGAGGTAAAAACAAAAAACCACTAAATCTATCTAAGCTAAGCTAAATAAATGAATGAGAATATGGGGGTGGATGGGCTGGATGGGTGAAATGGGAGGAGGATGGCAATGGATTGGGGAGCTGGGAAATGCTGGGAGAGGAGCCTTCTGAAATGCCTGCTGTTCAGGAACAGTGACTAGCTCAGAAGGCGTTGGGAAGGGGGGACGCAGATAGTTTTGTTTCTTGCAAGACTCTCCACCCCTGGTGCCTGGAAGTCTGCTCCTCAGCTGACTACCCCTCCCTGTCACGTTTGACCTTCCAGTGACCCTTTTTTGCCACCCAAACTCACCCGAATGCGAACTGAACTGACTGAACTATTCGGTCATTTCGATGTTTGGAATTGAGTTAGGTTCGATCAGTTCGTGTTCGTGTTTGGTCGTCCGAACAGGCCAAGTTCGGGCCAAACTCCTAACTTCTGAACCGTGTTCTCCCATTCCTAAGGAACATATTATTTTAAGTCAAACAGGTCTATGTGGGGTAAACATGCACATAAGAAGGGAGTAATAGTGGGTTACAGTATGTGTAATTACACATTTACAGTAAACTCCACTGGATATCTGGTCTTAAATGGCACTTCCTTCCAGGGATATTTTCCTTATCCCTTGAATACCAGCTATTATGTTATCCACATTATGCAGTCCTCCTTGGCCTACATGACTGAACACATAGCCCTGGCGGGACATTATTTTATTTGTGGAAACAAGGCCTATAATAAATTGCCTCCCTGGTGGAAAGGATCTTGTTTTGTTGGGGCTATTGTCCCTGCCATTTGACACCTGTCTTCCCTCCCTCAAGATAAACTGAATAACCAAAGGGAAATCACTAAGGCCCAAAGATATTGGGGTATCACAATACCTGCCTATGGGTATTTTCAGACGTTACGAGATCACAGTGAACCACGGTGAATACCCACCTGCACGTCTGTTTGGCGGCCACCAGATGTTTGCCACGCTCAATCCCCACATGGGGTCAGTTTCAACCACGCTTCCCGGGCTAGCCACACCAATTCCCCGGGAAGCGTGGTGAAAGTGATCCCCAGTGGGGATCAAAGAAAAGTAACGTCTGGTCAGTCGCCAAGGCCTGGAAGCACTGGCGGGATTCCGGGCCATGGCGGATTTGGTCAGACGCTGCAGCGGCATTGGCCCCGCCATGCGCCCGTCTACCCAGAGGGCGGGCGGCGGGGAGCATAGAGGGGGCGGGGCCGCACGGCCGCATGTTACGCCGCACGGCCCTGCCCCCTCCCCAATTCCACACCAGGATCCCCCGGCACGTCTGTTAGGGCATGACGGAGTCGTCCCGGTGGGGGATGAATTTATTATTTTTGTGACGGGGCCAAGCGGCCCCGTCACGTCTGAAAACACCCATTGGTCCGGAGTTGCCTTTTCTATGCAAGAAATACAGTACATGGCCAGAGTATTAGAAACAGTTGCTAATGCCACATCCCTAGGCTTTCAGGACATGGTCTATGAAATGGGTAATATCAGACAGATGGGTTTGCAAAACCGAATAGCCTTAGACTTTATCCTAGCCAGCAAAGGTGGTGTATGCGCTTTAATTGGAAAAGAATGCTGTGTTTACATCCCAGACAACTCTGGCTCTATTCTAGATCAAACTGCTCAAATTAAACAATCAGTATCCCAGTTGCATGAAACAGATCGATGAACCCTCTGGGCCTGGCTTGGAGGCTTAGGCTCCAAGATTTTATATTGTTTTGCTTGCTTTTGTTATTTTGTTTGGCATATTTTTATGTATTCAATTAATTTTAATGCTTATTAAATGCTATTTGAATAGCACTGCAAAACAGTAATCACAAGGCTTAAATCTGGAGCAGAGAAAAACTTTTTACAACATGTATGTTGAAATGCAAGAAAGTCAATCAACTGAGAACACACATATCAATGACTTAAGGTCAATAAACATCTGAAGTAAGGTGTTGTGCTTAGGTTAGCACAAAAGAAGGGAGTTGTAGGGGAATAATTTGAATGCTATAGACTAACTCTATTTTGAATAGCTACATTGCCTTAGCCAAAGTAGAGAGCCACTTTAACATGGCTTACAAAGATGTATGCTGGGTAAAATCATACCAGACCTCTGTCCTAGAGACAAAAGTGCTAGATGCTTGCTTTAGTTCTTTCCCATAACCAAGTTGCCTTAGAATATAGGCCCTGAGACATTAGGACACCTTTTGCCTTTCCACACACTATAACACAGTTTTAGCCTTGTAGTGATAAAGCAGGTGTAACCTTCTAGTTTGAACAGAATGCATAGTTCTCAGACACACTTAAATGTAAACATGGTTGGCTCATGTCTGGGTTGTATTGTTTTGCGAATGTGTACTCTTTAAGTATGTAAACACCTTGCTAACTCCTGAGTTTTCTGTAATTTTCCATTGTTGTACCATGTCACTTGAGTGACACCTTTGCTTGTACCAAAAATCGATAACTATCCTGGTGTAAGAAGAGGAGTCAGAGACTTTCTGCTGAACCCTGCATGGTGATGAAAGATGTCTCTTCCTCTCATCTGAAAGGTAAACAATAAAGAAGATCTATCAGATTTCAACAATTGGTGTGAGTATAAGTTTTTCTACGACAACTGAAACCCAGACCTATTGGGTCAGGGCAGTGGGAGGAGATTTTAAACAGGTCACATGACCCCCTTTTCTACCGTGTTATGTTAACATCGCATTGGGTCCCAGTCCACCTGAATTGGGGGCTGAATGTGATGAAACCTTCGGCCACTGGTCAAGCACAGTAAGGTGGGTTCTTAGAGGGGTCACATACCATGCCCCCTTTAAGGACATGTCACACAAAACCTGAAAGTTCTAAAGGCACGGAAGGCAGGACTTCCAGTCTCAGGGACTTTCTCAAACTCATAAGATCAGTTTAATGCATGTTTGACATAAAGTAGGCCCTATACTACTCTCACCATCTCAGCTCAGCCAGGCAACTCCCTCTGGCCAGTCTCTGTAGGCTTCTGGGTCAAGTCCTCTTCCAGCTTCCCATACACGCCTTCTAGGCTCAGCAATGTCCTCTCAGTTCAGTAGCTTCTAACATACTGAACTCTTTCCTGCTCTGGCTCATTTTTATACTCCAGGGCTGGCTCTTGCCATACCCACTCCCACAGTTGCATCCTGTCAGGCACTGTTCATTGCTTCTGACAGTTCCTGAAACTCTGCTAACACCTCCACCTTGTTGGTGCTAGCTCTCTTAAAGGGCCAGTGGCCCGCAGGGACTCTGCTCTGCTACAGACATTCTATGTAATTCCAAAACAAGGGAAATCACTTCTTTTTAAAGGAGCCTTACATATAATAAAAGTGGATTGAACAGGAAGCTAATATCTGTAGCATATGCTGAAAAGAACTGATGAAGTCAGCAATGCCAACTGAAAGCACTAAACAAAAAGTCTGATACTTACGATCTCTACTATTTTCAGTATAAGGCCGATTTATGTAGATTATAACAAGCATAATTTACACAATACCGAAGTGAATACTATGTTCAAAGAGAAAGTCAGAATGGTAGTCACAGTTCAGTAAATAGTGTAATATAGGTGCATGAGGTGGTATCACAGTGAGAATGTTGTCTCCTGAGTGACATGGAAGCTGTTTTCTGGCTGGAAATATTGTGCAGATGCTGAGTCTGAAATGACTGCAACTCTGGTCATACTTTTCTGAGGCAGGAGATGCACACTGTGACATATGTACTCTGCTCATTCAATTGTTCATGTATGGATAGAAATGTTGCCTGGAAAACAGCAGTTTCGACTGACAGGTAATCAGGGTACTTTCAACACTGTAAACAAATCAAAGACTAGGGCACAGTATTGACAGAAGCCTTCCTTTACTCACGATGGAAAGTACAGTAGAAACCTGTTGTTCAGACACCTTGAGGGGCCTGCTTTTCATTGACATTAAAGTGGTATCTGGTATGTGAGGTTACCTGTAGGAGTGCTATTGGAATAACAAAAATGATATGCATACCCCTAACTGACAGCACAGAGTAGCTACTCAGTGCTGTCAGTTAGGGGTATGCATATTATTTTTGTTATTCCAATAACAATAATAAAAATTGTCATTTTCATTATTGTTATTGCAATAATGGAAGTGACAGAATATAATAATGAAACAGAAATGAAAATGACAATTTGTTTTTGAAATAAAGGAAAAACACTGAAAAATGTATTTCTGACTATAGATTTTTTGTTTATTATTTAATTGTAAGGAAATTTGGGGTTCTTGAACCCTCAATGGAGGGCAATATGTGTAACAGTTTATGAAACAATTTGATAAAGGGAACTGATTTTAAAAGCAATTGAATGTTGTGATTTTAAGAAAAGCTCTATACACAATCATGGCTATAACTACTTTATGTTCCATCCTATTTGCATGAAACATTCGAATATCATGTCCTTACAGAAGCTTAACACACTTTCCAATTCTCAGAAGGATTGGATTAAGGGACCTGATGGTATAAGACATTAACTTTAAATTATATTTCCAGCTGTAACATTTGTATATTCCATCCTGTGTACAAGGTATTTGGCAGAAATGTATCACATACCTTCCCTGTCATCTCTTCCAAACTACAGGACAATTTTATAAAGGGACCCAATTTTATAAGCAATTGAAGTTGTCCACTTGAAGACCATTATTCAGATAAATAGCAGCACATGCAGTGTCAGTCAGAGGCAGGCACCTGGCATGGCAAGGGGAGGAGAGGTTGTAGGAGGGAGAATGGCAAGCAACCAAAAAGGCTGACAGACACATTCACTGCCCAATTACTACATGCTTCCAGCTTTACAGGACCAATCGGTGGTGGCTTCGAGGCAGGCATAGGGGTTGGCCCTCAGGCGGGCATAGAAGGGACATAACTGGGACTTTGGGGATAGCATTGCAGAAATCAGAAGACATAGTTTACACTTCCAGGATGGCCAATTATCATCACAATCACATCCTGCAGCACTGTGACAGAGGATATAAGAGACATATATTAAGCTATTTTTCCCACTTCTTCTGTTCATATTTTTTCAACACCCTCATACCCCCTACCCCCTCTGCCACAGAGGGGCAACCCCCCCTTATCCAAGGACTGCACCCCTCCCTCACACCAAGGGGATCAGTCCTTTCCCCCCTAACCCAGTCCCCCTGCCCTTCCCCCATATAAAGAAAATATTCCATCCCCCTACCACCTCTGTCCCAATCCCAAAATACAAATATCCCTGCCCTAGCCTGATCAGACCCTGCTAAGGGCCATTCCTACAAGCTCTTTGGTGCAGCCATTAGGTGTACTGCCTGCAGTGCACACCTGCAGCTTCACCAAGCTGCTGGCAGCTTTTGGCCCCACTGAACTGGAAGTACGTCCCCAAGTGCTGCCCCGCCCCCCTCCTCCTGGGAGGATGGGTGTTAACACCCATTGTTGTCTAGGGCCAGCTGTGGCAGAGGGGGTAGGGGGTATGAGGGTGTGGAGTGATGTTCTCCCCTGTTGCCAGGGTGGAACAGCCAATGGGGGATGGGGGTGCAGGGCCTCTCTGGGGGGAGGGGGCAAAGTCATTGGGGTCATGACAAGACGGGGGACATCTGGGTTCAAATGGGGTGGTATAAGACCAGTGAAGCAGGACAGGTGCTTGTTGCAGGTCCTGTTCACTAACCCCTTAGCGTCTGGACAGGGGAATCGAGGTCAGAGGACCCCCAACCATTCGCTGCTGCTATTGAACGTGAGATTGGTGGCTAATAAAGCAACAACTATCCAGGAATTAGTCCTGGATTGTGCTGCTGATCTTATGACATTACGGAAACCTGGCTGGACCTTGAGTCGGGGCCTATCCTGACTGATCTCGTTCTGGTCGGGTATTCCGTGAAGCATCAGCCACGGTCAGAGGGATGGGGGGGCAGTGTAGCTATGATCAGTGGCGACCCTCGCCTGAGGGTGACTGGGGCAGTACCCTGCCCCTGATTTCCCCCCCCGCCATACCCCCGGTGCTGCACTGACAGAGCACTCACTGACTGAGCGCTCTGTCTCTGCCGGGCGGATGAAAGTGACATCAGAGTGCCACATTGCTCTGACTGCTGCAGCTTGGCTTGCAGTCAGAGCAGTGGTGCTCCGATGTGAATTTCAGCCACCGGCAGAGACAGAGTGCTCAGTCAGTGAGCGCTAAGCCTCTGTCTGGGTCTGACTCCCTTCTCGGACTCCAGAGTCTGGAGTCCCAGAAGGGACAAACTTGAACTGAACATGAACTGGGTAGCTCAGCATTCAGTCCAAGTGCCGCCGCTGGGAAATGAAATTTCCTGCTTGTGGAAGCTTTGTATTGAACCCTATGGGCTCAATGCAAAACCTCACATGGGCGTTTGGTGGAGGCGCTCAGCGGCGAGATGTGCTGCAGTGCGCATGCTGAACTGACTCAGTTGAGCATGCACGCTGCAGCCCATCTCGCTACCGAGCGCCTCCACTGAACCCTGAAGCCTCACCTGCCTGGTGCCTGCCTGCCTCCAGACCGACTCCTGCCTGAAACGGTGAGAAAACAGGGGTGAGGGCACTCAAGGATCAGAGGCTGGGGACCTGGGATGGAAGGGGGAGGGTGTGCGAGACTGGGGAATGGGGGAAGAGGGTGGGTGTGCACCCACCCTCTCCCCCATTCCCCAGTCTCACACACCCTCCCCCCCTTCCATCCCAGGCCTCCAACCTGGGTAGACGAGACACTGGGGAAGGGGGGGTGAGTAAATGTGTGTGTGTGGGGACTCAGGGAACAGACGCTGGGGGCCTGGGATGGAAGGGGGAGGGTGTGCGAGACTGGGGAAATGGGGGGTGTTGTGGGGACAGACAGACTGTGGGGATTTGGAGGGACGGTGTTGTGGGGACAGACAGACGGGGGATTTTTTTGCGGGGAGGGTGTTGCTCTGTGCTTAAAATGGCCTCTCTACTCATGCTTGGGAGGGGTGAAGGAAAGCAGCAGAAATGCATCAGTGAATGCATTGCTGCTCTCCTTCTCTCCCAGCATGAGTAGAGAGGCCATTTTGTAAATTTGTGGATCCACTGGTCGTGGCAAATTTTTTTTTTTTTTTTAAATGGTCCCTTTGTTGTTTCACTGCTGCTTCCTGCTGCTGCTGGAAAGTAGTTTGTGTGGACAGGCATTTGGCTGCTGGGGATAAGGTGTGGCTGCTGGTGATGATACTGGTTGGACTCGGGGCCTGCTTTGGTGGGAATGCAGCCCCGAAATGGGGCAAACTGTTTTTTAAAAAGGGGTCTGTGTTCTTGAACAGGCAGTTGGTTTATGAAGCTACTAGGGATGCTGGTCTGGATGCGTCTGATTTGGTGGCAATGCATCCCTGATCTGACCAATTTTCTTTAAAAAGGCCTGTGTGCAAGCACAGGTGTTTGGCTGCTGGCTATGCTTTTGGGGGCTTGTGGGAATGGTTTGTTTTGTTTATGTGTGGTTTTCTGGGTTTTATATGGATTTTGTTCACTTGATGATGTGGAGTGTTAAATACTAATTCCCCCCAACACACACACAGCAGAGGGTGAGGAGGAATTAGTATTTAATGCCCCATGATTCAATTGAGGTTTTGAAATCGTGAGATGTAATGGTTAGTCTGGTGATCTTATGGGTGCTCAAAATCCTAGAAATGTGGTGTTTGTGATAAAATTGAGGTTTTGAAATCGTGAGATGTAACTGTTAGTCTGGTGATATGCCTGCTTTTAAACCTGGCTGAGAAGGTGAATATAACCTGCCTAACTGAAATTTCTGGATTAAGTAATGTAATGTCCATCCAATGTTAACACTGGGAACTCCTTGCTGCTGGCTGGGTTATGACCTGGCTCCACCTACCATATCCCTGGCTCCGCCCCTAGGCCAGCCTCTGCCCCTAGGCCCGCCAGCCTTACTGCCCCAGTGCCCCTCCAACATCAAAACCCACCAGCTGCCCCTGGCTATGATTTTTAGAGAGAGATGGTTGATTAGGGGATATCCGGTGCAAATCATGGTAGGGATTGAGGCTCTTCACATGGTGTTAAATTTGGCGAGGGACAATCTTGGGGTGCTGCTCATATACCATGCACCTACCTATATGACAGCCCCTCTACATGCTCTAGCAGAGGTGGTGGTGGAGGTTGTGTTGTGGTCCCCAAAGGCATTAGTCTGGGTGAACTTCAACATCCACACTGTCACCGACCTTGGGGGAGCGGAGCATGAGTTTACGGCAACCATAGGCCTGTCCCAAATGGTCGGTGACTCGACACATCAGGTGGGACATACTCTCGATCTTATATTTTACACCTTTGAGGCAGGTGTTCTATTATTTGGGAATATATCAGCAATAGGGCTGCAGTGGAAAGTCGCAGCAGTAGCTATTTCCGCCAGAAACAGAGTTTCCGCAATTAGTGGTATGGCGTGACAGAGGCTTTCATTCCATTAGTTTCATTCCGCTACTTCCACAGTTCCACTAATTTCATTCCACTACTTCCACAGCCGTCACAAATAGTGGAAACATTCCATTTTCGCTATTTCCGCCATTCCGCCAGCGCCACAAAATAGCGGAACAGCGGTTTTCTGACAGTTTACAACAATTCCACACTTTTTCCAAGAGTTTCCAAAGTTGCAGAATGCCGGTGGAATTAGCATAAAGTCAGCAGAAAAGCCGCAGTGTGACGCGGGCAATTCCAAAATGACGGAATGGAATCGCGGTGTGGTAAAAACTGCTGCCGCTTCAGTCCTAATCAGCAGTGCCCTAGCACATGTCTGTCCCTGGAAGGATGTGGAGCCAATTCGAATGATTCACCCCAGGAGACTAATGAAACAGGACCAGTTCCATTTGGCTCTCGGGGAGGTACCCTCTGACCTCAACAACCGTCTTATCGATGACATTGTCGCACTATGGAACACTATGTTGACTGAGGCCATTGCTCGGACAGCTCCTAGATGTCCGCTGCCCAGGCGACAGCACCGCAGGCCCCCGTGGTTTTCGGAGGAGCTGCGAGTGCTGAAGCGAGAAGGGCGGCGGTTGGAGCAACAGTGTTGTTGTTATCGTACTGAAGCCAACAGATTGCAGCATAGAGCCAGTTTACGGGCATATGCCGAGGCTATGAGGGCAGGGAAAAAAAGCTTTTTTTGCTGCTCTCATAGCATCTGCGAAATCTCGCCCAGCAGAGCTTTTCCAGGTGGTGCAGGGACTGGTCAATCCATCCTCCCTCCACCTTGGAGTGGAGTGATATATAGCACGCTGTGATTGGTTTGTGGATTATTTTGTGGATAAAATCACTATTTGTCTCCCCCCTCCATGTCTATTAGATTGTAAGCTGTAGGCAGGGACCGCGTCTATCTTATTGTTCTGTAAAGTACCAGGTACACTGCTGGCACTATACAAATGCTAATAATAATAATAATATTCACCATGTTTTCAACACTGCACTTATTACGCTTCAGGAACCAGAGGTTATTGAAGTCACACCTTGTCCGATTTTATGGGATCAATTTCAGTCAGTGACACCTGCGGATGCGGTCGGGATCCTTGGGGCTGTTAGGTCTAGGGGTGGGACTACCGGATCTTCCGGTATCCGATACTACCGGTATTTGGTGTACCGGCAGTATCGGATTAAATCTGGTAATCTGGGTAATTTACCGGATTCCCATGTACCGGATTTTTTACATTGCGGCCATTCAAATGAATGGCCGCAATGTAACAAAAAACACAACCCCCCCCCACTTTCCCTCCCCAGTCCAGGCTGTGCGGGTGGAAGGGGGGACACCCCCTACCCACCCTGGCTTTAAAACAATTTTTTTTTTCCGAAGTCCCTACTAGTGCGGGCTCCGGGTCACTGGCGGCAACCCAGAGCCCACGCCAGCAGGTAAGTACGCGTAGGTTTGGTTGTACTAGGGTGATCCCTGGGGTGGGGGGTGGTTTAACACCCCCCCCACCCCAGGGATCACCTACCTTCCCACCCAGGGATCACCTACCTTGCACTCTGGGTGGCAGCGG
>QEPC01003339.1:216182-226300 GCA_003113815.1 Sphenodon punctatus
GGGTGCACACTAGGGGTGGGACATGAGGCAAAATACTGGTTACCGATTTTACCAGTTACTGGCATGCAAAATACCAGGTTACCGGATTAAAACTGGATTACCGGTGCCGGATTTATTGCACTGATTTCAATAGGGAACTGTCCCCATTGAAATCAATGGAAAATAAATAAATACCTCCCCCCTCCCCCTCACAGGTTGTGCGGGTGGAAGGGGGGGGAACCCCGCACCCACCCTGCCCAGCCTGGATTTTTTTCAAAAAAAATATTTGTACCCTAAGTCCCTACTAGTGTGGGCTCTGGGCTGCCGCCGGTGACCCGGAGCCCGCACCAGCAGGTACTAGGGTGATTCCTGGGGTGGGGGGTAGTTTTACACACACAGCACCCCAGGGATCACCCTCCCTCCCCACCCAGGGATCGCCTACCTTTGGCGCTCCAGGCGGTGGCGGCAGCACTCCGGGCGGCTTCAGTGCTGACTGTCGTTGCTGGCTTCAGCGCTTTCTAGGCCTTCCGTGGAAACCTGGAAGTTCCCTGGAAGGCCTAGAAAGTACTGAAGCCGGCAGCCACAGCCAGTACTGAAGCCACCTGGAGTGCTGCCGCCACCGCTGCCCGGAGCGCCAAAAGTAGGTGATCCCTGGGTGGGGAGGTAGGGTGATCCCTGGGGTGGGGGGTGTTAAACCACCCCCTCACCCCAGGGATCACCCTAGTACCAGTACACCTACCTGCTGATGTGGGCTCTGAGTGCACACTAGCAGGGACTTAGGGGAAAAAAATTTTTAAAAAAAATTCAGGCTGGGCAGGGTGGGTGGGTGGTGTCCCCCCTTCCACCCACGCAGCCTGAACTGGGGAGGGAAAGTGTTTGGTTTTTTTTTCTTTTTTCTTTTTTTACATTGTGGCCATTCATTTCAATGGCTGCAATGTAAAAAGATCCGGTACCGGTATCCCCCAAATACCAGAATAATCCAATACTGCCGGTACACCAAAATACCGGCAGTATCGGATACTGGATGATCCGAACTTCCCACCCCTAGTGCACACCCTCCAACATCAAAACCCACCAGCCACCCCTAGATGAGGTCTGTCCTCCATTGGTTCCCCAGGTGCAGAATCTGGGTGTACTCCTGAATGTGCAGCTCTGCCTGTATGTTGTGGCGAGGGATGCCTTTCGCCAATACTTCTGGTATGTTGGCTTAGGCTGTATGTTTCTGACTCTGACCTGGCCACCATCATCCATGCTTTCATCACCTCGATACTAGACTATGATAACGCACACTATGTAGGGCTACCCATGGTGACGGCCCAGAGGCTGCAGCTGGTGCAGAATGTGGTGGCCCATCTTTTGGTGGGACTGGGCCTCTAGAAGCACATTACACTAGTGCTCCGTTCTCTGCTTTGGCTGCTGATAGTCTTCCAAGTCCGATTCATGGTGTTGGTTTTAACCTATAAAGTCTTAAACAGTCTCAGCCCTGCTTATCTGTGGGAACGCCTCACCCCCCGGGTACTGGATCAGCCCCTGTGGTCATCGGGGGATGCCCTTCTCGTGGTCCCCTAAGTCTTTCTGGGGGCCACGCAGGGGAGGGCGTTCTTGATGACCGCACCGAGCCTGTGGAACTCGCTTCTGGTGGGGATGCATCTGGCCCCGGACCTTCCCTACTTCCATAAAATCTGTAAGATTTGGCTGTTCCATAAGGCATTTCACAGGGGAAATGGGTAGAGGGTGGCGGAGGAGATGGTTGGGGGGGGGTGATATGTTTTTATAATTTTGTAGTTTTATAATTGTTGGATTTGTGTTGTTGTGAGCCACACCAAGCTGCCTGTGGCAGCAGGGGCGGGATATTAATTTTTTTAATAAATAAAAATAAATAAAATAAAAACAAATGTGACGCTGACCCAGTAGGGGTTGCTTTGGCCCAGCTGGGCCAGTTTCATGGTAGTATGTTTGTTATGGACCTGCCAGATGTAGATCTGGTACAAACCCCAGCAGGGGTAAGGACTAGGTCAGAAATGTGGCCCCGGAAGGAAGTGGGTCCACAGTCTGGGCCCAGCAACCACCCAGCTGGGTGAGAGCAGATGGAATCAGGCTGGAACGTCTGTTCACAGCCCTGTCCTGATCCAGCATCTGAGGCTGCCATGGAATCCTATCAAGCCCCCCTGCCAGTGGCGCCTGCCGGCGGGGGACCACACTACAGAGGGGGGGGGGCATCGCAGATCCGGCCACCCCAGGACTCTCGAGCTCCATGCCACTCCTGCCATCAGCAGCAGCGTGGGACACACCCTCTCGCATACAGAAGCCTGTGCCAGCCCAATTACGGGCACAGGAGGCAGGCGTGGGACTGTCAGACACAGTGTACCTGGCCACGCCCCCAGTGCGTTGCTCTGCACACTTGTGGGAACGTGCAGGGGACAGAGTCTCAGGGATAAACACCAGCATCAAAAAGCACTCAGCACTGGTGATTGAAGTGGAAAAACCAGCCACCTGAGAGAGAGATAAGTAATTGTTGCATGTGAAAACCGTTGAGATTTTTGGTGCCTTATTGAGAGATTATAGAGTATAACTGTTGTTCCCCTGTACCTTCCCCGGTGCGTGTTTTTCTGTCTGAGTGAGTGAGAGCAAGTGGAGTGCAAGCAGTAGAGTGAGAGCCCTTTTCCCCCCTTCCAGGAGTGTTACCCTTTCCTTCCCCTGTCGGCGTGTAAGCCCTTTACCCTACCCCTTTGTTCTGTGGGCCCCCTTTCCTTGTCACCCTGTCACTCGGTCTGCACCATCCTTCCTAGCCCCCTTTGTGGTGTGGGTCTCGTTTGTTGAGAGAACTAATGGGGCCCCAGACTCCTTCCAAATGCTCGGCGCCCTATGATGATAGGGACCTGGTCTCAGAGAGACCAATATGTCCACACTCTATCCTGATGGACATTATACCTCCGAGAGACCCTTCCAGTGTACAAGGTCCAGGCCCGTGTGTGGGTAGTCTGAGCGAGTGGATATCTGAACCCCTGCCTTTCCCCCTTTCCCCTCAAACCAGCCCTCCCCTGTGAGAGAATCACCAGCTCGCTCTTACGGCCCTCCCCAAGGTATGGGACAAACTTGCGATGCTGACCCTCCAAATCGATGACCGCCTGGCAGAAAGACAGCGTGAACGCAAAAAGGAGTCCCGAACATTCGCTCCCTGAGCCTTCTCTCTGCCACCCCCCATGACAGGCACCCCAAAGGCTGCCGACCCAGAGCCTATGCAACTTGGTGCATCATGAGGATCCCTGATGGTGGAGGAAAAAGAGAGATGACATCGTCGGTTCCGTTCGTACTTTTATTGTGGAGAGCCGTCCCACTTTGTCCATGAATGTCTCGCATTGCCCCCTCAACTTCAAGACCAGGGAAATGACAGGGGTTGGGAGGGACAGGGGGCGTCCCGGCCATAAAAGTCACCCCCTACACACATGGAATACAGCAGACTCATCTTCGTATTCCCCTAACATTTCTTCTGGATTCAAGGTGCTCCGTTGTAATGTGGGTCATGGTGGATTTCGGTGCCTCGGGCAACTTCATGGACAATAGCCTGTTGAGCAAATATGCGATCCCGATCCTGCCCAAGACTAGCCCAGAACTGGTCCATTCTATAGACAGCTCTCCACTGATCTCTGGACCCTTCACCATGCAGACTCAATCATTGCCATGTGTGACGGGCCAACACCAGAAGTCTTTGACATTTGACGCCGTGTGCACCCTGCTTTTTTGGATAGTTCTGTTACTACCCTGGCTCACACTGCATAGTCCCCAAATCGATTGGAACATGAGGCAAGTGTGGTTTAACTCTCCCTATTGCAAGGCAGCATGCCAGTATCCCAGACCTGGTAGTACCAGGGTACTGGCCACAACAAGTGAAGTTACGCACTCCGTGTTTCACCTGCCACCTGAGTATACAGATTTTGCCAATGTGTTCAGCAAGGTGCAAGCAGCAGAGCTTCCCTCGCATCAGGACTGTTTAATTGATCTCCTTCCAGTCAAGGAGCCCCCATTTGGTCTGATTTACGCTCTCTCAACCCCAGAGTTGGGAATCCTTCATCAATACCTGGATGAGAGCCTCCGGAATGGTTTTATCCAACACTCTTGTTCCCCTGCGGGGGATCCCATATTCTTTGTACCAAAGAAGGACGGGGGCCTTCGCCTGTGTATAGACTACCTGGGTTTGAATGCAATAACCATAAAGAACAGATACCCCCTCCCATTAATCCCTGAATTACTGAACTGCCTCCAAGGAGCTACCATCTATACTAAGCTGGATCTCCATGGGGCCTACAAT
The DNA here is from genome assembly GCA_003113815.1 of Sphenodon punctatus. Taxonomy (NCBI): domain Eukaryota; kingdom Metazoa; phylum Chordata; class Lepidosauria; order Sphenodontia; family Sphenodontidae; genus Sphenodon; species Sphenodon punctatus. Next base: position 220,471 of record QEPC01003339.1, read on the forward strand.
CTAGTCCGAGTGTGCCCCGGTGGTGAGTGGAAGACAGTATATTCTGCACTATGAATACTTGGTCATGCCTTTTGGACTTGTCAATGCCTTGACCATGTTCCAGAATTTTGTCAACTACATTTTGAGGCACCTGCTGGGTGTTTTAGTCATTGCCCATTTGGATAACATATTTATTTACTCTGCCTCCTTGGACCAACACGTTTCTCATGTGCGACAGGTATTGCAGAGACTTCAGCAGAACAAACTATATTGTAAAGGGGGAAAATGTGCTTTCCACTTAACAACAGTCGAGCTTTTGGGTTTTGTGATCTCCCCTACCGGGATCCATATGGACAGGCAGAAGGTGGCAGCAACCCAACAGTGGCCAGCCCCAAGGGCAGTGAAGCCCCTTCAACATTTTCTGGGGAGCACAAACTAATATAGACACTATATACCCAACTACGCGGCCATAATCTCGCTGCTAACACAGTTGCTGAAAAGGATCAGCCTTATCTTTGGGGCACAACAGCGGAGCTTTGCACTTCTTAAACATGCCTTTACCCTGGCCCCTCTCCTCCAACACCCTGACTTTGAGCGTCCTTTCTGTGTGGAGTCCGATGCATCTAGCACCACCACTGCAGCCATATTGATTCAGGATGGTCCCACATCCAATCAACTCTTACCATGTGCCTATTATTCCTGCTAACTCATTCCTGTGGAGCGGAAGTATACTATCTTCGACAGGGTGCTGCTTGCTATTAAAGCAGCATTCGAAACATGGCAACACTACCTCGAAGGGGCAAAACACCCCGTCACCATGATTACTGACCACAAAAACCTAACCTTCTTGCAAACAGCACAAATAAACAATGCCCGGCACACCCACTGGGTGGTGTTCTTTGCACGGTTTACCTTTCACATTCATTATCATCCAAAACAACTTAATGTGTTAGCAGATGCGCTCTCCCGCTGCTACGAGCGACAAGATAGTGACCCCAAATAGAAGGGGTCATTTTGAACCCCAAGGTGTTCGCTGCTACCTATGTAAACATGGAGCAACTTAAAGAAGCAAATAGGAAGAAATTACCCAACCTCCCACACCCAGAATGTTGGTTGAATGAGGGACTCTGGACAAAAAAGGGACAAATAGGGGTTCCCCCCTCATGTAGGCCCCAAATCCTGTGGGCCCACCATGAAGCACCCCTATCAGGGAACCTGGCCCCTCAACGTACTCTGCAAATCATTCACCAGACCTTTTGGTGGCCATCAATGGTCATGGACATTCACTGACACATAGAACAACGTACTATCTGTGCCCAAACTAAAATTCCTTGAAAGGCTCCCATCGGACTTCTCCAACTCTATCCACCCCCACAGGGACTGTGGCAGAGAGTGGGGCTCAGTTTTATTGTCGAGCTTCCCTCCTCTTGAGCCTACAACACCATCTTTGTTATCGTGGATCATTTTACGAAAATGGCCCACTTTGTTGCCTGCAAAGACCTGCCTTTGGCTCGTCGGGCTGCACTCCTCTTCATCTGGCACGTGGTGAAACTACACTGATGCCCCCAAGAAATAACCAGTGACAGAGGGTCCCAGTTCACTTCCTGGTTCTGGAAAGCCCTTTTTGCTGCTCTGCATATAACCTTGCAACCAACAATGGCTTTCCACCCCCAGGCAAACAACCAGGTGGAACGCATCAACCAAAACCTTGAGCAGCACCTTCGGTGTTATACGACGCACCTCCAAGATGATTGGTACACGCAGCTCCCCATCACCAAATTCGCCCTCAATAATGCCCCGAATGCATCCATTGGGGAATCCCAAATTTTTGTCTCGCATGGTTTCCACCCACAAATCGGTGTGCTGGACCTCCCTCCCTCATGAGTTCCTGCGGCAGGGGCCCTAGTACAATGAATCCGCGAAACCCAACAACTAGCTCTGCTCACGCTGAAGCAAGCTCAGCAGCAATACAAGATTGCGGCAGATAAACACCACTCCAGCGCCTTCTTTCCAACCCGGAGATCTTGTCTGAATCAGCCGACATCACTATCCTACCTCTCGCCCTTCTGCCAAATTGGAGTTTCGATATGTGGGTCCGTACCCCATTCTCCGCCAGCTCAATGAGGTCACCTACAATGTCCAGCTGCTGTCCCACCTTCATATACACTCCTCTTTTCATGTCTCCCTCTTAAAGAAAGCACACCCTGCCTCCCCATCCCCTACCTCATCCCCTCCATCATCCATCCCTACCTCCCTAGGCCCCAAGTATGAGGTTCAGGCTATTCTAGACTTACGGTATCTTATTGACTTGGTGACTACAGTATCTTATTGACTTGGTGGGCTATGAACCTGAGGAACACTCGTCCATGCCCCCCGCCTGGTGGGGGCCTTTAACCATCGCTACCCTTCCAAGACTTGTCCTCCTTGGGGGCTTGGGCAGGGGCCTCATCAGGGGGGTACTGTCAAGCCCCCCATGCTGCAGGGGGGGCAGTTGTGGATCTGGCCACCCCAGGATCCTCAAGCTCCATGCCACTCCTGCCCTTGACAGTGGCACGGGACACACCCTGTCACATACAGCAGCCCGCGCTGGTCATGCACAGGAGGCAAGCGTGGGACTGTCAGACACAGTGGACCCAGCCATGCCCCCAGTGCATCACTCCACATGCTTGCGAGAGCGCGCAGGGGGCGGGGCCACAGGGATAAACACCAGCACCGAGAAGCACTCAGTGCTGGTAACTGAAGTGGAAAAGCCAGCCACCTGAGAGAGATATACAAGTAATTGTTGCGTGTGGAAACCCCTGAGAGTTTTGGTGCCTTATTGAGAGATTATAGAGTATAACTGTTGTTCCCCTGTACCTTCCCTGGTGTGTGTTCGCCTGTGTGAGTGAGTGAGAGCAAGTGGAGTGCAAGCAGTGAAGTGAGAGCCCATCCCCCCCTTCCAAGAGCATTACCCTTTCCTTCCCCTGTCAGCATGTAAGCCCTTTTCCCTAGCTCTTTGTTCCATGGGCCCCCTTCCCTTGTCACCCTGTCACTCGGTCTGCACCATCCTTCCTACCCCCTCTGTGGTGTGGGTCTCACGTGTTGAGAAAACGAGTGGTGCCCCAGACTCCCTCCAAATGCTCGGCGCTCTATGATGATAGGGACCTGGTCTCAGAGAAGCCGATAGGTCCGCACTCAATCCTGATGGGCATTATACCTCTGAGAGACCCTTCCAGCATACAAGGTCCGGGCCAGTGCGTGGGTAGTCTGAGTGAATGGGCATCTGAACTCCCTGCTTTTCTCCCTTTTCCCTCAAACGAGCCCACCCCTGTGACACAGCCAACAATGGTTGCCTATTTATTTATTTGAATTTATATGCTGCGTTTCACATAGTGGCTCAGGGCAGCTCACAATTCATAAAACAATACAAATAATAAAAGTCAAACAATAAAATTTCCTACCTTCCCTTCAAACTCCCACTACCCCAACCCTACCCAGAAACCCAACCAACCCCTATCCCAGCCTGTCAAATGATTTTCCAAATAAAAATGTTTTACACCATCTTTGGAAGATGTTTAGACTGAGGCTCAAGCAAACATCCTGGGGAAGGGAGTTCCACAAAACTGGGGGAGCAGACGAGACTGCCCTTCTGCGTACCCCCATCCTACGGACAAGGATAGCTGATGGAACCTCGAAGAGGGCGCTCCTGGCTGACTGTAGGGGCCATGATGGTATATGGCTGCCTGTCATGGCGACGGGGGGGCAGGCTGCCATTTGCAGTGCGGGAATGAAGCTAGCCAGCTGCATGGTGCTCCCCTCTCCCCCACCGAGGCAGGCCATGGGGATGTCTGTTCTTCCCACCAGAGCTGTCCCGGCAGTGCATAGCCTTCACCACCCCCAGGCGGGATAACAACAGGACCATCATGTATATTTGTACCCAATGTATGTTAGAATATTTTGCACAAGTGGATAGGTTAATAGGTTTCACTAAAGAGTAATGAACGCTCTTCTCCTCCAAAGGGCAAGGTTACTTTTAAAATTATTTTTATTTTTAAAATGTTATTTAAAATCAATTAAATTGAGAACAAAACATTATTAAATTTTTCTAGACCAAAATTTCCTAGGCGATAGACTTTCATTGCTTTCAATATATTTAAGCCAATCCCTTAAATCTTAGTTCACTTTACCAAACTGTCATCTCAATTGGAAGGTATCATTAAAATGGCAGCTTTAAGTTGAAAGATAATAGTTTCAGAGGCCAAAAGTGGGAATGAAAATAATTACAGATATTTTAAAAATGTTTAGACAGTTAAATAACTTAAAATTAATTTTGAATATACTGAAAGAAAGCTCAAAATTATTTAACACAGTAGTTTTTCTACAGATGCTCTGACACCCTATCAAGAAAATGTATTTGGAAACTTAATAGATTGCTAGCAAGCAGTTTAATTTCCTTACCAGAAAAGAGATACAATGAATGATTACAGCTCAAGTTATCAGATGACATATAATGATGATTTGCTTTTAAAGAGAAAATTTGTGGAAATCTTTCATACCAATTCTTTTTTTTTAAATAAAAAGAAAAGAAAAGCCCTACACAATTTTATACTTGTAGAATCCAAAATAGCATTCTTTTCAACTTCAATCTTAGGTATAGATACCTGACTGGAAAGGAAAGGGTTGGAGTCTCTCTTTTTTGAATACAGTGAAGTATTTGAAAGCAGAGCAAGGATTCTAGCTGTTTGTACTTAAGGTGAGAGGAAAAAACCCAAAATGTAGTTTAGCACTGGCAAAAATGTCTTGCAAAAGGAGAGAGATGCACCATGTCCTCCTGCATCTGACAATAACTGCTACACTTCCAATGCTAGAATTTCATGAGAGAATGAGATCATTAAACAAACAAAATAAAATGCCACATTGTCAATTAAACCTGGAACAAGAAGACTTGACAAAATACTATCACTATGATTCACATTAAAAAAATCAAACCTTTTTTGTTCAGAAAAAATCAAGGATGAGAATTCTTGCTTAAAATATAGACAATTCCTAAACCCTTATATTTATGAATTATTCAGATTCTTTGAATTTAAACATTCACTTGGTACAGTCTGCAAAGTCTTAATTCTCCTTGAAAAATCAAGAAAAAGATCCCCTTCACTCCTCTGATTATCTCCCTATATCACTTATTAACTTAGACTGTAAAATCCTTTTACTATTTTACTACACACTTGAAATCTGTAATACAAAATGTTGTACACCAAGATCAAGGAGGATTTCGCAAAGAAGAGAGCAGGCTCAGACAGCACCTACAAACTTTGCAGTACAGAATACTGCATTGAATTAATGACCTAGATTTCCCTGTGACTACTGTTCTTCACACAGAGAATTATTATGGGTGAATCAGAAATGTTCTTTTCTCATAATAAAGTTATTTGGTGTCTACCAAAGGTTTACCAATTATGCCTGATTTATCTACAGCCAAGTAGCTAGAATTTGTGTTTGGTAAATCACTTTTCAATGTTACACTTTCAGCCATAAACAGTGGGCTCACTCTTGGAAGTTATAAATAGCAATATGTATAAAAGCTCTTCACAACCTTGCTCCCCCCTACCTCTCTGCACTTATCGCCCTCCATACTCCAGCCCGTGCACTTCGCTCCTCCTCTGCCCTCTCTCACCCTTCCACGCCTTCCCTGCTCCCCTAAGCGCCTTCGTCCCTTCTCACTTGCTGCCCCCCATGCCTGGAACTCCCTCCCTGTCCACATCCGCCTTGCCCCCTCCCTTCATACCTTCAAATCTCTCCTTAAAACTCACCTCTTTCGCTCTGCTCTGTCTGACTCTTTATCCTGCTGAGCCACTATTCCTATACCTAC
>QEPC01003339.1:226314-237256 GCA_003113815.1 Sphenodon punctatus
TCAAGACCAGGGAAATGACAGGGGTTGGGAGGGACAGGGGGCGTCCCGGCCATAAAAGTCACCCCCTACACACATGGAATACAGCAGACTCATCTTCGTATTCCCCTAACATTTCTTCTGGATTCAAGGTGCTCCGTTGTAATGTGGGTCATGGTGGATTTCGGTGCCTCGGGCAACTTCATGGACAATAGCCTGTTGAGCAAATATGCGATCCCGATCCTGCCCAAGACTAGCCCAGAACTGGTCCATTCTATAGACAGCTCTCCACTGATCTCTGGACCCTTCACCATGCAGACTCAATCATTGCCATGTGTGACGGGCCAACACCAGAAGTCTTTGACATTTGACGCCGTGTGCACCCTGCTTTTTTGGATAGTTCTGTTACTACCCTGGCTCACACTGCATAGTCCCCAAATCGATTGGAACATGAGGCAAGTGTGGTTTAACTCTCCCTATTGCAAGGCAGCATGCCAGTATCCCAGACCTGGTAGTACCAGGGTACTGGCCACAACAAGTGAAGTTACGCACTCCGTGTTTCACCTGCCACCTGAGTATACAGATTTTGCCAATGTGTTCAGCAAGGTGCAAGCAGCAGAGCTTCCCTCGCATCAGGACTGTTTAATTGATCTCCTTCCAGTCAAGGAGCCCCCATTTGGTCTGATTTACGCTCTCTCAACCCCAGAGTTGGGAATCCTTCATCAATACCTGGATGAGAGCCTCCGGAATGGTTTTATCCAACACTCTTGTTCCCCTGCGGGGGATCCCATATTCTTTGTACCAAAGAAGGACGGGGGCCTGAGACCCTGCATTGCTGTCTCTTATACACATCTAGATGTGTATAAGAGACAGCACATACACAATAATTCACACAGAAAAACCCTCCGGTCCAGTTACCCTGGTGTAAGTGGATGTTGCGAGAGGGAGGGGAAAAGGGGGGGAATAACCAATATTAGCTATTCAGTTCTGTTGAAAAGGGACAGGTGACCCTGTAGATCCACCGGTGTTCTTGGGGGGTGGGGGTGGGAAGATGGCCAGACCAGGGTAGTCGTGGTCTGGGAGAGATCCTTGAGGCAAGCACGCACAGAGTAGCCTGCATGTGTCTGCGTTCAAGTATAACCCAACTTTCTCATGGGGGCAACGGCAGGATCCTTAGAGGAGGGGCAGGAGGGTTTGCACAAAAGGGGGTGTAAAAGGTGCCTAGGAACCTTTGCACAAAAGGGATCCCAGAGGTACTAAAAAATGCTAGGGCTGAAAGAGAAACTCTTGTGTGATGTTTTTGGGAGAATAGAGCTTTAGAGAATTTCAATGGAAGGCATGGCCGGATGAACAAAAGGGAAAAAGGGAGTATCTATAGATAGGGGAAGAAGGCTATTCTTAAACAGGTGTGGAGGTATCAACCTAACGATCGATCTATTGCTTGTAGGGATGGGAGAACGCATTTCGGATGTTCGGAGTTCGGACCGAACTCGGTCTGTTCAGACGTCCGAACCGAACGTCCGAACCGAACTCTCGAACAGTTCGGTCGTGTTCGGATGAGTTCAGATGAGTTCGGGGGCAGGAAAAACATCTTTCCAAGGCCAAAAATTCGGTTTTGGTTTCAATTTCATTTCGGTTTCAGTTTCGCTATTTTTGAATGTTCGGCCAAGTTCAGCAAAACCGAACTCAGCTGAACTGAACCATCGAACCTGAACTCAGGTTTCAAACAGAACAACCAAACATCCGATCCACGTTCTCTTCGCCCATCCCTAATTGCTTGCTCAGAGTTTTAGGCGGCAGTGGAGGGCTCATCTCAAAAGAGGGAGGCTATCTGTTTTTGACTGCGCCATTGTTTACCCAGGAACTTCCCTTTGTTTCATTCTCTTATCCCTTCTGACCAGACTGATTTTGCATGGGACTTTTCTTTCCTTTTACCTTTTCCCCCTTTTGTTCCCCTGCATCCTTTTGACCTGTGTCTCATGGGGTGTTACCAAGTGGGGGGTGGTCTATGGTTTTGGGGGGGAAATTGTGTTTTTCCCAACAATGGGTATTTTCAGACGTGACGGGGCTGATTGACCCCGGCACAGAAACAACCCTTTGATTCCCTTCTGATTCCACATTAGAGAAGGACAGCAAACTGGAAGCAATAGGCCACTAAGCACTCCTGCAGAAACAAGTTGAAGGAGATAGGCAGTCAACTTTTTCTCCATAGCTCCATTATCTTCCCCTCACAGAAATTACTAAATGGATCAAGTGGGGAAAGGGCAGCTGCCATCCTTTTAAAAATGGCTCTCTCTTCCACGGCTACAGTTCTCTGTGGAGGATACAGAAAGCCTACTAGCTGTGATAACAATTTACAATCCTTGAGATACTAGCATTGTTCCCCCAGTGACTCTTAGGTATTCAGACAATCTATCACTAGCCATGTGGCTGTGACCATGATATTTTTTCTTCATTTTGGCCTTGTAATGGTCACCCATATTATTTTTGTAATAACGTCTATTTCAGTCTACTCTTGGAGAACACTTGCAAAATGGTGCCAGTAAAGAATACAGTTGCTCTTCTTAAGAATAATACATAGTATCATATAACATCAGTATACAAATCTGTTCTTGACATCTTTCCGGATTCCAAGTGGAAGATGGTCTTCAGTAGGGGTGGGAATTTCGGTTCCCCCGGTATTCGAAACTGCCGGTAATTTGCTGTACCAGCAGTTTCTGATTAACCCGGTATTCTTGGGTACCGGTACCGGGTCTCCGTGTGGGATTATTTTACATTACGGTCATTGAAATGAATGGCCGCAATGTAAAAAAAACAACAACCCAAACCCGCACTCACTTTCCCTCCCCCATCCAGGCTGCATGGGTGGAAGGGGGGACACCCTGCCCAGCCTGGATTGATTTTTTTTAAATTAACACAAAGTCTGGCTGCTAGTGTGGGCTCCAGGCCGCTGCCGCATTGGCAGTGGTGACCCGGACCCCGCACCAGCAGCAGCCAGGGTGATCCCTGGGGTGGGAGGTGGTTTAACACCCACCCTACCCCTGGGATCTCCATACCCTCCCACCCAGAACGCCTTACTTGCCCTCCAGGTGGTGGCGGCGGTGACAGCAGCAGCAGGGCGTGGGTCTGGGCGGCTTCAGCGCTGGTGGTGGCTGGCTTCCCTTCAGCCCTTCACTAGGCCTTCCGGGTAACTTCAGGGTTTCCCCGGAAGGCCTAGTGAAGTGCTGAAGGGAAGCCAGCTGCCACTAGCGCTGAAGCCGTCCGGACCCACGCTGTGCTGCTGCCGCTGTCGCCCGGAGGACAAGTAAGGCGATCTGGGGGGGGTGTAGGGCAATCCCTGGGGTGTGTGGGGGTGTGTTAAACAACCCCCACCCCAGAGATCACGTAGTACCTGCTGGTATGGCTCCGGGTTGCCACCCCCAGCACGGCAGCAGCCCAGAGCCCACACTAGCAGCTGGACTTCAGGATAATTTTTTTTTTTAAATAATCCAGGCTGGACAGGATGGGTGGGTGGTGTCCCCCCCTTCCACCCGCACAGCCTGGAAGGGGGGAGGTATGTTTTTTTTTTCATTGATTTCAATGGGGACAGTTCCCCATTGAAATTAATGGAAAAAAACCAGTACCGGTATACCAGTTTTAATCCAGCAAACCATTTTTTTGTAAACCGGTAACCGGTAAAACTGGTAACGGTTTTTTGTCCAAAGTCCCACCCCTAGTCTTCAGGAGTCTGAATATTTCTAATAGAATGTTGAAAACTGATACCATATCTTAAACTAAGGGGATGCCAACCAGGACTTTGTGTAGGGAGGATTCAGTGATCAACTGCTCCTTCCCCACTTGATCCATTTAGTAATTTCTGTGAGGGTAAGATAATGGAGATATGGGGGGGGGGGAAAGTTGACTGCCTATCTCCTTCAACTTGTTTTTGCAGGAGTGCTTAGTGACCTATTGCTTCCAGCTTTCTGTCCTTCTCTAATGTGGACATGCTCCACAGTACAATATAATAATAGTTGGAAATACTTGCACTGACCTATGGGGAAGTGCTGGAAGGATGAATGGAAGAAGAAGAGAATGTGGAGAGTAAGCCAGGTCTACTACACGATGAAGAATCAAAAGAGCCAGCTGCCTCCTCCCTGAAAATAAACTGGGGGAGGGTGGAAAGAAGAGAAGGCCAACATCCTTGGGATACAATAATAGGTAAGGATGACAAGTCTGTTGGAGGCTGGGGGAGATAGAGAGGAAGAACAAAAGATACAACTAAACAGCTTTGTTTGGAGAGAAGACAAAGCTACACACTGAAATTGTTTCTGTGCAGTTGACAGTTTTGTGCTTTGTGGAGTACTCTAGCAGTGTTCAAGTTAAATACTCTTTACAAAATAGCACAGCACTAGACTGACTACAGGGCACAGTGTGATTATCGATCCCTTACATCATTTTACTTGTTTCTGTGACCAACACACTATAAGAGTGCAGTGAAAAAAATGCTATTTCTTTTGGTTTTTGTTATTTTTGAAAGTTCAATAGTGTCTGGATAGGTGGGCAGCCTGGGAACTACCACCAATTTCCCTGTCATTGTGACTTGCTGACAGAAAAATCATTTATCTGTATGTTGTTAAATAATAGGAAAGGAAAGAAAACCCCAAAACAAATTACCTTCAGACAGTTTTAAAGCACTGTGGTGTGTCAAACCTGGGCTCTTTGGGCACTGTCTGAAGCCAGTTTTCGTTCTGCTTTACTGATCCCAAAGCAATTTATCTTTAGTACCTGGCTCTAACAGGATGGAAAAGATAAGAATGTTTTTGGTTTATTTGGGCATCTTGTAATATGCCAACAGGTTTGAGCATTACTCTTATTTACCTACAGCACAAGTAGACAGGAAAATTTCCTTACCTGTGAATTTCCGTTCTTCTCCTTTTGTAGGGTGGACAGTCAGAACTAAAAAGCCATGTCCCTCCTCACTCAACAGTAGGTAGATGACTGACAGCCACTGCTAGTGGGAAGGGCATGCACCTACACCAGCAGCCAGTCCGGTCCTACCTTGTCGGAGAGCAGAAAGCAGTCCTCTCATTTCCTCAGGAATGCAGGGCTCTAAGCTTTGTGACAGGGAAGGGCCAAGGGAGAGTCCTTCCTCTGGTTCTGTCCCTCCTCCCTCTTTAGACTCCTTAAGGGGCTTCATGGGGGCGGGGGGAGTATTGGCCACTGGAGGCTTTGCCTCTATCCTCCACCACTGGCATGAAAGGGAATTTGAGCAGGGTCAGCAACAGCATGCAACCATGGGTGGGCTGTTTCCCACCTTTTTTCTCTGAGGCAAAGCTGCCTCATGCGAGCCACTTCTCCCCACTCTCACACTGCAGAATTGGCATCCAGAGATGGGAAATCTTGGCAGTCAGACACAACAGCACTTCTCAGCCACGAACGTGCTGCTCAGTTTGAGAATAGAGGCTAAAATCCTGCTCCAGGGGGAAGGCACAGTGGAGCAGATCCTGGAAATGCTGGTGCAACCGCAGAGGCTGGTGAGTGTTCCCAACCTGGACATTCCAACTCCCACAGACCAGGCTCCTCTGCCCCGGCAGGATGATGTACCCTTGAGACTTGGTGTGACTGGGGAAGGAGGAAGGTTGCTGCACCCCCCCACCTCCTGGCACTGACTTGAGGGAGGGTGTGGGACCCTGGGGTGTTATTACCCCTGCCAGAAATTTGGAAGATGGGGTGGGGAGTCTGAGCTTGCCTGTTCAGAGGGCCTGTTACAACACAAGTAGACACCGCACTTCTCCATTAGAAACTGGCAAAAGTCTAAAGGCCAAAAACATGGCCATGGAGAAAACATGAAAGGAAAATTGACTGTCACTTCCACAGGGACAGTATTGATACTTGGTCATTCCAACTAACGCCTCAACTAGAGCCCTGATTGGACCAAAAATTCAGTCCCAAGCTTGAACCAACTTCCAACCTAAATGTAGCCAGGCTCTTGTGAGCCCAAGCCCCATGTTTGCAAGTGACCTCAGCCCCACTCCTCACACCTTCAGAATGCCAGTCTCTCACAGGGCAAAGGTGGCAAAGGATTGATGTCACCATGCCCTGTGGAAGTGGATCTCATCAGAAATGAGCTGGGAGGAGCCTTTATCCTGACCCCTTTCCAATTTTACCATATCATTCCTCATAGGGCACGATGGCAACACAGTACTCGATAAAGGGAAGGGCTATGTCAGAATAGGGGTGGGACTAGGACATCCTCTCACCTTTATGTAACATGCTCCTGCCCTTCACTGGGTGCTGTGACATCATGGCACTTAGGGAGTAGTACTTGGGCTGAGAGTGCATCCTTGGTTGCAGAGCTCTAGATTTAACTCTGCAGGTAGTACCAATGATCCTGCTGGGAGCTGAATGCAGCATCCTTTTACCCATTTAGAGCCCAAGCAGTAGCAGATGCCAAGGCTCCAATAGCCCCCTCAGCCACAGAAGGCAGCATGATTGCCCACACACTTGTTCTATCCAGCATGCAGCAGGTTTGGAAAGGGCAGAAGGTCATGCAGTGAGAATTGCATGGATGAAGAGGGTTCAACAGCATCATGTCAATTGCTTTTGCATAATCAGAGAGCTAGGATTGCACATGCAGAGCTCCCTCCCTCCTCCCCCAACATCCTTTGCATCTACCTGGAGTTGTCAAGGAGTGTAGAGTTCTGTTGCTGCTTCTCTTGCTCAGAGAGATGTCAAGATCAGATGCTATATTTCAAAGGGTCATAGAGTTGGAAAGCACCTTGAGAGTTATCTATTCAAACCCCCTGCTTGGACATAGGATTACTACAGCGACAAAGCTTTCCATTCATATTATTCACAATTATTTCCTTAACATTATATCAGGGAAAATTTAGCCATCTGCTGTATACGTCATGGCTTGAAAAATTTCACTGCCTGCTGTAATTCATCTGCAGGAAAGGCCTCTTCTCAGCTTCAGAATACCAGACTCTCACAGTGGCAAAAAAGGCAAAGATCAATATTAAAAGGTTCCAAAACAAAGGAACAAATATGTCAGGCCCTGGGGCTGGCGGCAGGTTCTCTGGACCAGGTGAGCAGTTGGGACCTGGCCCTGCCTCTGTGTTTCTCCGGTTGCTGGGCAACCTGGGGGCCAGGACTGAGGGGTGGGACCTGGAGGCACAGGGATCAGGGGAATCCACAGCGCGGGCTCTCCGGGTTGCCCAGTAACTGGGCACACAGCTACAGCACAGCACACGGCTCAGAAGCTACGATGCTGCAGAACCTGGGAACTGCTCCGCCATGAGCAGCGTGGGGGCGGGGTACAGGGCGGGGCCAGGTGCAGCAACACCTGAGGCCCTGTGGGAAAAACACATAAAGCAACCAGCGGGACACTCAGTCCCCACCAGTAATCATTGCAAAATGCTGGCCCTATCTTGAGAGTCTTGAACCTTGTTTCTTGAGTGGTGATATTGTAGCTGAGAGTGTGTGTAGAGAGGGTGTGTGACTGTGTGTGTGAGAGTGTTTGTATGTAACAGTGTGCAAGTAGGTGTCTTCNGTAAAAACGGACCAAGTAGCTTACGGGATGAACTTCTTACTGTCGGGAGCTGGAAGCGAACAACGGGGAATGGATTGTCCATTGTGACTGTTGGTTCTTCTCCCATGCGATCGAGATTGGCCACTGTTGGAGGACAGGACGCTGGGCTTGATGGACCATTGGTCTGACTCAATATGGCGCTACTTATGTTCTTATGTGGCAAAGGGGGTCTTGCAGCCCGTGGCAGTGTCTGCGAGCCTGTCCTACAGCCCTCAGTCTAGTCCAGGGTACCCACCACTGAAACAGACAGTGTGGAGAAAACCTGCTTCTGAAGGGTCTCTCAAATGTGCACAGGAGGATGTTTGGTCAAATCCGAGGTGGTGAATCTCAGGCTCAGGGGCCAAATGTAGTCCACAGCTAGTTTTTATTTGGTCCCTTTGCAGTTCCCGGATATGGCCCCCAAATCTAGTTCGTATCCCCCCCCCCCCCCGACTGAGCATGCAGAGAAAATCTTACTAGGGCTAATAGCCCAAGAAGTCTATAGACACTTGTTGGTTGGTTTAGAGGGCCAAATGTAGTCCACAGCTAACTTTTATTTGGTCCCTTTGCAGTTCCCGGATATGGCCCCCAAATCTAGTTCGTATCCCCCCAAGCACTGGAAGACTGAGCTCAAGAGAAGGAAGCAGAGATGAGGGCATACACTCAAGGAGAAGAGATATATCTCTGCCATAGATCCATGATCTGGACCCTCCTCTTCCTTCCTCCACCCGCAGTGCTTCCCTTAATCATTCCATCCCCAACATCTAGCGTGGCCTCCAGGAAGGAAAAGGTTCCCAACCCCTGGTTTAGATTAACAGAAACCTAACATTATCTCAATATAAATAATTTGACTATAAAGTGGTCTTAGTACCATCCCATTATAATAGCAGGAAAATAGAACTTTCAAGGGACCACAAAGGCTATTCAACATTTAGAAATAGTAATAGAGGTTAGAGCTGAAACAGGTGCTTAATTTAACACCCATGAGTGATACCCACATGTTCGGGTACTGCATCGGGTACCCAACAGGTTACTCGGGTACCAATTGGGTACCTAGAAACCCCCAAAGTTGGTAATTTCCAGTACCAATTTTTTTATTTGCTGATTACCAATTGCTATATTGGGTCAGAAAACTGAAAAATTGGGATGGAAATAAAAAATAAAAAAATCAGGCTCAGAAGTCAATTTTCTAAGAACAAAAATCAATAAATAGGTGTTGGAAGTCAAAAATCAGTACTGAAGTCAACATTCTGGGACTGGGTGTCAACATTCTGGGAGATAGGGTAACCAAACTGGGTCACAATTAGGTATTGATTGGTACCCGTTTTTGTCAGGTTAATTCGGGTACTGGAAATTTGTTGGCCTGTTTGTGTGGGTACTTGTTTCAGCTCCAATAGAGGTATAGAAAACATGATAACACAATAAGGGGTAGAGCTATAGCGCCTTTTGAACACATTAAAATTGCATTATTATTAATTTATTATTAATTTATTATTATTATTATTATTAGCACTTGTATAGCGCCAGCTGTGTACCTGTCGCTTTACAGAACAGTAAGATAGATGTGGTTCCCTGCCTATGGCTTTCAATCTAATAGACATGGAGGGGGAAGACAAGGAGAGGGAACATAGGGAGAGAAAAGGGATAAATAACATTCAAATGGATGCAAAGTCTCAGGTGCACGTACTTGACTTGATTGCAGTTGGCAGGAGTCTGTGGGGAGGGCAGACAGTAGATATTGTGGGGAGAGTTCTAACAAGCGTCAGGAAAGGCGGCGAGGAAGAGGTGAGTTTTGAGGCGGGATTTGAAGGTGTGGAGGGAGGGGGCAAGGAGGATGTGGGCAGGAAGGGAGTTCCAGGCATGGGGGGCAGCAAGGGAGAAGGAACGAAGGCGGTTAAGGGAGCAGGGGAGACAAGGAAGAGCGAGGGAGGGGACAGAGGAGGAGCGGAGAGTGCATGCAGGAGTGTGCAAGGAGATTAGGGCTGAGAGGTAAGGGGGAGCCAGGTTGTGAAGGGTTTTGTAGGTGAAGGTTATGCATGAAGATCCCATATCGGTTCACCAGAGCTGCTCTTAACCATGTGGCAAATTGGGATTTATTTTGCAATAATAATTCATGACCACCTAGATTTGCCCAAGTGAACCTTTGATGGTTCACACGGTAGCCACCTGCCATTGCAAGTTGCCTTCTGTTACCAGAGGTAACCAACTTTCCCCCATCAGCACCCATTGGCAGAAAGTCTCTCCTCCTGCATAAATCCTAATGCCGTCATTATTACATGGGGGGAAAAAATGACTTACAAGTAGCTTGGTAAAATAACCTTCTTTATACACAACCTCTTGGTGCACCTATTCAAGAGATATTATGGCATGTCGTTTCCCAAGTTCAATACTCTCCACCACATTTGCTAACAGCATCCATGTGCAAACTACTAATGGACTATGAAGGAAACCAAGTTGTAGAATTCCTCCACCTTGTTGGTTAAAAATTAGTCCCATCCGACTGATCACAGAGCACTCTGCTAGGCAGATATACCTTTCCTTAAAATTCTAAGAAGGAAGGTGCAGAGTCAGACAGGGATTGGATGTGTGTTCTAAAGTCTGGAATCCATGGCTGGGCTTTGGGTAGCTGGATTAATATATGCACACCAGTACAGTTCCATTGTTAATAAATGGTGAAGGGTCTTAGTGTTCTGAACTGGTGATTTTTATGCACTTCCTCTCATGGGGAGCACTAAAAACACACCAAAAAATCCTTTTGTGTGCAGCGACTGCTCCCTCATAGCTGTATCTAGGGTACCTTTGGTCAAAAACTTGTAGACAAGGATCAAGCAAGGCTCTCTACCTAAATGTCCCTTTATTTTATACTTAACTTCCAACATGGCCATGCCATCTCCTGTAGTAACCCTCCAGCATTTTCAGCTTCCTCTCCTGCTCCACCAACCTGATCCTCCATCTCCTCCTCCCTTTTTCCAGCCTCCAGCTCCCTCAACCTATACTAGCTTTCAATGTTGTGGTCAGCCCCTAACCTTAATCTCCCTTGAATCTACCCCCTCCAGTCTTCTCCCATGTCCCAAATAGGGAAGGAGAGACAGAAGACAAATGGATTTATATTTCTCTATGCATCTGACGATGGTTCTTCTTTAAGTTTGCACTGCCTCCCATTGGTTTGAATAATCAATTCTTTGTCCTCAGAATCAAGGCAGTGAAGCACTCTTTTCTGCCTACATCTCTTATCTCCATCTTCTGAACAACATGATACTCTCTCTGAGCTTCACTGAATGCCCTCCTTTCTCTCCTTTATCTAGTGCCAGTTTTTGCTTCTTCTTTCATGCCACTCATTTTTAGAACAACCTCATAGTTCATGTCTGCCAAGTGCCCTTATACTCCTCATTCAAAAACTTCCATCAGGTTTAGTTT
>QEPC01003339.1:237356-247675 GCA_003113815.1 Sphenodon punctatus
CTTACCTTGTAGACGGCGAATCCATTATGCTTCTCATACCACCACCAGACATCGGACCTCGTGTGCCCACAGTGGCGACCCCTGCCTCGATGGCATCCTGGTGGTCCAGGCACCAGCAGCAGGGGCATCATCACCCTCTCTGAAACAGGAAAACAAACACCACCTAAATAATATCATGCATTTATGCTGATGCCTCTAGTCCTCCCTCTTTGGGGTGCTTGGGGATGCTAGGGATGGAAAATGGAGAGAATCTTGCTGGCACATGCAAATCCTGCCCTTCTTTGTGTGCTAGTAGGTAGGGATGGCAACTGAAGGTGTGGAGACCCTTGCTAGGGATGGCTGGCACATGTTTGGGTGGGAGTGATAGTGCCTGAATGTTGGAAGAGCCCCCCACACCATCTCTCTCTGTGGCAGACATCTACTGCCACCTGCTGATGCCCACTGTTTGTGCCTGACTGCCTACCACCGACCCGCACGCCAGTGAGCTTGCTCTAAAGGATAGTATTCTTCTTGTCCTCAAAGTAAAAATAGAGTTTACAAACCTGGCAGCACCTCCTGTGCCCAGCTCTTGCTCTTCTGAGGAGCCGACCTCCACCACCGAATTTCCAGCGGCAGCAGCAACCTCTTCCTCCTCCACTGGCTCCACCATCTTGACCCAGGTCCTTCAATTAAGCCTCACCCTCTTCATTTCTTTTTCTCCCACACAAACCAACCCACACAAACAGCCAAACAAACACACCCACCAACACTCACCAACCAGTCAAAACAACACACAGTCCAACACAGCCAAAACACACCAAACGAAACCAAACAGCCAGCCAGCCAGCCACAACACACAAGCTCTCTCGCCACACAAGCTCCGCACGCACTCAAATTTCTGGTTTCTAACGCAATCACGTGATACCTAGACCGATTTCCAAATGACTGAACTGAACCGAACTCTACCGAACCAAACGACCGAACCCGAACTCAGCTCCCAAACCGAACGACCGAACAACCAAACCGCAATCTGTTCGCACATCCCTACTATTGCATTCATGTATGCTGGCCACACAATGAGAGATTTCTGTGCAATCTGGCTCCTCAGCCAATTGCTGTTTGGCAATCCAGTCCGTGGTGGGCAAGAATTTAACAGCCCTGCCATAGCTGTGTTGCATGTACTATTTTCAATTATGATAGGAAGGAGGCAGATGCGGTTAAAGGTTTGAGTGTTCTCTTTACTTCTTACCTGCATACACATTATGATGAACGTGGGCCTATATAACAATGAGCATGCCTGTTGTGTGATGGTGGGAGGTAGACCAGAGAAAACTGGAAGTCTCTGTTCTGTGCTACGTTCATCCTGTCATCTATTACATCTCTTCATCTAGTCTTAGAGCTCACTAATTTTCTTCTTGACTGTAACTATGTACATTCCCAAGGACACTAATAAAGGCATGGGCGTGTTCAGCAATTGATTTTTCAGTGAAAATGGCAACATCTTTGAAAGCCAGTAATGCAGATTTAGTTATTATTGTTATTATTAAAAAAGATATTTTTAAAGGATATGGTTGGGCAATTAAAATTTTAAAACTACCAAGTCTCAGCTACCTTAGTCCAACATATATAAATCTAGATGACGGAGGGTTTTATAATCTAATTATCCAACAAACTTAAAGGTCCTGACATATAGATTGCCTTCTCACAGCAGACAAATAGGCAATCAATTACATTTTAAAACCATATTTTGGCAGCTGTTTTGTTTAAAAGGAATAGAGTTTTTCTTTTGCGCTGCCAATACTCCCTTTGTCTTACTTGATTCCTTTCATTCATCATTTTCTGTAACGCAGTGGCTCAATCCAGCTAGATGGAGATAGTGTCATCCTTCAGGGCAGACAGCTATATTTCTGCTTTCATCAGTATTCAACAGAGCAGTGGTAGTAGTAGAGCTATAAATTTGAATTGTTATACAGAGTTTGGTCATATGGAAGTCAATATCAAGCCTTGTCTATTGGGACAAAAAATGTGGTCCTAATCTCCCATTATTCATAGAGCCATGTTGTTGTTGCTGTGTTTAAACAGTAGTTTAGCTATTTATAGCTATTTAGTTTGTTGGCAGAGAGACGAGATAACTATGAGTTGAAGATGTTTAATTACTTTTTCGGTCACTTGACAAAACTGATTCCCATCAAGGGAAATTAGACTTTCAAAAGCAATACAAGAAAGAAGGAACAAGCTAAGTCACAGGTTCCCCATATGACGTAGGATATAAGTGCTTGGACTTATCTATAGATGTCTAATTGAGTCTGAAGGGGGGGGGAAATGTATAATGATCTTTTAATAAAAGATAGTGAGCATGTCTGCATGTTTTAGACAGATTGTCTGTTTGACTGACAGCACACAATTCTTTTCAAGTCTTCTCTCGCCTAATTATGGGATAAAAGAGTATCAACCAACTCAAGTCATCATTATCGCCTTGAATCCATTATACCACTGAAGTTAGCAACTAAGGCAGTCACAAAGGAGCAAAGTTTCAGGATCATTTTGAAGAGCATTAGCCTGAGCCAAACTCATTTAGATTGCTTGTTCAGACTTAGGACCAAAATTCATGACAATAAAATAATCATTGCCTTTTGAGAATAAGTCTTCCAGAAATTGCAATAAGGAGAAAAACATAGGGAATACTTATCCATATTCTTTCCTCCCTGCTTGCAGCCAAAACAACTCATTTCTGCAGCTAACAAAATGAAGAAATTCCAAAGGGATAGCAAAGTCAACACATTCAGTATCTGAATACCATGATAAGATAGGTAAAGAGTAAAAGGCAGGGCTTAATTTGTGGAGTGGCTTATCAGGGCTTAGTTCCAGCAATTAAATCTGCATGTAGGTGGAGCCCCAGGAAATGTTCCTAATAAGAATGTGCACAATGGAATGTGAAAATCATGGAAAACGTCGATATTGGTCATTTCAAGGCTGGAAACAAAAGCTAAAAAAAACCAACCCGCTGGATAGTTTATTTGGCTTTTGTTACTGATTTTTCTGCCCCACCCTATGCACTGGGTATTATATATATTAAATCACAAGAACTCCTGTTTTACATTCAACTGTAGAGAGGCAGCTTGGTCCAATGGTCAGGGTTGTTAGCTGGACATTAGGATTCAGTTCCTTGCTCTGACTACATCTGGGGAAGAGGGCTTGGCTTCTAGGCAGGCTTGGACCCTGCCAATTCATTTGTTTTTCTTTTACAAATTAAACACTGGTTAAAAAGGTTAGAAAAATGTGAGGGTGCAGAAAAGCCAATTGTGTGCTGAACATTATGAAATCTCTACAGTTCTATTTTGCCCCATCTAGCTAGACTTCCAGTTGAGACTGTGAACTTGGTCGCAGCATTACTAAAATACAGAATGCTGTATATCTTATTATACCTGTACTTTTCATAAAGATCCAAAGTTTTGCTTCTTTTGAAGGACTGGATCAGGGGTGGGGAACTTTTTCTGCCCTGGGGGCCACATTGAAAATTAGTATGAGCTCCAAGGGCCACATAGTGGTTGGGGGTGGGGTGCTTAATGGGTGCATTCAAGAAAAGGAGGGCTTCTGGGCCATGGAACTGTCCCCTACCCTTCTGTGCATGCCCTCCTCTCTGCTCCATTATCCTTAGCTCAGTTTTTCTGTGCTTGAGGGTAGAGACTGGATCCAGGGTCCAGATCCAGGCACTAGAAAGGGGTCACATAAAAAGTTGCTGAGGGTCACATTTGACCCCCAGGCCTTATGTTCCCCACCCCTGGACTAGATGTTTGATGGTTCTAGAGCCATGGATGGGCATATGTTTTCTCTCTGGGACAGAGTGCTGGTCCTGCACCTCCGCAGGAGTCAGACCCTCCAACCTACAGGTGTGGCAGTGGCTCCGATAGGAGTTGGTCCGCCTGGCTTCCCTGTCACCATGTGGCTGGCTTACCACACTTGCCCTGCAGTGTGACAGTGGTAGGGTTGCCACCTATGCAAATTTTATGGAACACTTATGAAAAATACATGTTGCAGGGCCTGTATTGGTGCCTTGCATAGGTGGCAACCCTAGGCAGTGGGTGGCGATTGCCCACCATGGGGCCACGCAGGGATCAGGCCCCTGCTGCTCGTGTGCCTGAACCCACAATCTCCCTATTGTTTACCTTGTATTTACTGGGTATGCAATCATCCCTCCTCCCCCCCGTTTATATGTTAGTGTAACAGAGTGGCTGTCTGTAGCCAGAAAATAGCCTACAAACAGACAGCTATTAAGCTGCACCCCAGAAGGACTCACACCTGTGCAAGTAAAGACTAGAGGCAGCTAGCTAGTTGGTTTTTAAGCTACCTGCACAGGTGTCATGGGGCTGAGTACAGAGGATTGCTCCAGTCAATCCTGTGAGTAGGAAGAGCATAAGAACAGCCCTGGCAGTTGCTAGTAAAAAGTGGGGGAGATGAAGTGGAAGGTTGTGTGACAGAAAACCTCAGTGCTATTGTGAGGCTACAGGACTATGCTGCTGGCTGTTCAAGTGACTTGTGAGCTAGCTACTGCTAGCTCTCTCACCATAGAAGCAGTCCTGCTTGCAAGGAGCAAGCTTCCACACCCCAGTGCAGAGAAGGCAGCTGACCCAGCTGGAAGGACAGGCAGCATGGGATCTAAAGGTAGGGCTGTTCCAGCACTAAGGCTCACAGAGAACTAGAGACTTTGTAGTATTCTGCTAAACCAGGAGGAACCCAGGTCTCTGGGCCTGGCCAAAGACTGTATACTGTTTAGAGGGCCTACTCCCAGGAGGGAATACCTCTTTGTTAAACTGTTTATGTTTTGGGGACCCACCTTATTTGGGACAAGCCACCTCTGGAGGTTTCTAAGTGATGGGCTATAAGGGAGATTAGAGGAGGCCTGATCTAAATTATATCCCCACATGGAATCAATGCTGGCCCTACAGAGGGCACTGTGGAGTTTATGGGTACAGCTTTCCTGGCTGGGAGAACCCAACATCTGTTTCTGGGTTTTCATCTTCTTCCCGGGGTCTCATGTGTGGAGTCCTGCAGGATTCTATCCTGTCCCCTCTCTTGTTCAATGTGTATATGCAGCCTTTGGGGGACGTTGTTAGGGAGTTTGGCGTACGGTGTCATCAATATGCTGATGACACCCAGCTATATCCTTCTTTTTCCTCCGACTAAGGCCTGGCAGTCTTGTTGCTTACCCAGTGTTTTGATGACTGTGGTGGATTGGATGAGGACAAGCCGCCTGAAGTTAAATCCAGACAAGACGGAGGTGATGGTTGTGCAGAAGGCTGGGGGAGTGGTGGTCCCCATCATTGATGGGGTCTGTCCTGCCCTGGTATCTCAGGTTTGGAGTCTGGGGGTGCTCCTGGACCCACACCTCTGCCTGGATATCCAGGTGGCAACTGTGGTGAAGGGAACATTTTGCCAATTACATCTGGTGGGTTGGCTTCGGACGTATGTCTGGGACTCGAATCTGGCCACGGTCGTCCATGCTTTTATTATCTCAAGACTTGACTACTGTAACACACTCTATGTGGGGCTACCCTTGGTGCTGGTTCGGAGACTGCAGCTGGTGCAGAACGCGACTGTTTGTCTCCTAATGGAGATGGGTCGACGCGAGCACATTACACTGGTGCTTCACTCTCTGCACCTGCTGCCGATAGTCTTCCAGGCCCAATTCAAGGTGTTGACCTTTAAAACCCTAAATGGCCTGAGCCCAGCCTATCTACAGGACCGCCTCACCTGCCGGATCCTGGATCAGACCCTGCAGTCGGCCGGGGGTGCCCTCCTCAAGGTCATCCGGGTTTCTCGGGTGTTGACCTTGCGGAGGGCGTTCTCTGTGACCGCGCTGCGGCTGTGAAATTCCCTCCCACCGGAGGTCCACCTGACCACTGATCTCCCCTCTTTCCATAGACAATGAAAGGCCTGGCTGTTCCGCCGTGCCTTTCCCAAAGGAGATGGGCTAGGTGGGTTGGGTTAGGGTGCAATAGGGGGTAATTTGTTTTACTGTGGGGGTTTTAATTGTATTATTGCTGTTTTTAAATGTTTTAATATGTTGTTAGCCACCCTGAGATGCTTTTAGCAGGAGGGGGTGGCATACAAATTTTATAAATAAATAAATAATAAATTTGCTACCCTCCAATCCACTGGTACAGTGGCAGATTTTTAGCAATAGGTTACGAATTACCAATAGTAAGTCTGCAACTTCATATTTATTTATTTATTTCCATTTGTTAGCCGCCCCCTCATGCCTATGGCATCTCAGGGCGGCGAGTTCCTTCAGAACTCTTGGGTTCCTTCAGAACTCTGAGATGAATATCATCTGGTCCTGGTGATTTGTTACTATTTAGTTTGTCAGTTTGCTCCAAAACCTTCTCCAGCACGGGAGATCTAATTCCCTTCCAAAACATTCCTACAGAAGAGGGTCACTCCACAGTGGGAGCCAATCCCAAGCCCCGCATGTCGCTGTGTGGTTTGTGCACGCTGCAGGCCCCATTCTGAGGTTGTGCACAACATGCACATGCATATGTTCCCGTGAGTCGTGTGCACTCTACACACCAGTCTGTGGGTCTTGGGATCAGCCCCAGTGAGATTTCCTCTATTTGACTTTGTGATATGGGTAGGCAACCAGTGAAACAGAGGTTAGGGATAAGAAATGGAATAAAGAGTTTCCATTTCAAATAAATCGCACTCAGTCCAAGCTTTCCTATGTCACCTATGCTACCAGTAAGCAATATCTTATCATTTTCAAATCACTGAGGATCATTGCTCATTCTGGGCTTATGACTAATTTTTTCCCCCCTCTTGGAACTCTCCTACTCTTGGTGACAGCATGAACAACAATCATAGTAGCATAGTAGCTCCTTTTTATAAACTAAATATAAAAATTTATACTGAGGTCATCACCAATAGCTACTGAGTACCATAATCTCCTTTGGGAAGTAAAGCAATGAGTTTATAGAGCACCATATGTATTATTGCAATTTATAGCATAATACAATGGCTTCACAGCACAAGTGCCCCTGGTTAAAGTTAAAAGTCAAACTGGCAACTGGGTAAATGTATTGGAGTAAAACTCTATCCTGACTCTGAACAGATTATTGTTGGAATAAATAATCTAATTGCTAAAAGCAAAATTCTGCCTAAGTGTGAACTTCTAAGGATTATGCTCAGTGATTTCAGGGGAATGTAAGAACATAAGTAGTGATGTACTGGGTTAGACCAACGATCTATGAAGTCCAGCATTCCGTGTCCAACAGGTCACAATGGGCAATCCATTCCCTGTTGTTCCAGCCCTCAACAGTAAGAGGTTACGACCCCAAAACCTACTTGTGATTAATGGACCTTTCCTCCAAGAACTTATCCAATCCCTTTTTAAAACTAGCTACACTACTAGCCTCGACCACTTCCTCTGCCAGTAAGTCCTCAAGTTAAGCCACACCAGTCCTAGTACATATCTCTGGGCCACTCCACTAGTTACTTCTATCCACTAGGAAAATTGACAATTTAGTCCTTCTCTTTGCTTCATGTCTTTTAACCAGTTGTTAATCCACAATAGAACACTGCCTCCTATTCTATGCCTCTTTAATTTTCTCAAGAGTCTCTCATGAGAGCCCTTATCAAATGCATTCTGAAAGACCAAGTACACTACATTGACTGGCTCACCCGTATCCCCATGCTTATTTATACCCTCAAAAAGTTCCAATAGATTAGTGAGGCATGATTTTCCTTTCCTAAATCCATGACTCTACCCCATCATGTCATGTTTATCAATATGCTCAGTAATTCTGTTCTTTACAACCATTTCCACCAGTTTGTCTAGCACTGCTGTCAGGCTTGCCAGTATGTAGTTTCCAGGATCACCTCTGGAAACCTTTTTAAATATTGGTGTCACATTTGCTACCCTCCAATCCTCTGGTACAGTGGCAGATTTTAGCAAAAGGTAACAAATTACCAATAGTAGGTCAGTAACTTCATATTTGAGTTCCTTCAGAATTCTGGGATGAATAACCATCTGGTCCTTGTGGTTTGTTACTATTTAGTTTGTCAGTATGCTATAGAACCCCCTCCCAAGTCAAACTTATTTAATAATAATTTTCATTAGCACTCCCCAGCATTTGCAGTTGAAGCACTTCACATAGAACTAATTAACACAACTTTTAATCCTCACAACAACCCTGTTAGGCTGAGAAAATATTGTGGCTGACCCAAGGTTACCTCGTGAGTTTCTGACTAAGGCAAGACTTGAACTGGGGCCTCCCCCTACCACCCGGTACAGGTACTGCACAGTTAGGGCATTTTTAGACGAGCAGGGGAATCTAGTGAATTGACAAATCTGCTCTTAAAAGAGTCGTGCAGGGAGCATTTACCTCTGTTGAAGTTTTACAACTCTGGTTTTAAAAATAATGTGTGAGCCATCAGGCACTACTGTTTTCAGTTGTGACTGGCGACTTCCAGTATGTGTAAACACTCCCCGCGCATCTTTTTAAAGAGTGGATTTGTCAATCTGCTAGATTTCCCCGCATGTCTAAAAACGCCCTTAGTCACTACACCACACTGGCTCTTTGTGACACTTCTTCAGATTCTTTACCTACCAAGACTCCATCCAGTGTAGTGTTTCCCCAACATCCTCAGCTGTGAAAACTGAAGCGAAGAATACATTCAGCTTCTCTGCAATGTACCCATCCACCCTGAGTGCCCCTTTCACCCCCTGGTCATCTAATGGCTGAACTGACTCTCTAGCAGGCATCTTGCTTCTGGTGTACTTGACAAAGTTTTATTATTATTATTTGCATCTTTAGTGAGTCATTCCTCAAATTCCCTCTTGGCCTGTCTTATTAATGTTCTACATCTAATTTGGCAATGCTTATGTTCTTTCCTATTTCATTAGAACTAGCTTTCCATTTTTTAAAGAACACCTTTTTGGCTCTAATAGCTTCCTTCACCTCCCCATTTAGCCACAGTGGCAGACGTTTAGTTTAATTGCTACCTTTTTTTTATTTGTGGAATACATTTAACCTGCACTTCCAAGATGGTGTCTTTAAATAATCTCCACATCTCTTGCACACACACAACCCTTGTAGCTGCTCCTTTTAATTTCTCTCTAACTAGTTTCCTCTAGAGATGGGTGAATGCGGTTTGGAAGTACAGAGTTCGGCCCGAACGCTGCCTGTTTGGACGACTGAACCGAACTTCCGAACCGAATGCTTGAACTTCCAAACAGTTCGAAAAAGTTTGGATGAGTTCGGGTGTGGTAAAAACGTGACCTTGGGTGGGAAAAATGTGACTGGAAGGGGGAAGCAGCTGAGGAGCAGACATCCTGGCACCAGGGGTGGACACCAGGGGTGGTTTCAGGGCCAAAAATACCGATACTGGAAAAATTTTGGTTTTGGTACTGATAGCACTTTTTTGAATGTTTGGACGAACAGAACTCCACCGAACCGAACAGCCAAACCCGAACTTGGGTTTCAAACTGAAAGACCAGACGTCCAAGCAACGTTCTGTTGACCCATCCCTACTTTCCTCATTTTTACATAGTTCTGCTTTTAAAAAGTTAAATAATACTGCAGTAGGGGTTTTTTTCTGTGTTAATCTCCCTCCTATAGTTATGTCAAATTTTATTATATTATGGTTACTATTACCAAGTGGCTCCATCACCATTACCCCTTGCAGCAGGTTCTGTGTTCCAGTGATCCAAAGTAGCTCCTCCTTTTGTAGATCCCAGGACCAGCTGTCCAAGAGGCAGTCAATTACGGCATCTTAGAAAGGGGGGTTTACTTGAGTAAGCAAAAGCAATTGGATCTAAAGAATACAGGCTCCATTAAATCCACGTCCACACTTCAAAGCTTTATTCAATGGCTTGCTTAATATATGCTTGTCAATTGTGTACAAAAGTAGACCCTAATTTGTGACTTACAATGTTTTTTCATGTTCACAACAGTTCAAAAAACAAATGCAAAATATTGACAGGGAGGGTGTGTGTGTGTGTGTGTGTGTGTTGACAAGAGAGAGGTTAAAATTAAGGCTGTACTGAATAGTACTTCTGAGTACTCAGGCCGAATACTGACGTTCCGAATAATCTGCCCGAATACTCTGTGGCCCTTCGGCACTCTTTCTGAAGTTTCAGAATTCAGAGTTGGAATTCTGGACTTCAGAAATCTTTGGGAACCTTAGGAAAGTTGTTGCAAAGTTCTTGAACCAACAGGCAAACCCTCTCATTTTCAACTGACCCAGGTTCTGCTGTCTTGTTACTCTCCCAATGTTTGGAGGCCATGGCGGATTAGATGCAGCAGAGCAGACTGAAGCTCAATCCCGATAAGACGGGGGTGCTT
>QEPC01003339.1:261426-283875 GCA_003113815.1 Sphenodon punctatus
TCTATTTCCCTTTTCCCTTCAGTTTTTCCCCCACCATCTTTTGCCTCTAGGTTTGGTATAGCACAGTATCAGCAGACAACTCACAAATGGTGGAAAAGGTGAGTGCTGGTGCCCTACCACGCTCATACCCAAGCCATTCATCATCACAGCTGCTACAGCAATTGGTAGGGCTGGAGGGCCCCTCTCCCAAGAGAGGGCAGATGTGGTCAAATAGTCCCTTCCTAACTCCAAAGGTTCCCCTCGAGATGGGTTTGGTATTGCTACACAGACCCCACACAACAGAACGACCATACTAGTCTCACTAGACAGCTTAAGCCCACTCTCGAGTAGCTAGGTGCCCTCTCTCTGGGTCCCTATCCATTCAGAGGCATTCTAAACCAGAGTTCCTCTTTCTCTCTGGGCTGGTGCTCTGTTGGAAATCCCCATTTGTACCCCCAAGTCCTGCAATTGTACAACTGCCTGAATTCCACAGACCTCTTGTTCAGGCAGCCAGGCTACTGCCCTTTAGCATCTCAGCTGAATCTCAATCCCTTTTGTTTGGCTGCTTCTGTCCTAACTCCACCTGTGCCCTGAAGTGATGGTTCCTCAGCAGAGCATCTGTCTGTATTTCCCTATTGCACAGGGATGGCCTACCCCACAATTTCCCCATCTGGGTCCCAAAGTCCTTTTCTCCAGGTGAGTCCACCACCACCTCAGATCATGGTGCCAAACCTTTCAACACATCTAGCTCCACCACATGCCTTATTAACTCTTGCTCTGTTCCGGTAGCTTGAATCAGGATCTGCTTTTGGGAGTCTTGTAATTGCTCCACCTCCCTCCAGATGCACTCTAGCTTGTGTTACGCTATCCACAGATGCTGCTTGTGGCAAAATTCCATGGGCACGGGCAAAGACAGCCACTGACACTGACAAAGGCACCCTGCCTGAACCCAAGTCAGGCCTAATCCAAGCATTAGGTCTCTAATGCAGCACATGAGATCCTTCCTAACTCCAAGGGCAAATTCCTAAGCTGATTGGCTCGGACTGGTCAGGGGGAAAATCTCCCTTTGGCCAGGTGACCCTCCCAAATGAATCACGGGGGAGGGGGAGAAGGGAACTTTTAAAAAGGACTGAGCCGGGAGCTTTTGGTCTCCCTCACTCACTCTCTCACTGAGATCTCTAGCAGATGCTGCTAGACTGGTGACCTCCCTGCCTGGAGACACACATGGACTGCATGGCTTGGCAGTAATTGTAACTGTGGCTTGGCCAGGACAAGAACTTGGACCCCATAGGAAAACCATCACCTATGGAGACCTGATTAGAACCAGCGTGAGTACTTGCTTGCTACATCAGCTACAGTTGTAGGAAAACTCATTCTAAAAGGGCTATTAGGCCTGATAGGACTGGTTTTCATTGCTCAAGGATTATCACCTCTTGGTTCTCAGTGTGAACTTTGCTTTTATTCCTTTTTATATGTACTAGGAAATTCTAAGCTTTGTTTTTACCCTACTGTGTGTGTGCGCGTGTGGCCGAACGTTATTGGCTAATGATTAAATGTCTCCTTAGGCCAGGTAACCAGGCCAAGCTACTAAAGGAGGGGAAACTACCTGTTTGGCTAGAAGCCAGCAGCTTTGGAACCAAGGGAAGCATCCTGTGGGTGACTCTGGGGATTGACCTCCAATGCAGGGGAGGAAATCCAGGGAAAAGAGTGCCAGGAAGGGGGAGTGCTTTGAGGAAGCTGTGAGGCCTATGCCTTTTGGGGTTCGCATTTCCTGAGTGGTGTGAATGCCTAATGGTATACACTTGGGTGATGGCAGCGGAATACCAAGGGTTTTCAGGGGGTTGCCATCTGTGGGGACCCCTGGTAAGAGATTTGGAGAAACAGCGAGGTGGGTTGCTCAGCTGTATAGTGCCCCCTGGTGGCGTTTTCCCCACACTGCTTTATTTGCTCCAGGGGCAAACCTGGAGCTCACCACCCTGTCCCACATTCTGTGGCCCTTCCTGTTGCCAGGGTCCAGCCACTGCCCCTTCCAAAGGGTTCCCATATACCAATGATGAGGTCAGGTGGGGGTTGCAGTAAGCAGTGGTTCCCTGCTACTGGAATTCCTGGGCTGCTGTCCAGAGGTCCCCAGCCATAGGTTGTCCCCTCTTGGCAAGTCATGCTTATGTGTCCCAGTTTGTTGCTCTCTCAACATGCCTTTTAGTGTGAATCTGTGCCTTTGGCTTCATCAACCTGCCACTGCTGGATCCATTTACTCTCCTTTGGCTACCTCATACGGGAGCACCTGAGGGGATGAAAAGTCACCACCCATCACCACCCTCTGGTTTCTCACAGTCAGAAATGAGTGGAATCACTCAGAGCGGTCTACCCAGACATTCAGGTCTGCAGTCCTGCTCTGCACCAGCTGCAGCAACTGTTGATGGGCCTGGGCATGAGCCTCTTATTGCTCCTTCTACCACCTATGTTGCTTGCCCACCAGAGACATGGAAAGGTGCCTTGCCATCTCCATATCGGTCCTAGTGGGTCCCACCCTGGGAACTCCAGGGTGGTCCTCTGTCGATGCCCACATTCGTCACCAGATGTGGACTCCAGCAGGTTCTAATACTTCCAGCTTCTTTATTAATAAAAAAACATTATTATACAGCCCATATATTACTATTCTGACCAGCTTAGTTCCCTCCAGTTAGGATCCTGGAGAGCTCCCAGGGCATAACTCTGCTCTCCTACAGTTCTATTCCCTTCAGGAACTGACTGCCCCAGGCCACAGGTCCAGGCCCTTATAGTCTCTGGGGAGCAGTGCGGCTAATGCCCAGTCTCATGTCCCTTAAAAGGGGTCTGTGTCCAACTGCTTACAAGCCACTACACACTATAAATACTAAAATGTTTGGAGGCTTAAAGTTTGTCACGATTATCTGGCAGGCTATTCCTAGAAGATAATGGTTAGCAATTCAATAAAGAGAAAATGCTGTGCTTAAATGAGAGACGAAGGATTTCAGCATCTATTATAATTGGTGTAGCTAAACAGACCTAATGAAGATGTGAACATTAATATATTCTTAATGAAAAATGATTTCAAAATGTAGTGGGCAAACTCATGATATATGAACTTATTATTCAGTGTCAGGAGCTAGTGAAGATTCACCTAATTAAAGTGGAGTCAGTTTTACCCTGGAGACAGAGTAGGGAAAACAAGGTTCTTAGAACAAATGGAACTATTTCTCCTTTAATTTTCAAGTTGTTGATGAAACAGTGAATTAATTGGATCTGTTGAACCTATTCTAACCTATTTTTGTCAAAGTTTTAATGACTCTGCTGTGCAAAGAACAGAGTGAGCAAAAGATAAAGGTCTTCTGTGTCATATAATTTCTTTGTTAATCTAGAGGGACCAGTAGTATTATTGTGTGCTTCAAAAGGAGCTAACATCCCTGAGATGATGAACAGTCAGAGGTTGCTGTGCTAGGTTTACAGTGCCAGGCTGGCTGTCTAGTTCTGAAAAGCTTTCCAAAGTAAGACACTTTCCTCAGTCCTTTCTTCTCTCCTTACAGGATACTGATGAACCTACAAACTAGACTAACTTTTCAACCATATTTATTTCATTATCTCCTTATCTTTAGCTAAAGAACGAACAATTCCACAGTAATGTAAAATGCACCAATATCAAGACACAATCTGAAGAATTTGGTCCTGCAAGGAGCCAGTTGCTCTACATCAGTTCCTGAAAAGCCATAAAGCTTAAGTCTAAGCATTTTAGTAGCCCCTTTAAACCAGTTTGCCAATGGTACCTAGTCTGAAACTCATAGGAATTCTGATTTGCTTAAAATTAAGTATGTACTGAAGTGTTTTGCAGGATCAGGGCTAGATAATACTTGGCACCTTTCAGGTTTGAGACCCAGAAGGCAGGTGAGTAACACTAAGAGAACTAGAGGATCATTCGTGTAACCATGTTCAATATGGCTGTGGGCCAAGTCAACTGGTGGGCATCATGTGTGATTATATGCACATACTCTCAAGCAGATACACATACACTCATGCATGCACACACACATGCACACTTGGGAATGGGTGGCAGGGATGACCCCTCCCCTATCCAGGGTCTTTTTAACGTAGTATGGCGTGGAGGATACACGATGCTGGAGATGGAGCCACACCACTCTTAGTGAAAAGCAGGGTTCAGCAGGTAGATGACAGGACCACATTTTTAAAAATCAGAATTCTGAAGTCCTGTCTTCTCTCAACACTCAATATTTACCGGGCGTAAGGCCCCCTGGATGCATGGGCCCTGGGTTGTTTGCCCACTTCCCCCATCTATTGGTAGGCAAAGTTTGATGTGTACCAACACAAGCTCAAGAAAATGTATGGAAACTTTAGTAAGAGCAGTCACTATACAGCTAAGGGGGCGGGGGGGGAAGCACATGAAATTCCAGCGGAGGGCACTGGGTCTGCATGCACACCTTCTCAGATCAGGTTTCCACTTGAGAAGCCTTGGCACTAGAGCTGAAATGGGTACCCACAAACCCAGCTATACCTTTTGAATTTGCCTTACCAAACCTGCCCCTCATAGGTCGGGGACTGCAAAATGCCAACGTGGTACCCATTTTGTTTACCTGGGGCGAGGAGAGGTGCATATGCAGCTAGACACCTGGTTTGGGCTCTTCAGGACTTTGGCCTCTACACACATGCTGCTGCTGTTTGGATTGCTACTGTGTCACTCCTCCAACCTCAGGTAAATGGGGCTTGTTAGAGATACTTGTTTACGGGTACCTGCCCAAGTATGAAGGACTGTTCACCCAGTCAGAATATATGGATTATATATATAATATACACATACAAGACTTGGGATAGAACCAGTTACAGGCTCAGCAACATATCCCACATGAATTGCTTCTCTGACAAATATTTTTAGTTTAAGACTCACTACATAACTAATGTATACATGTTTTGCTAGAGACACTTCTTTCTGCCTGATATTAATGCAGGCAAGTTGTTTATTCTTTTAAATTATGAAATGGCTAGATCTATAGAACCAAAAGCAAAACAAGCAGTATTAGCCTTTTAAAAAAAACAAAAACAAAACACTTTTGGTTTTAGGCAGAACAAAATCCCCCCTTCTCTTTTTAACTTTGGGCTATTTTGCAAGTCCTTCCATAAGCAACATAAATATTTCCACCAGTAGGCAGCTGCGGCTTGTCACCTGAGCTGTAATTAGTACTGAATCTCGGTATCCAAAATTACTCAGTTTTTACCAAATATCAGTATTAGATTGGTTTGACTGAGTAACTGAGGATCCGCTTGGGTTTTGGTATTCAATACTCGGTCAAGTACTCAGATCAATATACGGGGCTTTTCCTGACCCTATATAAGGTGATTCGGTATTCAGAAAATACTTGGTACATGGTTTTATTTTACCGAGTACCAAGTATTCATCTAAGTTTCCAAGGACTCGGAAACTCAGAAATATTTGCAAATAAAAATTTTACTATTCGTTTCAGCCCTAGTTGTAATACTTGCCTCCCAGTGAAAACAAGGTTGAAGGTTAAAATGAAAATATACCTTTCAGTGTCGGGTGTTGTGGATCTGAATATCGCACATAAGGCAACCATAAAAACAAAGGTGGTTATTATGGTGTAGCCAGAGTAAGTGCTTTGTTGTATGTGCAGCCATTAAGGCCAGATGTTAATGAGCTGCATTGGTGAATGGTTTCCATTATCCCTCTGCCACTCCCAAAATGGCAGAGTCCTGATGCAGCCAGGCTCTTTAGATCCTGGGCCAGATGCAATGGGAAGGTCCTGCCTTCAAAGGTGACCCACGAGGGCAAGTCCATGGGAGGAAAGCGACAGGGAATGCCGTAACCCAGCTCCTTTTTTGATATAGGTCCAGAGTGTACTGACTCTTCATGGGGAGGTACATCAGGAAAGGTGGGGCAAGATGTTCCCCTCCACACTTTCCTGATGTGACACAACATGACACTGCAGTGGAGGCGGGAGGGGAAAAAGAAAAGGTATATGAAGAAAGAATACATAATTAAAAAATGGAAAGGGGAAAGAACAGCAACCATATGAGTTGTTCCACAGAAATAAGAATTAAGATTTGATCCTTCAACATGTGTGGGAGGGTCGCATCCTCATCCCCTAATTAGGGCATGACATCAGTTTCTTGGGGAATTAGCTTGTGTGCAGCCCCTACATAGACTTGTATATACTGATAGCTCAGGTTTCCTGCCCTTGGACACAGCTTCATCCCAGTGGGTCCTTTTTAGGTCTGGCCTCCCATCACCCCTTATAGTCATCCCAGACTACCATGTGGGGCTTCTCCCATTCAACAGTGAGTCCCCAAACTTATATATAGCATTAACATAAAGCTCAGTCCCCAATGGGACAACTAATAAGATTTCTCTCACCTGGTATGTAGATCACTATATCTTGTCTTATTAACAGTCCTTCAGCTGGGAAGCTTTCTCCAATCCCCTTTCCCAGCTGTATTGGCAAATTTGCCTTCCTGGCATCCTGGCTTGTTATAAGGAGCCTCTACTCCAGGCTGCTTCCAGCTCCACTTCCTAGACCTCTCTAGACAGTAGCTCAGCACGTTCCTTGTACTGTGTGTGTCTCTGCAGCAGGCACTGTACTGACTTCCTGTTCCCTTTTTATGCAGGTGCTACTTCCTTATTGAGCCCAGTAATTTGACTCTTAAAGGGGCCACAGGCCTTAGTAGCTTAACCCTTTCCATATTGCCTCTATTAAGGCTCAAAGAGGAGGAGTCAATCTTGGGGTGTCCCTGCAGCTCTGGCACAACACACACACAAAATGTACATTGCAACTCTCTGTAAGCTTATTTGTAAAATGAAGTATCACCATAACTATTAAAATTACCTGATGGAAATACTGACTGTATCACTGTTTCTGGCAGGTCTGCTGCACACTCTCCTTCAGCTTCTCGATCAATCCTTGTTTGTTGAAATCCACATCTCTATGTTTTCCCTTCAATTTAATTGTTTTTAGCTTTATCCAAAAGTTTGTGTGATTTTCACTTTTCTTTGCACTTGCAAGATATAGAAACTCACCACCTTTTCTGACACTTGTTAAACAGTTCTATCAATCACTTCATCCAACGGTCTGCTCCCTCCCATTGCTCCAGCATTGTGGAAGCCGAACATGGGGTAATAGAGCCTGATGCTTTCATTCTTAGTGTCCCACTTCACTGATCAAAAGAGACCTTTTGAATGCCCCAATGAATCCTTCCAATAATTTTCAAGTGACATCTTTGTGTTTATTCTTCACCTTAGGCAAGATTGACAATTTAACTGAAAAAAGTTTCCTTTGCAGCCATTCTATGTCCTAGGCCATCAACTACCCATGTTCTCACTCTCTGGTTTATTTCTTACATTTTGCTTTATAGTATAGAGTTTCTCACCAAAATTAACTAACTAAAGCTAGTGATTTCAAATTATTAATTATGATTAAAATGACAGCGTAAGTGTACATGAAGATTCACAAATTAAAGAACAAAACATGTCTCTGTTTCATGACTCCAAAAATCAGGAGTCACAAACAAAAATAGGGAGTCAGCCACCTGACTTAGACTGTTTCTAGATGTTGCACTGGAATTAAATAACCCAACTTAGAAAAGTCATATGGGTGGCATTTAAATGTGCCACTGCCATTGAAAGCTCCTGGTCATGCATTTTTTATAAGCCACATTTTAAATACCTCAATATCGATAAGCTGCAGATCTGACTTGGTAAAGATGGAAGT
Source organism: Sphenodon punctatus (assembly GCA_003113815.1). Lineage (NCBI taxonomy): Eukaryota > Metazoa > Chordata > Lepidosauria > Sphenodontia > Sphenodontidae > Sphenodon > Sphenodon punctatus. The sequence goes on from QEPC01003339.1 coordinate 269,154, forward strand.
GGAGCAGACACTTTTTTAAAAAAAAAAACTTGTTATGGTCTCTCTCCCAGACAGAGCTCTGATAATTCACTGAGTCTCAGAGGGCTCCAAGTTGATCTGTATGAAGAAGTGAGCTATATAATCCTTTGAAAAGGGAGTAAAGGCTAAGTATGTGAAAATCAGGCACGTTAAAGTAGACTTTCACCTTGCCTGCTGCCTGTATATATTTAATCATATTTCTATGTTGCCCTTTCTGCAGAGGCTCAGGGCAGCTTACAACTATAAAAACAGAAACAAAAAACAATTAAAATCAATTTTTAAAAAACCTTAATACCCCATCCAACTCACCCCTACACCTCCCACCTATTCTTATCCATGCCTGCAAAATAAAAAGGTCTTGCATCATTTTGAGAAGATGAGCAGACTCGGGCTTAGGTGAACCCCCAAGGGGAGGGAGTTCTATAATCATGAGGCAGCTACTGAGAATGCGTCCCTGCGAGCTCTAGTTGTGAAAACATCATGGGGAGATGGCACCTGAAAGAGGGCATCCCCAAATGACCTCAGGGGCCATGAAGGGATGTAAGGGAGGAGGTGGTCTTTCACATACCATTTAGGGCTTTATAGGTTAAAACCAGCACCTTGATTTCTGTCTGGAAAGCTATTGGCAGCCAGCACAGACTCTGGAGCACTAATGTAATGTACTCCTGGAAACCCACCCCCAAAAGGAGATGAACCGCCACATTCTGCACCAGCTGCAGCTTCTAAACAGTCTTCAAATGCAGACCCATGTAGAGCACATTGCAGTAGTCTAGCCTTGAGGTTACAAAGGCATGGATGACAGTGGCCTAATCCAAAACTAATAAAAACAGTCACAACCTTCTCACCATTTGTAATTGGTGAAAGACACTCCTGGACACCAATGCAAACGGACATTCTAGGCACAGCAGCGGATCCAAGAGCATCCCAAGGCTACAAACCTGAGTGACCAAAGCGACTGGACTCCCTCAATAACAGGGGTTCCTAGGTCTTCCAGGTCATATGGCCAGTCAATCATCATCAGTTTGGTCTTGTCTGGATTCAACCATCCAGTCCCCGATGGCAGCCAGGCACTGGGTAAACACCAAGACTGCAGGGCCTGGGTCAGATGGAAAGGAGAGAGAGAGAGCTGAGTGTCATCAGCATTTGATGGCACCTCACTCCAGATCTCCCAACGATCTCACTCAGGGGCTTAAGACACACATTGAACAGGAGTGGCAACAAGATGGAACCCTGTGAGATGCCCTACGGGAGCACGTGAGGGGATGAAAAGTCACCACCCATCACCACCCTCTGGTTTCTCACAGTCAGAAATGAGTGGAATCACTCAAGAGCGGTCTCGTACACCTTAGCCAGGTCATGCAACCATGCCAACAACACCCCATGGTCAACAATATCAAAGGCTGCTGACAGATCCAACAATTTCCCCAGTCAATTTCCAAGCAGAGATCAACAACCAAGGCCACAAGCGCAGTCTCAGTGCCATGCCCGGAATAAAAACCTGACTGAAATGGGTCCAGGAATCCAATAGTGTCAAGATGTGCCTGGAGCTGTGAGGCAACCACCCATTCAACCTTTTTAGGGAAGGTTAGAGACAGGGTGACAGCTGGCAGGGGAGTCAACATCAAAAGATGGTTTCTTGATCATGCGACAGACGACCACAATTTTAAGGTCATCAGGGACTCTGCCCTCTTGAAGGAAGGCATTGACAGCCCCGGCCAGCAACACCCAAAATGTTTCCCGGTTGGCTTTGACCAGCCAGGATGGGCAAGAATCTAGTTCACAACTGGTTGACCACACCCCACCCCAAGCACTTCTCCACATTGGTTGGTGAGATTGATCAAAGCTGATCCAAGTAAACCAGACAAAACTGAGCCTCCTCAGTCCCAAACTCTGACCCTGCACCCAAAGTTGCAACACCCAATTAGAGCAAAATTCAAGTGACTTTATCTGTAAAGTAGGTGGCAAACTCATCACAGTGGACAGTCAATGCCTCTAACTCTGGGTGGAGACAGCCGGGGATTAATAAGCTTTTTACCACCTGAAAGAGCTCCACTGGACTGCACACTTTACAAATACTATGGTGGCTGTGAAGAAAGCTTTCTTTACTGCCACCACAGCCATGGCATAATACTTTAAAAAAATGTCTATGCTGCAGTTGGTCAGTTTTGGGGCAAGTTGAGTGCCACTTGCACTCCAATTGCCTACCCTCTCGCTTTAGCAGCATCAGGTCTTCCACATACCAGGGTGACCTGTACTGCTGCTGTGGAGGATTTGGATTCCTGAGTGCCACTGTGTCAATAGCCCGGGTCAATATGCTATACCACAAATCAGCGAAGACATTGACAGGGAAGCCGTTGATGTCAGTGGGTACATTTCCAGAGTTCTGGAATCCTATCGAATCCATTAGTCTTTGGGGGTGGACCATCTGAACCTGGCCACACACACACATACACACACACCCGATGGGGGCAAGGGAGAGCGGGGATGTGGGACTTCAGAAGGTAATGGTCTGACCATGACAAATGGTGTCATAACAGCACACACACACACACACACACACCGATAATGGGAACTCCTGTGTTCAGGCCAGTGCAGAACAAAAGATCCAACATGTGTCCAGTCTTGTGTGTCAGGCATCCAACCGGTGCTCTGAGCATTGCACTGCCTGCCTACTGTCTTCCAGGCCTGATTCATGGTGCTGGTCTTAACCTTTAAAGCCCTACACAGTCTAGGTCCTATTTACCTGAGGGATTGCCTCATCTTCTGAGCCCCAGGGAGCTCCCTGAAGTTGTATGGAAGCACTTTCCTTGAGGTCCTGTGCTAACGGCAGGTCTGAACAGACAGGAGGGCCTTCTCGGCAGCTGTGCTGTCTCTATGGAATGTTCTCCTGGTGGAGATCTGCCTCAGCCTGGATATCCTTGCTTTCTGGTGAAACTGTAAAACCTGGCTTTTCTCTCAGGTGTTTGGTAGGGGGAAGGGGTGGGTGGGTTGGGTTAGATGAGGCTAGGGGAATTTTTTTATTGCAGAGTGGGATATTATTATTTTTGTTTGTCTTATAGCCTTTGTATATTTATTTTGATTATTTTTTTGTATACTGTTTTATATTGGTGTGAACCGCCCCGAGTTGCCATTTGCGAGACTGTGTGGGGTATAAATCTAAGGAAATAAATAAATAAATAAATAAATATTACCTGGAATAGGCCCATGGTTGTCATGGCGGCCATGAACTTCTGCTCTGCCCCCGCCGGCCTCAGTGTGTATGTTGAACTCACACAGACTTATTGTCTTAGGTGATCTCAACACCATCCCGGAGGCCAGCTCGGCTAGAGCAGTCAGGGAGTCTGTGAAGCGGGGTAGTTGGTATTCCAGCAGCAGCCCCAATCTATCCCAGTCCCTGAATACTAAATGGACACACTTCATGTTGGGCAACTCAGACACTGGATACCTTTGAAAGACCAAGTTATCTTTGCAGATCACTGCTACTCCCACCCCCAATCCTAGTCTGATGCTGCACCGAGTACCCAGCTGGCACCATCTGGGCCAACACAGACCAAGAAGTCTCATTCAATCAGGTCTAAGTAATACATACACAAGGTCAGTGGCCTCATCCTGAGTGAGATCATGGATAGCAGTTGTTTTGTTAGTCACTGACCTTGCATTAAGCAGCATCAGCAACAGATCAAAGGTTCCACTGACCTCAATCCTCAAATATCCTAAGACATGGGGAGAGGACAGGGGAACAGATACCAAGCATCTGCCACTGAACCCATGATAACTCTTCCACCCCCCCACCCCCCATGTCCAAAACAACTCCAATTGGTTTCACACCTACCCTAGTACTGCCCCCCCCACCCACCGTGGAAATTCTCTGCTCCCTCAGCTCCACAAAAAGCCAGAGGGCATCCCCCAAACCAGTCATCCTCAGAGAAATGTTGGCCAGGGAGGCTGGCAGGGAATCCACCCTACCCCCTTCTCCCTTCCACTTCAGCCTTTACTACCCACCCCCCCTCACTGGGACGTCATGGCAGCACCCTTCACCCAGAATATCCTATGTCCATACCCCCTCTCACTGGGGGAGTCACAGCACAACCCTCCCCACTCCCATGCATGTAACCCCCCTCCCACTGGGGGCCCCCAGGCATACTCCCCTCCCCTAGCAATACTGGTTACTCATACCAGGGGGTCATGACAGCATTCCCCAATACCAAACTCCCATGCATGTATTTCCCCTCTCACCAGGGGGCTCAAGCATAACCCATGTCCCACCTGCCTATACCCCCCTCTCACAGGGGGACTGGAAAAGTACTACCTCAACCCTATCCTGCCTGCTAATAGTTCCCACATCCTCTACAAGTGATTAACAATATACACAAACCCCAACCCCACCCCACCTGCAAACAGCCTTCAAACAGGCACTAGTGTCTTTGGCAGCTGCCAAGTAGGGTTGCCAGATATACACATTTTAGAGGACACTTATGAGAACTACATGTTGCAGGGCTGCATTGGAGCCAGTGCAGCCCTGAAACCTGTATTTTTCAGAAGTGTCCTTTAAAATGTGCATATCTGGTTACCGTACTGCCAAGGCAGCCGCCTGTTGGTCCCAGCAACTTCTTATACTGGCAGGTGCGGGGAGGGGACAGAGCAGTCCAAGCAAGTGTTACAGCCAATCCGTTCCCAACTCTACGCAGCACGGCCTGCAGGTCCTAGCAGCTGCTTTTGTCTCCATTAGAATGGAACCATTAGAAGTGTTGTTAAGATTTGTTTATACATACAGATTCTAATGTATATAAATCTAAATATACATTTAGATAGCTACTGCTAGTTAAAGAGATTTCATTCTTGTGAACCCTACTTGGATAGGTTGAAGGCTAAGAATTTGCGCAGGGTTTTTATGCACTTGCGCCTGCAACTTTTGGACTCTGCAGTTCTGCAAGGCCAATTATAGGGGTGTTGCCTTGACTGATCAGGTCTGTCTATGTACTAGTATCAAGAGCGAGGATCTTCAACATGCTCTATTCAACTGTACCTTTTACGATGCAATACGCCAAATATGATTGGAGCCGCTAATTGCAAGTAAGCAAGCATTTTTTGTCTACCTTGAACAAGGGGTGTTTTCAGACGTTACGAGATCACGCTCAACCACAGTCAATTCCCTGTGGTGGGGAATGGTCCCGTAACGTCTGTTGGGGAACCGGAAGTTCCCCTCCAGATGTTTACCACACTCAATCCCCGCCGGGAATCACATTCACCACGCGATTGGCTGAATCCATGGTGAAGGTGATTCCTGGCGGGGATGAAGGGGCCCGTCACGTCTGGACGGGGATCATGGCCTGGAATCCCTGCCGGGATTAAGGCCTGTGGTCATTTCGGGCAGGCGCTGTGGCTGCATTGGCCGCGGCGCCCACCCGTCTCCCCAGAGGGTGGGCGGCAAGGGAGCGTGGAGGGGGCGAGGCCATGCGGCCGCACGTTGCACTGCGTGGCCCCACCCCCTCCCCGATTCCCCGCCGGGATCCGCCCCCACGTCTGCTGGACGTGCCGGTGTGATCCCTGTCTCTTATACACATCTAGATGTGTATAAGAGACAGGTATAGGGGTGTTGCCTTGACTGATCAGGTCTGTCTATGTACTAGTATCAAGAGCGAGGATCTTCAACATGCTCTATTCAACTGTACCTTTTACGATGCAATACGCCAAATATGATTGGAGCCGCTAATTGCAAGTAAGCAAGCATTTTTTGTCTACCTTGAACAAGGGGTGTTTTCAGACGTTACGAGATCACGCTCAACCACAGTCAATTCCCTGTGGTGGGGAATGGTCCCGTAACGTCTGTTGAGGAACCGGAAGTTCCCCTCCAGATGTTTACCACACTCAATCCCCGCCGGGAATCACATTCACCACGCGATCGGCTGAATCCGTGGGGCCAGTGCCGATCGCATGGTGAAGGTGATTCCTGGCAGGGATGAAGGGGCCCGTCACGTCTGGACGGGGATCATGGCCTGGAATCCCTGCCGGGATTAAGGCCTGTGGTCATTTCGGGCAGGCGCTGTGGCTGCATTGGCCGCGGCGCCCACCCGTCTCCCCAGAGGGTGGGCGGCAAGGGAGCGTGGAGGGGGCGAGGCCATGCGGCCGCACGTTGCACTGCGTGGCCCCACCCCTCCCTGATTCCCCAACCGGAATCCCCCGGCACGTCTGTTGGCCGTGCCGGAGTGATCCCGGCGGGGAATCTCAGAGTTGTTTCCGTGACGGGGTGAAGCCGCCCCATCACATCTGAAAACACCCAAGATGTCTTACCTGTTAAATATGCAGGATGAATCAGTGATGAATGCAGTTGCTTTGTTTGCCTGGTTGGCAGTAAAGATACGTAAAGAAGTGAGTCTATAGTCTGTGATGACCCAGTCCAACCTGCTTATCTGTTACACAGTTTTGAGGTGTACCATCATTAGTTGGGGACCTGAATATTGGGTGACGAATTGTATTATATTTTATGGATCCAGCAGATTGTTTTACTTTATTTCATTTTACGTCTATATTTAGATGTTATGCTATGCTATGTGTTAAGTGTTTCATGTTATGTTATATGTCATCATTTGGTCTTCTTTGTTTGTTTTGTTTTCTGTTGGCTACGGCGGAAGCTAGTGCCATAATAAAATAAATTTGAATTGAATTGAAAATCATTGGGTGATTTCAGACGTTACGGGTGGGCGGTTCACCACAGTGAACCCCCAGGGGGGGTGAACAGCACAACCACACGCGGGGGTGGAAAAGCGACCCAAACAGACGTGCCGGGAATGGGACCATGGCCGGGAACTGGGCCGAACCATCGTGGACCGGGGCAGCAGATGTGCAGCTGAACCCCCGCCGGGCGCAAACCTCCCACAAGGCACCGGGCAGGGGCGGGACACAGACATGGCTGCCTGAGGGCAAACAAAGCCAAAAGGCACACAAGGGAACACCCACAAAAGGGAAATGGGAAGGGAGGAGGGAAGAGGGAGAACAGGCTGACAGCCGACACACCCAGCACATGCACACGCACACGCACACACACACACAGCAGACCCGCAGCGGGACACACTGCACGACCAAACGCCCGGGCACACACACACACACACACACACAAAAGGGAAAGGTCGGGAAGGGGGGGCAGGGGCACCCAGAACACAGTAAGAGGAACAACGGGAGGGACGAGGGGGGCACCACCAAGGGGAAAGGCACAGGGAGCAGCAACACCCACCCCCACACCACCCCAGTCCACAGAGGCGACCCCACAGCAACAGAGCCAGTCTCGGAGGGGGGGGCGGGACCCCCGGAACAAGGCACGATGGGTGCCCGCAATGCACAGTGGGCCCGGTGGAGAGGGTCCAGGAGGAGGAGGAGGAGGAGGAGGTAGTGGCCCCCACAGTCACAGGGGGGCGGATGGAGGGCAGCCGGGTCCGGTGGAGCCCCTCTTCAGGTCTAGCGGCACTCTGACACCCCCCCCACACCCGGGGAAAGAACACGGTCCAGTCCGGGTGGGGCCCTACCCCCAGGTCACACAAGCACCCAGGGGTGTGTGTGCAGTCGGTGCCAGGGCCGGTGGGAGAGGACCACTAGCTGCACACGGGCGGGTCGGGAGGCCACACGGAGCGCCCCACCCAGCCACCGGGATGGGCAACCGGGGTGGGGGGGCCAGAGGGGCCCCAGGGCCACGGGCAGGGGCAGCAGTGAACCACGAAGCAGGCAGGAGCTCACCGAGGCGGAGTCACCAGGGCGGGAGCAGGCAGCGGGGACCAGGCCCCCCCCCCGGACCTGGGCAGGAGCCCACACGGGGGCACCACACCGGGGGGGCAGGGAGGTGATGCAGATGTCACAGGCCACCGCTGGGGGCCCCAGAGGCCCCAGGGCCCAGGTGCCCAGCCCAGTGAACAAGGTGGGGCCAGTGCAGCATGCCCTGGCGGTACCCCTGCAAGGACATGTAGTGGGCGATCAGGTAGTAGGCCTCGAAGGGATCGGGCATGGTGAGAGCCAGCTGGACGTCCACACGGGCCCACACCGCCAACAGGGATGACATCTCCACCGCGGAGGGCTCCGGCACACAGCAGGCAGCAGAAGGGGGCCACGGAAGATGCCCCAGCTCCAGAAGCCGCTGGAACACCGCCCCACGGGTGCGCTGGTACCCACGGGCCCCGTGAACACAGGAAAAGTAGGTCACGGCCAAGGCAGGGCCACCCTCGGCCAGGCACTCCGTGTAGGCGCCCAGACCACACACCACCAGCGCAGACACGGTCTCCGAGGCGCTCCAGGGCACATGGGCGCACAGCACCTCCGGGATGCGCCCCTCGGGGAAACGAGCCAGCCCCAGGGCCTCCGCATGCAGCCGGCAATCACGGGCGCTCACCACATGGCCAAAGTAACGGAGCCCGGAGCTCAGGCTCTCGTAGGCACCTGCACGGCTCCCCGGCCCGGCCAGGAGCAGCTGCACGGCAGGGGTGTGCCACAGGTCGCACAGAGACATGGTCTCGCGGAAGGCCCAGATATGGGGGGCCCCTTGGGGGCCGGACAGCGGGAGCCCCATGGATGGGCAGCCAGCCATGGTCCAGCACAACAGGGAATGGGACACGGAGCCCGGAGGGCACACAGACTGCCCAGGGCCGGGAGAGGCTCGGCCCGGCCCCCGGGACAGGGAACACGGGCCCGCACCGCAACATTGTAGCACAACAGAGCGAGGCGTGGGGTGCGGGCCCGGCACAGCTGCAGAGAACAACAGCGAGCTCTCTGTCTGCCTAATCGCACCTTCAAGGCCATCCCGCTACAAACAGCGAGGGGAGGGGGCCCGGGGTGCTGGGGGCGGGAGCAGCCGGAATGCACCGGCACAGGGCGCGCGCAGGGCCGCGAGGCCGACCCCCGGGCGGGGCCACCAGCACCGGGCCGGCATAAGCGCTCCCAGCCCCCACCGGGGCCCCAGCACCATGGAGCGCGATAGGGCAGGTGGGAACTGGATGTTCCTCGCGCTCGCGGCTGAGTGGCACCGTGACCACACTGAGCAGCTGTGCCTCCTGACCGAGAGGGTGCACCTGGCCGTCCGCCTGCGCTATGTCCTGGCCCTGCGGGCTGGCGTGCGCCTCCGGGGCCAGCAGGCCCGCAGGAGAGTCCGTGGCCGGCTCAGGGCTCGGCGCCGGGCCTGGGGGGCGTGGCTGGCCGCCTGCCGGAGCCTCACCCGGCCCGCTGCGCTCCGAGGGGCCGCGAGGCGGTTCCGCTGGGCAACGCAGACCCTCCGCCGGGCAGCGCTGCTGGCTATGCCCATAGCGCGGAGCCTATGGGTCACGGAGCGGCCCCAGGCCTGGTGGGAGCGGGCCCAGGCCCACTGGGGGGAGGCCGAGTGGGGGTCCCACTTCCGGATGGGCAAGGCCACCCTGCTGCGCCTAGCGGAGCTCCTCACGCCCTGGCTGGAGCGGCAGCACACCTCCATGCGGGAGCCCATCCCCATGGTCCAGCGGGTGGCCATAGGGGTCTGGGCCCTCGCAACGCCCGACTCCTGCCGCTCCGTGTCCCAGCACTTCGGGGTGGGGCTCAGCACGGTCGCCTGCATCGTGCGGGATGTGTGCGAGGCTGTGGAGGGCGTGCTCCTCGACAGGACCATCCAGCTCCTGGACCAGGGCGCTGTGATGGCTGGCTTCGCGGCCGGGGGCTTCCCGAACTGCATCGGAGCCGTGGACGGCACACACATCGAGATCCTGCGCCCGGCCGCGGGGGAGGCCCTGGAGTATGTGAACCGGCACGGATACTACTCCCTGCACCTGCAGGGGGTGGTGGACCACCGGGCCCGCTTCATAGACATCTACACGGGCAACTCCGGCCGGAGTCACGACGCCAGGATCATGACCATCTCCCCCTTCTATGCCCGCATGTACCGGGGGGACTTCGCGGACATGGGCATGAGGTGGATCGAGGGTGTTCCCATGCCCCCCTGCATCCTGGGGGACCCCGCCTACCCCCTGACCCGCTGGCTGATGAAGGTCTACCCTGTCCCGAGCACCCCTGCGGAGCAGGTATACAATACCCGCCTGTGTGCGAGCCGGACCGTGGTGGAGCGTGCCTTCGGGGCCCTGAAGCAGCGCTGGAGGAGTCTAGCTGGCCGCCTGGACTTCACCGTCCCCACCTCCGCCCTGGTGATCGGTGCCTGCTGCGTTCTGCACAATGTGTGCGAGACCGAGGGGGCGGCCCTGGAGTACCCCGAGCCCCACCGGCCCCCCGGTCCTGTTCCCCTGTACGTGAACGCAGGGAACCCCCGGGAGTACCGGTATGCCAAAAGGATCCGGAACGCCCTTGCAACCCACATCGCCCGGGGGGGCCCGCTGTGAGGGCCTTCCCGCCCCTGGGGGCCCCACCCCCCGTTCCGTGCCCATGCCCCTGTACACGCGGTCCCACAGCCCTGTCCCCCCCACAAACGGGCCGGGGACAACTGTCTCTTTACAACACTTTATTGCCCACACAGTGCACACAATCACCCTGTGCCCCCTCCCCACCCCCGTCCCCGTGACCCCGTCCACCACCCGCCCTCATGTGGCCCTCCCCCTCCCCCCCCTTCCCACCATCCCCCCGCGTTTCCTGGGCCGACCCCTCGTGCGGCCGCTTGGGCCCACCGAGCTCTGGGAGCTCCCCTCCCCCCCACTGTCCGTGTCCCCTGCCGTGTCCTGGGCCGGTCCCGGCCCCGGCAGGGGGCCGGGCGGCGGATGGGCAGCTGTGCCCGGTGCCCCGGTCGCGCCCCGGGGGGGCTGGACCCTCCGGAGGCCCGGGGGCACTGGGAGGCGCATGCGAGGGCCCTGGGGCCGGGGGGGCGCCAGGGGCGGCAGGGCTGGGCCCGGGGGCGCCGAGGGGCCCGGCATGGGGACCTGGGCGGGCAGGGCGCCCGGAGGTGCGCCGGCCATCACGTAGGCACACATGGTGCCCGCATGCAGGAGCAGGGAGGTCCCAATGTCGTGGGACCTGTCCATCTTTGCGCTGTGCTCCCGCACCATGCCCTGTATGTCCTGCCGGAGGCCCCTGAGCAGCCCCTGCTGCCGCTGGTGCTCCCGGCGCTCCCGCCTCCGCTCCAGGCGCACCTCCGCCTCCAGCCGGCGGTCTGTCTCCAGGGCCTTCTCCATGGACCGCTCTATGGCCGCCTCCATGCGGTCCACGGAGGCGATCATGCGCTCCCCCTGTTCCTCCGCCCTGCGGACGATGTCCTCCGCTTGCTCCTCCCTGCGCCTGCGGACCCGCGCCCGGTACTCCCGCATCCGCTGGGCTGGGGCCGCGGCCGGCGGAGGCGCCGCGCGCGGGGGCTGCCCTGTGGAAATGGGCGGGTGGGTCAGTGCAGGGCCCTGTCCCCTAGCGGGGTCGGGTCCCGGGGCCCCCTGCCCCCCCTCCCCCACTGAGGCCAGAGGCCCCCCTGGGCTGGCGCCCGGGGGGCCCTCCCGCAATCCCAGCCCTCCCGCCTTACCTGGGTCCGGCACCTGCTCTCCTGTGCCCTCCGCGGGGGCCTGCACCGTCTCGCTGGCCCGGTCCTGGGGCTCCCCATGTCCTGCGGGCGGGAGAGGGGGGAGCGGGTGAAGGGGGCTGGTTGTGGCCCCTGCAGCAGGGCCCCCACCCCCGCCCCTGCCACCGGCCCCCTGGTCGTGCCCCCCCTTGCCCTGGGGGCCCGCTTACCCTCTATGTCCGTCTCCGAGCCTTCGGAGGCCGGCGCCTCACCCTGGGAGTGCTCCCCCTGGGACCACTGGCTGAGGGTGGTGAAGGTGCCGACCTCCGACTCCGCCTGGCCGGCCCGGCGTTGGGATGTCTCCGGGCTGCTGCTGGGGGGGGGCCTTGGGGCTTCTGCGGGTCCCGGGTGGTCCTCCTGGGGGTGGGGGTCCCCTGAGCTCGTGTCTACCGGGCGGGCGGCGAGGGGAGGGGGTACCTCGGCCCGCTCCCTGCCCTGGACCACAGCGCTGCCCACCAGGCGTGGGGCAACTATGGAGCCCTTCATGTGAAGGATGCGGTCCAGGGCATCGTAGTAGGGGGCGGTGCGGGCCCCGTGGCCGGAGCGGCTGTTATTGTCCTTGAGGGCCTTGTACCCCCTCTTGAGCTCCTTGGCCTTCGAGCGACACTGGTTGACAGTGCGCTCGTGCCCCGCCGCCTCCATGTCGCGCACGATGTCCCGGTAGACATGCTCGTTTCGCTGGTTTATTGCGAGCTCCACCTGGTACTCGAGGGTCCCCCAGATCCGTATGAAGTCCCGGGTCTCCTGGAGGCCCCACTGTCCCCCTCTGTGATAGGCCTTCCTCCGGCTGGGCCCCTGCTGTTCCTCCTCCCGGTGCAGCTCCTGCTGCACCTGCCTCTGCTCCTCCTCCACCTCCTCCTGGGGGTGCGCCTCCGGGGGCCGGGGGCCGGGCTCCTCCTGGGGCTCGTCCGCCCGGGCCGACTTTCGTGTCTGGGGGGGGGAAGGGGGGTGGTTGGTTGCTGGGTGAGGGTGTGGGCCCTCTCGGGGGCCCCCTGCCCCCCTGCCCTCCGCCCGGGGTCCCCCTGCCCCCCTGCCTTCCGCCCGGGGTCCCCCCGGCCCCCTCCACAGGGGGTTCCCCTGTGCCCCCTGTTCCCCTCCCAGTGGGTGCCCTTACCCGTTTCCTGGGTGCCTCCTGTGGGCCTGTTCCGGCCGCTGTCCCCGGGGCGGCGCGACCCGGCTGCAGCTGTGGTTGGTGTTCCCGGGGCGCCTCCCTGGTCGGGTGCTCCCGTGTGCCCCCTTCCTGCACCTGTGCCCCCTCCGCCTGCATCGCTGGGCCTGGCTGCACGTCCTCCGCCTCCTGTGCCGCCGCTGTCGCTGTTCGTGCCTCCGGTCTCTTCCGCTTCCCTCCTCGCTCCATCCCGCCACGCTTGCTTGCTGCTGCTCTCGCTTTAAATCTCCCTCCGGTGTTTGTGTTGGTGCTGGTTGCCTGGCAGCGACGCTGCGTGCCTCGTCCCCGGCCGGGGCTCCATTTTTTTGGTTCCGCTGGGGGATTGGCGTCCAGACGTTACTTTTGCTTGGTTCCCTGTGGGGGTTGGTTTGACCACGCTTCCCGAGACCTTCCCCCGGCTAGCCCGGGAAGCGTGGTTCAAACTGACCCCATGTGGGTATTGAGCGTGATGAACATCTGGCGCGTGCCGTACAGACGTTCAGGGCCCTTTGGCCCCACCGGGGGGTTGAGCGTGGTTCACTGTGGTTGAGCGTGATCTCGTAACGTCTGAAAATACCCATTGTTACAGGTAAAGTAACCCAATGCAATATTTAGTGGCATTAGCTTTATTATCTAAGAGTTTCAGGGAAAGAACTGCACCATTTGATAAATACCCTGGGCAAACCAAGTCTGAGAAAGCGAAGTGCATAGTGCATATAACAAAGACAGAAACAACCCTTGTGGGGGGTTCATACACTAGAGATATCATGGTTTGGCCCTTCCACTGTTAGCGTTTTTCATGATTAAAGGGCATTAGAACAATCATGAAGTATCAGCCAGAATCTCAAAAGATCTCTCCGAGTGGATGCAATTTGTAGATTTGGGAATTGCAAGGAACCAGTTGTATCATCATCCCTTCTTTCGCCTAACTGACTGAATAAGTGACAACTTGATTTGATTGATGTAGCTTGAATTCCCATTGAAGCAAAGATTTCACACTGCAACCAACTCTGTGAGCTGCTGATAACACTTTCCTTATTTAACTCAGTTAAGATAAACCTAAAGATTTGTATTTTTCAATCTCTTATTAATTAACTTGTGGACTCCCCTCAATATTTACTTGCTTGCCACTGTTAGACAGATTAAGGACAAAAACAGCAAAGCAAAAGGAACGAGCTAGCAATCTGCACTCCCAAGTGAAGAACCTACTGACATACAGAATCTTATGTTTAGTATGCGGATAGTACAGAAAAAATTAATGGGGTAAAAAAAGAATCATAAAAAAGGATGATGACAATAAAACCAACTGTGTTCATTTTTATAACACGGCGCCTTTCATCCCAGAGGAACCAAATAAGTTTACAAATTCTCTGTGAGTCTCTTAACTATGCAGAGGGTATATCCATGTGGTACATTACAAAGTACCTGATGTGCTGCAGAGACAGTAGATAAATGCATTTATCATGCATTTTGCCCACCACCAATTGTTCCATCTATTGTAGTTAACTTTCTGTTCAATAACACACAGCAGAAGTTTCTTCAAAACAGAACTTTACTAAGAGCTCAGAAGACATGCTTCCATACTGCACAAACTGCATGGGACAAGATGAAGGACAGAGAGAGGAGAAGAGAGGAGACAAGGAGAAAAAAACCCTGTTTCATCCCCTGACCCTCCCCCTACTGGACACGCCCCATATTAAGCTTGCAGGGCTCACAATGGGCTTTTACTTGTGACTGTTGCACAATCCAACACCATCTCTGAGACATTTACTAACCTTTCAAACTACTTCAACAGCTACCAACAATTCCAAAAGTTTTAAACAATCAAGCTGCCAGGGAAATTAAGCCCCATTAACAAACAAAGCTAGAATTTGTTCCATAAACTTAGGCCGTTTTCAGACGAGCGTGGCGGCGCCCGCGCTTGTTTCTTAAAAAAGCCGGCAGCCCGTTCTACACGAGACGCTGCCGCCGAATACGCGCATGCGCGGCCGACGCGCATCCATTTCCGGCCGCGAACTGACCGGGTCGGCGATCGAGGCTGGTCATACGCGGCCGGAAATGGATGC
>QEPC01003339.1:283975-322530 GCA_003113815.1 Sphenodon punctatus
TCCTTGGCCCTCTCCTCTTCTCTATTTACACCCTGTCCCTTGGCAAAATTATTGCCTCCCACGGATTCCAATACCATCTCTATGCTGATGACACCCAACTCTATCTTTCTACCCCCTCTCTCTCCTCTTCTGTCTGCTCACACCTTGTCAACTGCCTCTCTGATATCTCCGCTTGGATGTCCCGATGTCAACTCAAGTTCAACATGACCAAGACCGAACTCCTCATTTTTCCTCCCTCCTCTTCATCGCCCTCTAACCTGCCCATCTGCATCGATGAAGTCACCATCCATCCTATTCTCCAAGCCTGCAGCTTGGGCTTCATCTTTGACATGCACCTCTCTTGTAAACCTTACATTGACTCTGTTGCCAAATCCTGCCGATTCGCCCTCCATAACATTGCTCGAATCCGCCCCTTTTTCTCTACCTCCTCAGACAAAACCCTTGTACATGCCATGTTTAATTCTCAGCTCAATTACTGCAATCTCCTCCTTACTGGCCTCCCTTGCTCTCACCTTTCCCCCCTTATCGCAATCCAAAACTCCGCTGCCAAGGTCATTCATTTGCCCATCACTTCAACCATGTGCAGTCTCGCCTCTTCTCTCTTCACTGGCTCCCCCTTTATGAACGTATCCTGTTTAAACTCCTGGTACTCACGTTCAAAACACTCCACGACCAAGCTGCCCCTTACCTCTTGGACCTAATCTCCCTACGCACGCCTGCATGCGCTCTTCCTCTGTCCCCTCCCTCACTCTCCCTCGTTTCTCCTGCTCACGTAACCGCCTTCAACCCTTCTCCCTCGCTGCCCCCCATGCCTGGAACTCCCTCCCTACCCACATCTGCCTTACCCCCTCCCTCTGCTCCTTAAAATCCCTCCTCAAGACCCACTTTTTCCTCGCCGCCTTTCCCAATGCCTGCTAGTCGTTCCCATATACCTACTGTCTGCCCTCCTCTGAAGACTGCTTCAACCAACCTGATTGTAACCAAGCCAAGCACATGCACCTGAGACTTCACATCCACTTGAATGTTTGTTGGTCTTCTCCCCTGTCTCTCCCACTGTTCCCTCTCCCTGTCTCCCCTTCCTTGTCTTTTAAATTGTAAGCCACAGGCAGGGACCGTGTCTATTTCTATGTTCTGTACAGCACCAGATCACACTACTGGTGCTATATAAATGTTTATAATAATAATAATAATAATAATAACCTCTAGGGGAAGGGAGTTAATATGGCATTAGTGACATCATTATTGAAAAATTGAATCCAGTTTTGATGTCAACAATTTGGAAACAAAAATACTGAAAATCAGAGATGGCTCAGAAATAACTACAATAATAAGGCAAGTATTTCAGCCCTATGTTGAGAAGAAGGTGGCTTGATCATCAATGCCTACATGGGGAAGACATTTCTGAGATATTGCTTTAATGTATCAGATAAGGATATAGAGATCAGGTGGCTGGAAACTGAGGAAGACAAACGTGGGTGTTTTCTGATGAGACGGAACGCGCAACCTTTGGCTCCGTGGCAAGTCTGGGAGTCAAATGATGAGTCGCTTCCATCTTGTTGGAGGGGCAGAAGTGAGGATCTTTGCTGGAAAACATACTCATCCAGCAGAGTAGTGAAATCTTACTCTGTCGGACACACACATTTACTGGCAAAGATGTGCACTTCTGCCCTTCCCACAGGACAGAAGCTGAGCATTATTTACCTCTGACAATCCCATGGCGCCAAAGGCGGTGCATTCCGTCCCATCTCATCAGAAAGCGCTCTCAGACTAGCAATAACAATGGGTGTAAATGACCATTGTAACTACTTCCCTCAGGATATGATTAATTCCATCACTGGAAGGCTTTAAATCAAAGTCCAATATCTTTTTAAAGGATTTCAAATCTATGCTCTGGCCCAGCTAAAAGGCATGGGCATGATGTAATAATTAGTTAATGAAATTCCATGGCCTATGGCACAGATGATTTCAATATTTTCTTTTGGATTAAAATCTATGAAACTCTGAGTAGAGTTGTAATGTAAAATGCACAGATCTGGAAATTGATCCAGGTGCATTTGTCTTTTGTTGTATTATATCAGCAACCATAGAGCATTTATCAAACCGATAAGACATGGGATTTTAAGTTGCTAACTGAGGATGCTAGTGACAAAGGGACATAAGTCCAGGGCAACCAACATAAAAATGAGTGAATGAAGAAAATGTATTGCATTCTCTTCTCAACAAGTATGACAAGCTGTAGCATAGTCTAGCCACTAAACCCACAACTAGCTGACTAGACACAGCTAAATATTGTCTGTGGTGGCTAAATGCCATCTATCATAGGCAAAGATGTGGTGGATAGAAGGAATATATATCTGATGTGGCAACTGCCATCTGTCTATTCATAATTTGGAGAAGAACAGCTGGAAGGAGCGGCAGATCAGAGGAAGGACAGCAAAAGGTAAAGCGAGAGGGAGCCTAGACAGTAATGAAGGACAGCAAACTTGTCCTGTCTTCCTTCTTAACCTTATGGGGTTTCTTTAGACATAACGCTATTCAGTGTTCTAAAGCACAGTGTCCTACCATTACAGTGTTTAGACATACTGTCAACACAGTGTTCACCCCAAACACTGATTAAACTGTCAAGACCTGGCAGTTGTTCACTTCCAGTGTTTAGGGTGAACACTGTGGTGACGGTATGTCTAAACACTGTAACGGTAGGACACTGTGTTACAGAACACTGAACAGCTTTATGTCTAAGAGATCTTTTTTCTCCACTCTGGCCTTGTCCCTCTCCACTTTTCTCTTGTCCTGAAATATACAAGCTGTCTCATCAGCAACTGAGCTTTGTATGAACTCTTGAACATTAAACTTTCCACTCCTTTGTTTCCTTTTCACCCTTGACAACGGGTGAAAACAAACAAGACTGTAGCCCACATTAGCTGACACCAGGTGGGACTGGGTAGCCACCTGTGCATTTCTTAGCTGTTTTCCCCCACTGGACACGTGGCCACCATCCACTGGAACGCAGCCCCCCTCATGGTAGGATCTTCGAGCCTGCAGAGCCCACCATGCAGGTGAATGCAGGCTAATGTCTGCGTCCCGTCAATTAGATTATATACACCCTTGTGTGCAGACAGGTCTGCCAGTGTGACTGCAGCATTGTTTGCTGTTCTGCTGTTTACTGTCGCTATTTCAGCATTTTTGCTGCCAATCTGATGGCATTTGGTGTCAGTTTGCGACAATTTCGAGTATTTTGCGCCACTTTCTGATATAGCAACATTTCCAACAATTAACACATATCTGACTTTTGGGACAGTTTCCCCCTTTGCTTTCCGGAACTTTCTGACAGTATTCTGACTCTTAGAGAGTATTCTCACAGTATTCTGATGCTTTCTGACAAACATTGGAACAAGTGGTTTCCGACAAAATTGTTGAAGACTGCAAGATGTCATTTCAGGCTTGTCTGCCAGCACCATAGAGTCATATGTAAAAATCCTAGAGTGTTCCAAGGAACGACCACTTCCTGCCCTTCTCTCTGCTCTTGCTCTCACTGGCACGCAAGTAACATCTGCCTTTCAAAGCTTAACATGTACCAAATTCAAACATGTATTGTCCCAGCTTGGCCTGGCTTACAGCACATCCCAATGCTCTGTTTCAAAGCTTTTGCTTTCTCTGGAGTGACTGCCACAGCCTTTCCATCACTATGGCCATAGCCAGCCAGTTAACTATGGTGAGTGAATGCACTGGGGGGGGGGGGGGGGGGAGAGATGCTTCATTTACATAGCTTCATGATAAATTCTTCCATTTACTGCTATCTAATTATGTGGAGGTTTTCCTTTACTGTGTTCTCAGACAACTACCAGCACGGCTACCTCAGATGTTCTGTCCCAGTCCCTCTCCACTTATAAATCCACTCACCAAAGGTGTATTCCCCAGAACGAGGAAGAGACCAAGGCCTTCATTATGCTATGTGGGGAGCAGAAGGTACAATATGCCCAGGTCAAGTGCTATCAGTCCAAGGCAGTGTTCCAGGAGATCTCAGCACAAATGGCACTCCAGGGATACAACAGGGACATGAACCAGTGCTGGCAGTGGGTCAAGGAGTTGCACAGGGGGTACAAGGAGATCCAGGACACCTTTCCTTCAGCCATGGGAGGCAAACATCTCCCTAATATGACCTGCTAGACAGATTCCACTGCATGGATGGAGCCATTTGGAATCCTGCCTCTACGGCTGAGCCTTCACCAGGGACCAGAAATGGGTGGGTATAGCTCCTCCACTGCCCACTCCCATGGCAACCACTCCTCCTCCCCCAACGGAAGCTGTGACTGTCAGAGGAGATCTAGCCGTACCCATCCATGTCACAGAGCCAGCAAGGTTCAATGAGGAAATGAACACAGTGACTCTGAAAGTCTACCCCCTCCAACTTGAGAGCCAGTCTCTGAGGAGCCACTGTAGGTGCTCTTCAAGGGTACGGAGGAGCCAGAAGCCATGTTTGTAGAGGAGGCAGAGAAGAACGGTAAGTTAATTCCCCTGGGGGAAGGGTGCATTTTCACAGCTGCATGATAAAGGCTTTTGTTTATTGCTATCTAATTATGTGGTTTTTTTCTTTACTGTATTCACAGGTGGCCAGGAAAGCACAGAGGAGCAGCAGGATACTCCCTTGGACACAGCAGCACCAGAGCTGAATGTTATGCATGGAAAATGGGTGGAGAAAGCACCTGGGGGGTGGGAGACGCACAATGGCAGACTTGGGGGATGGAAACCAAAATGATTTATTTAATTTAATTTATTATTTATTATTTTACACATTTTGTACCCCCCACCCTCCTGCTTTCAGTAGCTTGGAGCAACTCACGGTTTATAATTAAAAAACATAAAATACAATATAAATAGAATATAAAATAGAATATAAAAATCTACATGATAAAGTTTAAAAAAACACCCTACCCAACCCCCCACCTCTTACCCCATCTCCCACACCAAAAGCCTGGTGGAATAGAAAACTCCTATCATCGAAATCAGGGGAGGTCTGGGGTGACATGGACCTCTGCCAGGAGGCAGTTCCACAGCTGTGGTGCAGCAACCAAGAATGCCCTTTCCATAGTGGCCCCCCGAGATACTTGGAGGACTTCAAGAAGGGTGCTCCCGGTCAACTGTAGGGGTCAATCTAGAGCCTGGGGAGTGTGGTGGTCCCACAGATAGGTAAGACATAGACTGGATAGGGCTTTTAAGTACCAACACCTTGAATCTGGCCTGGAAGACTATGAGCAGTCAATGAAAGAATGGAACACTGGTGTAATGTGCTCACAGCGACCCGTCCCTGTAAGGAGATCGGCTGCCATGTTCTACACCAGCTGCAACCTCTGAACTGTCATCATGGGTAGCCCCACATAGAGCATGTTACAATAGTCCAGTCTTGATGTGATGAAAGCATGGATATTATTTATTTATTTATTTATTTATTTATTGGATATATTTATTAGCTGCCCCCTCATGCCTACGGCACCCCGGGGCGACTTACAACACTAAAAACGCAACAATAAATTATCAACATTTAAACATTTCTAAAAACATCTCCCCCCCCCACCTACTCCTCCCTCCCACCCTCCCCTCCAAAGTCCTGGGAGAACAGTCAGGTCTTGCAGGCTCGGCGGAACACCAGCAGACCCGGGGCCAGGCGGGCTTCCTCGGGGAGGAAATTCGAGAGTTGCAGCCTGGCCACCGAGAACGCCCATTCCATTTTGGCCCCCCGCCTAACATGGGGGACCTCCATGAAGGTGCCCCCGGTAGACCGCAGGGATCGCTCTGAGATGCGGAGGGTGAGGCGGTCCCTGAGGTATGAGGAGCCGAGATCATGTAGGGCTTTATAGATCAAAACTAACACCTTGAATCTGGCCCGCTACACTTTAGGCAACCAGTGCAAAGTGCGGAGCACAGGTGTTATGTGCTCCCACCACCTGTCCCTGTAAGGAGACGGGCCGCCGCATTCTGCACTAGCTGCAGCCTCCGGACCAGAAACAGGGGAAGCCCTATGTAGAGCGTATTGCAGTAGTCTAGCCTCGAGGTGATGAAGGCATGGATGAGAGTGGCCAGGTCGGGTCTGGAGATGTATGGACAGCGGCTCCGTACTAGGTACAGCTGGTGGAAGGTGGGTTTAGCCACCGCCTCCACCTGCTGATCCAGATGGAGGTCCAAATCCAACAGAACCCCCAGACTCTAAACCTGCTGGGCTACAGGAGGGTAGAACCCCCCCCCCCGGATGAGCCAGCACCCCCCTCGCCCTTCCCACGACTATCACGTCCATCTTATCAGGATTAAGTTTTAGTCTGCTCTGCCGCATCCAATCCGCCATGGCCTCCAAACATTGGGAAAGTATTGAGACAGCAGGACCTGGGTCAGTTGAAAATGAGAGGTACAGCTAAGTGTCATCAGCATATTGGTGACATAGCACCCCGAACCCTCTCACAATCTCCCCCAGGAGGTGCATATATACATTAAATAGTAACGGAGACAGACTCGAACCCTGCGTAACACCACAGATCAAGGCTCGGGGGCTTGATGTTTCAGCCCCCAACACCACCCGCTGGCTTCTCCCCAAGAGGAATGAGCGGAACCACCGGAGGACAGTCCCGTCCAGACCCCCCAGGTCTCGCAGTCATCTCGGCAGCAGCCCGTGGTTCACAGTGTCAAAAGCAGCCGAGAAATCTAGCAAGATGAGATATGTTGAACATCCTGTGTCCATCTCCTGGTAGAGATCATCCACCAAGGTCACCAACAATGTCTCAGTACCATAACCGGGGCGGAACCCAGACTGAAAAGGGTCACGGAAACCAATACTATCCAGATGTGCCTGGAGCTGCAGTGCCACTGCCCATTCAATAACCTTCCCTAAAAAGGGAATATTAGAGATGGGGCGGTAGCTGGTGAGTGCATCCAAATCCAGAGACAGCTTCTTCAGAAGGGGGTGCACCACAGCCTCCTTGAGACTGGGCGACAACCTCCCCTGCTGGAGGGATGCGTTAACCACCCTCGCCAGCACGGTCCCCAATGTCTCCCTGGAGGCTTTCACCAACCAGGATGGGCATGGCTCTAATTCACAATTCGTGGCTCTAACAGACCCTAGGACATCCACCACATCGGCCGGCATCACTTCCCGAAACTTCTCCCAGAAAGATCGACTAGACGGTGCCTCCAGAACCTTGTGCTCCTCACCTACTGCTTCCAACCCAGTGTCAAAGTTACTCTGGATCTGAGCGATCTATTTCATACACCACAGCCCCTCAGTAAACCAAGGGGCCCTGCAGTGATGAGACGGAGGTAGATGACGTCTCAGATCCACCCTGTCAATGGCCTCCTCCAGCAAAGTGTTCCAATGCTGGACCAGCACATCAGCAGATTGGCCGTCAGGGTCTAGGGGTAACTCCCTCAGAGCCTCCTGGAACCTCTGCGGTTCCATCAGCCTCCGTGGGTGGACCAACCTAACTGGTCCATTCCCCTTCTGGAGGGGGTGCACTGAAGGCTGGCCTGTAGGAGATAATGGTCTGTCCATGGCAAGGGCGTAACCGTTACATCCCCCACCAATGGGCCACCCGCCTGAAGGTCTGAACAGAAGACCAGATTGAGGATATGCCCCCCCACATGGGTCAGGCAGTTGACCATCTGGGACAAGTCCATGGTTGCCATGGCGGCCATGAACTCACGCTCTGCTCCTACAAGGCCAGCATTGGCATGGGCGTTGAAGTCCCCCAGGACCAAAGTCCTGGAGGAGTTCAGCGCCACCTCCGAGGCCAGCTCTGTTAGAGCAGCAAGGGAAGCTGCTGGACAGGAAGGGGCCTGGTATACCAGCAACACCCAAAGCTTGCCCTCTGCCAAATCAACCACCACATGGAGGGCCTCTATACCTGAAATCTCCTGAACCAGATATTTCCTAACTGGCCATTCTGCTCTAAAAACAATAGCTACACCTCCCCCCCCTCCCCCCGGCCCTCATGCGGGGCTGGTGCTGCACAGCATACCCGACAAGGACGTGGTCTGCCAAAACAGGTTCCACCCCCTT
This sequence comes from Sphenodon punctatus, assembly GCA_003113815.1. NCBI lineage: Eukaryota > Metazoa > Chordata > Lepidosauria > Sphenodontia > Sphenodontidae > Sphenodon > Sphenodon punctatus. Next base: position 292,017 of record QEPC01003339.1, read on the forward strand.
GTCCAGCCAGGTTTCTGTTATGCATGCAGGGTCCGCTGCCCTCTCCAGGATCAAATCCCGGGTAACCGGGGCCTTATTCATCATGGACCTTGCATTCAACAGCCACAGCTCTTTACAGGAGGACCCTAGACCCCGACCCTCTCTCACCCTCAGTGGGGGGGGACCTTCTCAACCACCAGTCCCCTCAGTCCCCTAGGAGTATGAGACACCCGTCCCCTCGGACCATACCGTCTCCACCCCACAACCACCCCTATGGCCGCTCCCCCCCGTCTGCTCCATCCTGACCTCTACCCCTCGGCTGCTCTCCCTGACTCCAGAGGTTACCTCCCCCCCCCCCTTCCCCCTCCCCATACCCCACCCCCCATTCTTCCTCCCCTCCCTCTCCATCCTCCAGCCAAACCCACTGCTTCCACCAGGGGGCAGCATCAGAGGCATCCATTCCCCCTTATCCTTCCTCCCTCTGCCACCAGGAGTTGGGCAACACCTCCCACCTGCTGCCACCAAGTGGTCTCCCCCCCACCCCGGGATATGGGAAACATTGGGAAAGTATTGAGACAGCAGGACCTGGGTCAGTTGAAAACGAGAGGTACAGCTAAGTGTCATCAGCATATTGGTGACATTGCACCCCGAACCCTCTCACGATCTCCCCCAGGAGCTGCATATATACATTAAATAGTAACGGAGACAGAATAGAACCCTACGGAACACCACCGATCAAGGCTCGGGGGCTTGATGTTTCAGCCCCCAACACCACCTGCTGGCTTCTCCCCAAGAGGAATGAGCGGAACCACCCGAGAACAGTCCTGTCCAGACCCCCCAGGTCTTGCAGCCGTCTCCGAAGCAGTCCGTGGTTCACGATGTCAAAAGCAGCCGAGAAATCTAGCAAGATCAGATATGTTGAACATCCTGTGTCCATCTCCCTGCAGAGATCGTCCACCAAGGTCACCAACACCATCTCAGTACCATAACAGGGGCGGAACCCAGACTGAAAAGGGTCAAGGACACCAATACTATCCAGATGTGCCTGGAGCTGCAGTGCCACTGCCCGTTCAATAACCTTCCCTAAAAAGGGAATATTAGAGACAGGGTGGTAGCTGGTGAGTGCACCCACATCCAGAGACGGCTTCTTCAGAAGAGGGCGCACCACAGCCTCCTTGAGACTGGGCGACAACCTCCCCTGCTGGAGGGATGTGTTAACCACCCTCACCAGCACCATCCCCAATGTCTCCCTGGAGGCTTTCACCAACCAGGACGGGCATGGCTCTAATTCACAACTTGTGGCTCTAACAGACCCTAGGACATCCACCACATTGGCCGGCGTCGACCAGCACCACATCGGCCAGGGATATTCCCCTGCTACCACCAGGGTTCGATGCCGGGGTAACCTCCCCCCATCCCAAACTATCCTTCCCCACCCCACTCTCCACTGAAAACCTGAACAGAACAGCTCACCAACATAATAACCCCCCATGTCCCTTTACGGCCCCCGAAGGGCCCCACAGGGCTGCACCCTTCGGCTGCGTCCCTTTGGCTCGCAGCCTGCCGCTTGCGGCCTACAGCAGAGCCACAGGCAGCTCCCTTTAATGTCCCCCCGGGCTTCTTCCGGGTGCGGACAGGGGGAGGAGGGGGAATCAGGACAGAGCCCCCAGTCTGGGCACCTAGGCTCCCCCAATCCCCTTGCACTCACAGTTCTTCCTTCCCCACAGTTGGTCCGTGGGGGCCCAGAGTAGCAGCAGTGACACAGGACCAGCGTAGCAGGAGCAGCTGCGGCAACCAAGTGGATGGTGAGTCTCTGTGCTCCCCATCAGGCGTCTCCCTTTAATGTCCCCCCAGGCTACTTCCGAGTGCGGGCAGGGGGGGAGGGAGGGAGAATCAGGCCAGAGCCCCCAGTCTGGGGGATGGGGGAGCAAACACATGCACCCACCCACTATGGCCTGCCTTGGCAACCATTGGACCCAAACTGTGTGCCCGGTTCCTTCCTGGCCCATGATACCTGGGCAGTGACCTACCCAGTCGGAGGCTGTAGCGGGCCTATAGCTGGCGGACACTAACCAACACACAGGTAAGATTCTGGCCCAGGGGGGCCATAGCAGGCAGTATCATGTTTATCAACACCTATTATTTTTGACCTCTACTCCATCCTTACTATACAGTGGCCCCACTTGTTCTTTTTATGTTTTCTTATTATTTATGTAACTATAAAAGTTCTTGCTATTTAGTTTTTCTGGGCAAGGTCTAGCTCAGTTTGACTTTTGCAAGTCTTACTTTATTCTTACATTTTCTAATCTTGTGGAGGTAGTTTTCATTACTAAGTAATTGCAGTCTGCTGCAGGGGCCACAAATCTTCAAATGGAATTTTAGTTCGATAACAGCACTCAATGGATAATTTCAGACATTACGAAATCGCCATTGACCACAGTGGATCACAGTGGATCCTGTGTGGTGGCAGCGAGTCTATGAACGCCTGGTTTGACCCCCGCCAGATGTTCACCACAGTGAATCTCTGGCAGGGGTCAAAGCTAACCACAGTTCTGGACCTGAGGCCGGCCTCAGGTCCAGACCCGTGGTTAGATTTGCCACAATCCAGGATGGGACAAAAGTAACATCTGTTACCATTGGCCCAGCCCAGATTGTGGCCCCGACCATGGTACGGGATCGGGCACAGTGGCCTCATTGGCCGCTGCACCTGCCCATCTCCCCGAGGGCGAGCAGCCAAGGGAGTGCGGGGGCGGGGGGCTGTGCGGCTGCACGTTGTGCCGCACAGCCCCAGCCCCTCTGGGATTCCCCAGCATGATGGAGCCGGCACATCTAAAGGACAGCCGGCTTCATCACGGACCGGGATCTGAGAGAGATCCCGGTCCAGGATTCAGTGTGGTGGGACAAATGGCCCATCATGTCTGAAATTACCCAATGTGGAACCACGGACAGATTAACTGAGGTTCATTTGAACTGGAATGAAAGCCATGGTTTTGGCTTGCATGAATGAAGTGAGGAACAATTTCCAACCAATGTCTTCAAAGTACATGAAAGGTTCAGTAAGTTCAGCCTACGCTTATAATGAAATTCATTTTGACACCATCTGTTTTTTGCAGTCAGGAGAAATTAATAATAATAAATAATATAATAATAATAATAGCACAACTAATTTGTTTGGGAAGTCTGTGTAAGATCACAGGAGTGTCACAATAGTGTTACCCACAACAGATTACCGAGCTAATACATGAGCAAACTGAGAGATTGCCCCGAAAGAAAGGGGGGTAAAAAGCAGGAATCTATACAAATGAACAGATTACATAGAGACAGAACACACCACTTAATACTTTCAGAAAAGTATAGTCATTTTGTCCCAAATATACCTAACATTACAATAGTTAGATTTTATTTACTTGATTGCCAGCTCTTTATAATATTATCAAATTCCAATATTACACAGCTTATATTTTTACAAGGATGAACTGTTCTTGAATCATAGCTGCTGTATTTGACATTGAGTTCTTTGCCTTAAGCAAGGATACTGGTACAGTGTGGATAGTGTATGCAAATGTTTGCTTTAGACTTCAAAAATACGTGTTGTGAAAAGTGTAAGGAATATTCTATTCTCCATTATTTGTGTGAACCTCTGTCCCTCTGACAATAAATAGGTCAGTGATGCAATTTAGTATCTTGTTACAATTTACAAACCAATTTCTTGTTTGCTTTTTAAATCCCCTTTCAAAACTTCAGTGTCATGGAACAGCTGGTGATATACAGCGGCCATCTGCACTAGTTCCATCTTTTGAGGATTGAAATTGATTTCCCTCATCTTAGCAAGTGGAGATAGGGGGTGCACATTGCCTCGGAATGTCCAGTAGTGTCAGCCAGAGTGGATGGGCAGGCAGGGAATTTGAGTACCAGACTATCAGCGTGAGCAAACTGTGCCAAGGCAGGAATGCTGGAAAATCAAGCTGCTACTGCCCATTAGATGCTAACAAGAAGCTGCTTCCTTGTTGCTGATTAAGGTATCAAATATATTTCTTGATCTGTACATGTGCTTTGTTTTGCATAGCAAAGCTGTTGAATCACTCTGCTAATTGTTGGAATCTGCTCTTAAGTACACAGCCAAAAATGACATGGGGTGAGGACACACGAGATAGGGAGAGGAGGCCTTAGGTAGCCTTTCCCCTCCCATGTGATGCAGGGACGAACAGCTAGCTGCTATGCAACATATCCTTGGAAAACTGGGGTAAAGCTGTCCAAGGCGGGGCTACTCATGTGGACGGACCACGCTTGCCCTACCATGCAAGGAATGAGGAGCACTGCTGTGAGGCCAATGCACATGGCTGGTGTGTGTGTGATTGGATCTCTGTCAGGCTGGGGAAGGAAGGCAGGGCAGGGCTGGGCACCCGCTTGGGTGGTCAGTGCTGTGGCGGGAGTTCCAAGAGTGGCCCAGTCACCCAGCTTCCTTGTGTGCGGGTGCAAGAGGGAGGACTGTTCATGTGTCCAGCTCTCGGCACTGGCCCCCCACAGTGTGGCGGTGGCGATTGCCCACCATGAGGCCACATGGGAATCGGGCCACCACAGCTCGTGTGGCCTAACCCATGGCAGCACATAGGTAAGTAAGCTGTTGGGGAAGGGCTTTGTATCTTCTAGGGGTGGGAATTTCGGTTCCCCTGGTATCCGAAACTGCCGGTATTTTTCTGTACCCCCAGTTTCGGATTAACCCGGTAATCTGGGGTACCAGTACCGGTTCCCCGTGCCGGATGTTTTTACATTGCGGTCATTGAAATGAATGGCTGCAATGTAAAAAACAAACAAACAAAAAAACCCCACTCACTTTCCCTCCCCCATCCAGGATGCGTGGGTGGAAGGGGGGACACCCCCTACCCACCCTGACCAGTCTGGATTTTTTTTTTAAGTTTAACCTGAAGTCTGGCGGTGACCTGGAGCCTGCACCACCAGCAGCCAGGGTGATCCCTGGGGTGGGGGATGGTTTAACACTCCACCCCAACCCACCCCAGGGATTGCCCTACCCCCCCATCCAGATCGCTTTACTTGTCCTTCAGGTGGTGGCGGTGGCGGCAGCAGCAGGGTGCGGGTCCGGGCGGCTTCAGCGCTAGTGGCTGGCTTCCCTTTAGTCCTTCACTAGGCCTTCCGGGGAACTTCTGGGTGTTAAACCACCCCCACCCCAGGGATCACCTACTACCTGCTGGTACGGGCCCAGAGCCCACACTAGCAGCTGGACTTCAGGATTAATTTTTTTTTTAAATCCAGTCTGGGCAGGGTGGGTGGGGGGTGTCCCCCCTTCCACCCGCACAGCCTGGGAGGGGGAGGTGGGACGTATGAGGGTTTTTTTCATTGATTTCAATGGGGACAGTTCCCCACTGAAATCAATGAAAAAAAACGGTACCGGCATACTCTGGCCATAGGCTCTATTGTTCCCAGCAGGTGGCAGGGCCACCTTACCAGTACAGGAGAGACCATCTACCCTGGTTAGGTGTGCATTCCAAGCAGGAGATGCACTGACTGTAATCTTGGTTAGTGCCGGGATTGGCAGGACGGTCTTGGACTGGTTTCCTTCATTCCTGGCCGGGACAACTCTTCGGATCATCTTGGGGGAGTGTACGTCTTCCCCCCGGGACCTCATGTGTGGAGTCCTGCAGGGTGCCATTCTGTCCCCCCTCTTGTTTAACATCTATGTACAGCTATTAGGGGAGATTGTGAGGGGGTTTCAGGGCATGCAGTGTCATCAGTATGCTGATGACACTCAGCTCTACCCCTCCTTTTCCATCAACCCAGGCCATGCAGTCTCTTTATTTTCCCAGTGCCTGTCGGCTGTGGGGGCTTGGATGAGACTGAGCCATCTGCAGCTGAATTCTGACAAGACAGAAGTGATGTTGGTGGGTGAGGGCCTGGGGGGCCTGGGAGTGGTTGAACCTCCTTTTGTTGGGGGGGTTTGCCCTCCCACACAGGTACGGAGTCTGGGTGTGCTCCTCAATTCACGGCTCAGCCTGGAATCTCAGGTTGTGGCCATGGCGGGGAGTGCGTTTCAGCAGTTATATCTTCATGCCACTGTCATGCATGCCTTCATCACCTTGAAGCTAGATTACTGCAACGCGCTCTACGTGGGGCTGCCCAAGAAGCTGGTCTGGAGGCTGAAGCTGGTGCAGAATGCCGCAGCCCATCTCCTTACTGGGGTGGGCCACAGGGAGCACATGACACCTGTGCTCTGGGCTCTGCACTGGCTGCCTACAAAGCACCGGGCTGGGTTCAAGGTGCTGGTTTTGACCTTTAAAGCCCTTCACGGCCTGGGCCCCACCTATCTGCGGGATCGCCTCACTCCCCATGTGCCCGTGCGATCCCTGAGATCGTCCATGGGGGCCTTTTTGGAGGTTCGGGCGAGACGGGTGGCCACTGATGTCAGATCTTTTTCGGTCGCTGCCCCTGTGCTGTGGAATTCGCTTCTGGAGGAGACTCGGTTGACCCCCACCCTCCTGTCGTTTCGATGTTTGTGTAAGACCTGGCTGTTCTGCCAGACTTTTGGCAAGGGGGTGGGGTGGGGTTTGGGAGGGAGGGTGTGTTTTTATTACTTGTTTTAAAATTTGTAGATTTATTTTAAAATATTTTATTGCTGAATATTTTTTTCTTTGTGCATGTTGTTCGCTGCCCCAAGCTGCCTTTGGGCAGGAGGGGCGGGATATAAGTTTTGAATAAATAAATAAATAAAATAAATATCTTACTAGGAGGTGTAGCAAGATTATAATTGCTTCCAGGAAGCTCCTCTTCACAATGGGTTGGAGCAGTGAGTAGAATGGGGCACTTGAGATTTAATAGTGAGGACATTTCCTTAAGAGAATGGCACTGCCAGTAGAGTCTGCACAGTTTCCCATGCCCTATTTAGGCATCAGGGCAGTTAGTTTTCCCATGAAATACCTGAATAGAAAATATTGGTGAGTGCTAATGAGTAATGCTAAAGTATTAGATAACAGCTGTGGTCCTTATGTGACTTGGGGAGTGAGGAACACAGAAGAAGTGTACTTTTTACATGATTGGAGGAATGGCTCAAGGGGAAATCATTCCTCATGACCTGAACCAGATTATTACACCTGAATTCAATTAATAAGAGTGCAGCCTGATTATAATCAGTGAGTCACATTTTACTTTTGACAATGAGAAGTGGATTAACTTAATCCACCTATATAACCCTTGATTATGCCCCTGAGCCCCATTAACGTCAATGGATTCACTCATTTAAAAACTAAATTGAGGCTTAGCTATTTTTTGTTAGATTATGGTTTACATTTAGAGTGAATCAACAATAGCAAATATACAATGGAAAATACTTACAGGGTAAGCAGATATAGTATGAAAAACATCACAAAAATGTTGTGGTCCTGTGTAGAAAAAATTCTCTATTTACACGACCTAATTGAGCCTTCTGAAAGGTGCAAGAGGGCCAGCTTACACTTCAGAAAAGTATATAAATACCATACTTATATTTCAATGATTTCCTGAATAGTTAAATAAATAAGCGGAGTGCACATTCAACAACATTTTATACTAAAGATTTTTATTTACATTTATTTAAAAATTGATATAACATAGCTTCATACTTCACAACATGATAATACATTTATATACTTTTTCATCAATTCTAGTAATAAACAACTCTTTTCTAAAAGGGAATAATACACCATTTATAAATTGTGTTGGAATGTAAATATTTTGTTTTCACAATAGTCTAACAAAAGTAATGCTTGTTAGACAAACTGTACAGTATCAAATTTGATTCAAGGCTTACCAGCTCTCTGAAAATGAGATAGGAGCATTACCTGCGTGAACTGAAGTTATCTTGCCCTATGAAATTTAATGTATTTTTCCCTTTCAGTTATCTGAAACATATGACCATTAATAAAGTTTGTGGTTTAGAGATGCAATTTCAGCCTTCTAAAAAGTATATAATGTACTATATAGATAAACAAAAAGATAAAACCAACCTTATAGGAAACCCATGCAAGATTTTGGAAACTGGAGATAAATAACCAAATCAACTTTTAGAGGGACTCCAAATAAATTTGTTTGATCATGTGGTGCCTTGCTCATGATAAATATGTTAACATGCATGAAAGAGATGCTCAGCTTTTCTCTGCTGTATAACGGACCTGTGCGTTAGGTCCTTTAATTTCCCAAAGGAAACCAAATTGTCTATTGTCTGTCCCAGAAATCTGGCAGGTCTACCGTTAGCCAAATGGGCAGATTTAGCTATAAACAGAACATGTGACAGCAGTATACATAAAGTATTTGTGTGATAGACCACATGTAGCACATTTAATTCTAGTTAAGAACTAGAGATAAGTCTGTCAAACTACTGACTGCCGAAATTAAGTTCCAACTAGGGAGCGTGTTCCCACACAGGTTTTAAGAACCTGATGTAAAACATATTCCATCTAAAGATATTTGATTAAACTCTCACTGTTAACTATCTCTAGGCAATAAGGCAACATTTCAAAACATGCTAAAGTTGCTCTTATTTGTCCAGCTGATTTTTCTCAAATGAAATGATTTTTCTAATGTCATTTTAAAAATAAAAGTGTTCTCTTATGAAATTTCTTGGACGATGTGAAGGATCACAGAAAAATCCAAAGGGTATACTATTAGAATTTGATCTTTCAAAGAAGGGAACTAAAGGAATTACAGATAGAAACTGCTTTCTTTTTTAAATAGCTATGTGAAAAAATCTTATATCTACTGGGTGACTCCCCGCTTTTGCTAATGTGGCTAGTGGGTCTTTCTGTGTGTGAATCTAACCTAACAACCAGCCTTGGTCCTTCCTCCTCTTGAATCCCTAGGTGTTCCTTTCACAGGCTTCTAATGCCAAAAACAGACAAGCTCAGAAGTCATCATGAGGGGACTAAAGCAGAAAACACTGCAGTAACCTGTAAAGTAACCTGTACCTTCCGTTTGATATCAGTAACATATTTCTACTTCCACAGAGAGTAGTAACTCAACAGGCTTCTGGAAGCTTAGGTGAAAACAAACGAGATAGTCGCCCACAGTAGTGTGCGAATCACCTCCTCATCAGTTCAGTGGCCACCAGATGTTCGCCCAGTCCCACTTCCACCTCATGACAGGTGGGCAGCTGCTACAGACATATCATCTGGAGAAGGTTAGTGACGTGGTGTGGACTAAGGCTTGCCCAGTTGGGCTAATCCTGGGCTAACCTTTACATCTGTTAGGTCCCGCCCAGCCCGACTGTGAGGTGAGGGCCAAGGATTGGGCCCAGAGGAGCACACTCACTCCGGTTGTCAAAAAGTTGACTGGGGGGAGGGAGGGGGCTGGAAGAGTATACCAAAGAAGTGATTGGAGGACCCCAGATCAGCTGCTTGGTGCACTTCTCTAGGTCCCCTATTCAGCTTTTGGCAACAGCTCCTCCCAGGGGCTCAATCCTGCTGGGCAGCAGGGGTCCAAGAGTCCGGTCTCATGTGGATGGCTCCTCTGATAACCCATGGCATGGAGGGACTTGTGACAGCACCCCTGGGGAGGCTTCTTGTTTGAACTGCCCTCCATGCTGGCCAAAAGTGTGGCAGCTACGGTGACTTCTCCCAGACCAACCAGGGGATCTGGCTTGCCCCTTGTCTCATTTGTTTTCACCCTTTGTCTGTTCTCTTGTCACATGCTTGTGTACTTACTGGTTTGGTTTAGAAAATGTCTGGACAGACAAAGGAAATGTAAATTTATGGGACTATTCTCATTTTTCCAAGTTATGTCCTATGTGCTCCTATAGCATCCCGCTTATAAACCTCAACAAAGGTGGAATGTGCACTTTTATTTTGGATAATTAGAACGTGAAGAATTAATCAGGTGAGGAGTGTTTGAGGCAAAGATGACAACCGGTAAAACCAGCCACCCTTGACTGGCATCTAAATAAATAATAATATTTAATAAATAAAATAAATAAATAAAATCTAGAGGCAAATCCATGCAGAATCCACATTAACCAGCATTTCCCCATAAAAAGTACAACTGTAATGGATAGTTAATTTACTATGCAGGGGTACCTGCCCAGGCATGGGCATACCTGGACAGTAAAAGAGCTTATCAGGGGCCCAGGGCAGTGTGGTGGCGGCAAGGGACCGACACACCTCATGAAGCCTCTTGCATGTATAGGTCCAGGGCTGGTCACATGTGCAGGCTAGGCTGCCTGTTCCGAGTGGTGACCCTGGGTAGATGATGTGCGCTCAGGTGACCTGAACATGGGTGAATGCACTCAGCAGGGTATTCATATACCTGCCTTGGGCCTACTGACCCCAAAAGGCCAAAGGACAAGGCCTCAGGAATCCTCTGGACCCTTGGATTGTTATCACCCGGCTACTGCTGCTCCTCCCTTCCCTTGGCTAAACAATAGCCAAATGGGTACCTTGAAGGTACTTTGCAATACCTCAACTATGGGAAGTGGCTTTGTTTTAAAAACCTCTACAGGCATAGCCATTTTACATGGTACCTGTCAGCTTTATTAAAGGACTTCCCTTCAGTCATGTCTCGCTGCTGTTTTTAAGTTGCGTTGGCAATGGCTCCGCTCCCAGGCCTGAGTAGAACCCAAATCTGTCCAAGAAATGCTACTGGTACAGGTTAACAAACGTGCATTCCTTGTAGAGGGGAGCCAGCATGTCTTGTCCATTAGCTGCTCCTAACCAGAACAAGAATAAGCTGTAAGAACAGATCTTGTCAAACCAACATAACTTGATTCTTTACCAAGATAACTGATTTGGTGGATAGGGGGAAACAGTGGATGCAACGTACATGAATTTTCATAACTCTTTTGACACATTTCCATATGATATCCTCATAAGGAAAAAGTGACCCTGTTGAAACTACCATAAGGTGAATAGTAACTGGTTGAATGATCACAAAGAGTAATAGCTAATGGATCCATCTCAGAGTGGGAGGCTGTCTCAAGCAGGAATTCACACGGCGGTTGTCTTGGGTCCAGCATGGTTCAACATTTTAATTAAATGTTAAAATAAGGAGGAATAGAGAGTATCCTTGTGAAATTTGCAGATGACAAAATCAGGAGGGACATCACAAATGCTGGAGTACAGGGTATTCACAATGATCTTGAGTAGAGCTGAAACTGTCACTCTTTTCCCCATCCATCAGCAAATCCAACAGTGGCCACAATCCCAAATGTCCTGCATGCAGAATCTGCATGGGTTGCGCTTGACACAATGTCCACGCAATGGGTGCATGCACGGTTTGTGTGCACGTACTGAACGGTACACGCAGGGCATGGGATTAGCCCCACCATGCAAATGGCCCTGCAGCTAATTACAGGCTAGTCACATGCCTGTCGGATTAACTGACAAATGGAAAAATGGTTAAAGCCTTCCCGTGGCTCACTATGGTGGGAGACTTGGTGGGGAATGGGGGATGACTGGTGGCATGGTGCAGTCCAGGAGGTGCATGGGAGTGGGCGGGAGTTGTGATCCCCTGCCTGCTTCCAGCAATCTAGGATGGCATGAATTCTGGCTCTACTTGCAGAGACAGCAGTGCCTGTTCTGTGGGCAGAGACTGCTAGGAGAAAGGGACACCAGGGGCTGCTCAGAACGGTAGTCCTAACAGGACCCTTACAAAGCTGGGCAGGTGTGGGGCCTATTAGAAGACTATATTCTCCATCAATCCATGTCATTCCCTCTTAGCAGATTGTGCATAGTCTGACAAAGTGTTTAGTGCCCGATGAAGTCATTGGATTTTCATTGGGTTTTGGAATAGGCCCATTGTGTTCCAGGTCATTTTCAGTCATATGTGTCACAAATACATGCCATGAATTCATTATAATTATGATTTGAGAAGAATGTGGTATTATTTCCAGTGAATTGGAATGTATCTCCCTTTATGCAGATGTTTGCTAAGCAGAGTCAGAGAGAGCCAGAGAGAATGCATGCGTGTTGGGAGAGGGTGAAAAAAGAGCTGCTGACTTGATTTATGAGAGACTCCCCTCCCCAACCAGCTTGCTACCTCTTTCCTCTGGGCCTAATAATAGAAGAATGATTATTTTCTTTCATTCAAAATAACCTGGGTTTCAGCTACATAACTACTGTCTGCTCTTGGGATACAGTTAAAGCCTATTTACTTCACCTGGGAATAATTCCTGTCCTCCAAAGGTTCATTGAAACGGCCAAGGTTCTTTCCTGTCTTTTAGTGTAGGATCAGATTTACTGCTTTCATAATCTGGCACAACTTCAATAACACTTAGGGAAGCTGCCCCACTCTGGTGCACCATGGGTGAAACCGGAATTCTGATCTGATTTTCAATCGGAACCAGGCAGTTCGCCAGTTCCAATCAAAAACTGGACCATGCAGTACTTCATTCAATTCTGATTGGAACTGGACAAAATATTGCATGCTCCGGTTTTTTATTGGAATTGGCAAACTGCCTGGTTTAAAAATAAAATTATATATATAATACACACACACACACACACACACACACACACACACACACACACACACACATGCATGTGCAAATAGGCTGCCTACATCCAAAATGGTGGTGATGCTGCAGCCATCCTTTTGGATAAGAACAGTGGCCATTTTGCATATGCACATTGCCTTTTTTGGGGCGTGGGGGGACAAAATATATTTCCAATAGGAATTCTGACCGAAAAAATCAAGCTAACTATTCCATTTTTGTGGAAATTTCCATGAAAACAGAATAGCTATTTTGATTCAGGGTGATGGAGTGCCTGGTATATTCACTTTTTTCACCCATGCTGCAATGGCACTCTGAATCTTTTTAACCTAACCTCCTTAGTCTTTTTTTGGCACAAGGAAATGCTCAAAAATGTAAACTGAGCTCTGTGATTCCTTCTTAATGAGGCCTACATACAGGATGAGTGCCCTGAGTGCTACTGAACTTTGTTTATCTCTGTTTGAAGAGCTGCACACTAATTTGCCTTTATTGGGAAGAAGCTTTCATAGGAACTGGAGGGTCCCTATGTCGGGTCCCTTAGGTATGGGGCCCAGGGCACTGGTGGCCACAGTGGCCTCAGGATGTTCTTGTTGATAGATTATAATTTCTGCAGGAGAGCAAACTGGCTCCACATTAGGGGTGTGTGGAAATCCTCACCCCCTGTTTTAGTGTTTATTTTAGTTGTAGTTATTAAAATCCCATACATTTTCGTTATCTTAGTTATTCACGTTTGTTTTAGTTTTCTTAGTTCTTACCATTGGTTTCAATGGAAAATGGATATCTGGCTATAACATTTTCCTTTTTCATCAGATTTGCATGAAGGTTGGAGGACTTTTATCCCTTTTATCCCTTACCAAAGGAAGCAAACGTACCAAATTTCAGAAGGATTAGATAAAGGCTTCCAATTGTATAATCAATTAAATTTGTAGTTTAAAGACACATTTCCAGGTATAACATCTTTGTTTTCCATTTGTTTTTATTACATTTGGACAGGTTATTCCCCTCAACCAAGGAATCATCTCTACCAAATTCCAGAAGGTGCCCCTTTGTATAAGCATCATGGTTTGTGCACGTATTTCCAGCTGTAACATCTTTGCTTTCCATGAAATTTGGATTAAGTTTTTACAGACTCGACCACTCACTAAAAGGCTTTCCCTCTCTCTTCTGACTACCTTCTGAGCTCTTGTTTACCAGCAAAGGTAGACAGCTTGGAACCAGTGTCAGGCACCCGCTGATCCTTCATTCATAACACTAAAAAGTTTTTCATTTTAATATTTTTTTTTAGTTATTAACCCATTCATTTTACTTATAGGAATAACTAAAACAAATGCACATTCCTACCCATCACGGGGAAGACACATGAGTAACATAAAGCCACATTCACCACAGTTTCTAGGTCACTTTTGGCCATTCCCAAGGATTAGGTCATTTATATATCTGAACCTTCCTTTATTGTCCTTTCATTCAGTGGTCCCTTCTCCCCTATAACTAAACTAAACACATTTACCTGTGACTTCTCGACTTTGTGAAGGTATTCCGGTCTCTCCCAATGGTCCACTTTCCTCCCTTGTCTCTCCTAGATTGTAAACTCTTCTGGATAGGGACCTGACTCTATTTACTAATTGTTCAGTGCTAGGTACATTGCTTGTGCTATATAAATAATTAATAATTAATATTGTTATGCATCCATGGTTTAGTGTTGATTAAAGGTAATTAGATTAATCAAAGGTTTTATTAATTGGTCTGGCTTACTAAAATTCAACTTCCTGTTTGGAGGGGGAGGAATAATCTCGATCAGGCACTAAACACTTATCATTATTTGAATTTTTTAATTAACCACCAAGGGTGCAATCTTCCAGCCACTGAAGTCAATGGGTGCAATCCTAAACCCTGGGGTCACTTCCATACATATATATGTGCACAATGCTGCACCATTTGTGCCCACTTGCTGTTGGCCTTGTGCTGGGGGTGTATGCATACTGGTCCGCAGGACTTGGAATTGGCCCCATCAACAAAACTCCTATTGAATTTGGGTATTTTCAGATGTGACGGGGCCAATTGACCCCGTCACAGAACCAAACTGTTGATCCCCCGCCAGGGCCACCACGTCACAGCCCAACAGACGTGCCGAGGGCTCCTGGCGGGGAATCGGGGAGGGGCGGGGCCACGTGGTGCAATGTGCGGCTGCACGGCCCCGCCCCCCCACGCTCCCCTGCCGCCCACCCTCCCGGTAGACGGGCGGTCGCCACGGCCAATGCGGCCACAGTGTCTGCTCGCATTGGCCACGGGCCGGAATCCCTGCGGGGATTCTGGACTGTGGCCGCCATCCAGAAGTGACAGCTCGGTTCATCATGGTGGGGAATCGCCTTCACCACGCGATCACCACCGGCCCCGCCGGTTCAGCTGTTCGCGTGGTCAATGTGATTCCCCACCGCGATTGACCGTGGTGAACATCTGGGGGGGAACATCCATTCCCCCCATCAGACGTTACGCGGTCACAACCACCACAGGGAATTGACTGTGATCTCGTAACATCTGAAAATACACTTTGATGGTGGAGGAAGTGAAGTCAATGGAACTCCACTGAGGGAAATGGATTCAGGAATGGTAGATTCTGGAGCTTGTAGTCGAGTGTTTTGAGTTTTTTGGCTCTTTTCCAAGCCACACATAAAATAAAAATAATAATAATTTTAAAAATCATTTTATGCATCCAGGCCATCAGGCAGCAAGATGGCCTGATAATTACTCAGTCCAATTATGGTAATTATGGTGTTTGGTGGTTTCTAAAACCTTTCCAAAATAATCTACAGTTGGCTTCTGTTTTGCTACTTGGATGCAAACACGAAAAGTAAGCAATGCAAATAATAGTTAATAGCAAATACCAAATATAGATAAGAAGAAGCAGGCCATTTCTGCTAGTGGAAATTATCTTTAAATGGAAAAGAATGAGGAAAGAGCCACACAGTTATCATCATCTGTGGTCTGTCGTCTTCTACTTTCCAATTATAAAACATAATTTTAAAGAATTCTGAATAATATTTTCCTTTACAGCTATCATATTTAATTATGGATGTACAGTAGTACCAGATTAAAGGACTAAGACCAAATACAAAGATGTACAGCAGAGATTTTAAATTCTGTTAATTGCATGCTGAAAAAGTGCCATCTTTCTAACAAAAACAAAATTTCCAACTTCCAAAACCTTGCTGTTATTTCACAAAAAACCCCAAACAAGCCAAGATACAGTGTACTGCTTTTGAATTAATATGTTATCTACATGAGTTTATAAGACAGACAATCCATTTAAATAGAAAAAGATTTGTTTTACATAAAGCAAGAGAGTACAAAAGCACAGCTTTTGTAATTTTGGTAATATTGCAATTTTACAAACTATTGCATAGTATGTGTAAGAAAATAGTTCCATCTTTTTATATATCTATATACACAAGAAAAACATTATCATGAACAAAAAATAAAAATGATTAGCAGAACTTATCAACCATGTGACAAACTTTGGATGCTTTCCCATGTTACTGAATGCTAGGGGTGGGAATATTGGTATCGGATAAATCCGATACACCCGATAATCAGGTATATCAGATTAATCTGATAATCCAATAATCACTGGTATTGGCATACCGGATTTTTAACATTGGCCGCTTTACCTGTTTTTTTACATCGCAGCCATTAAAGTGAATGGCCGCAATGTAAAAAAACCTGGTAAAGCGGCCAATGTTAAAAATCCGGTATGCCAATACCGGTAAATCTGATACTGGTAAATCTGGTATCCGGTATTCTCCTTGGTGTCCCATCCGTACTGAATGTGCATCATTTGCTTCCGTGAGAAACTGCAAGAGGTAAATGCTACGCGGCTTTTGTCACATGGGAAAGCAAAGCTGCGTGGCTTTGGCACTGCTCATGTCACGGATGCAGAGCTGGAAAATCAAACAAAGGTGCACAGCTTTGATGCTGATCATGCGGCGGATGCCGAGCTTCATTTTCAACTTCTGCATCCATTGCACGATTGTCGCCAAAGCCGTGTGGCTTTGCTTTTCCATGTGACAAAAGCTGCACAGCATTTACCTCTCTATTTCTCACGGAGGCAAATAGTGTGCATTTAGTAATGTCGGAAAGCACCCTCAGATCCAATTTGCATCTGCATTACAGTGAATCAGCTGATAACACTTCATGTTTCTAAGTTTGGCCTTTATTTTATTAATATTTAGACAAAACCCTAAACAAAATAAAAATTACAGCTGAGTATCCTTAACAACCTTCACCAACTTTTTTCATTCCCTATTTCTGTCTCTTCAAGCTATTCTAAATAGCTCTCTGTTTCCAAAATGGTCTAAAGTGAATTGTGTTATCCAGTCAAATCACTGTTCAGCCAAAGCAACGGAAGTTATAAACTGAATTGAAGCAAGTGACATTTTGGCACATTTTGGGATACACATTCTTTCCCCTTCTTATGGACTCATGAATACTGAAAAAAACAAAACTATTATGTATGAAGAGTAGTGTAATTGCACACTGACAACACTTTCTCCTCCAAAAATATATTAATGGCAATAAGCTACTGTAGGAAATACTGCACAGATCAAAAGCATGTCACTACATTTCTTCATTGAAACAGAATTAATAGAAGCAGCAGTATCATCACATCATGTTAGATATAATAGAAGTGTCAGTCTTTGGTCTTGAACATTTAACCAATGAATTAACTGCCATACAAAACCATACAGGCAACATTGCTCAAAGAGGTCATTTGATGTTTCTGTTTTAAACAAGAATATATGCTGCTATAATTTATATTAATATATGTAGCTAACAAGGTCTTCTTTTCAATGTTGTCACATGAAAAGTCCTGAAGAGTTCAGCTGACTGCAAAACTGATGCACCAACGTCAGTGGTAAACTGACCTGATTAGACAAAGGGTAAAGACAGACGTGCCAGAAGTGAGGTGCCTCCCTGGCCTGCCCTGGAGGGGAAAACTGCAGTGCACTGAACAAACGTGCAGGCCCATGCTATTGGCCCAGGATGGCCACTCACCTAGGAAGAGGCCTAGGGCACATCCTGGGCCAGCTGCCTACCCACTCCAGGGCAGTCCTAGGGCAACATCTGGCAGCTCAGAAACAGATAAGCGGGTGAATCCCAGACAGGTCACAGTGGGCCACTGTCACATCTGTTTTTATCCAAAGAGAGGCCTGTTCAATACATGTGTTAATAGATTATAAAGTATCTCAGTCAATTTCTTTAGTCACAGATTTTTCCGTAAATGGATTTATTTAAAGGAATTTTTTTTTTAAATGCTGTCAAAACTACCAGCCTGCCTTATAAAAGTCAAATTGGAGCGATCTGTTAATTTGGATGCTCTTGCTTTTTTTATAAGTAGGAAAGGATTCCAAATGCTTAGCCAGTCAAGTGACCTAACTGTGGAGGCACTGGCAGGTGCTTTACCATGAGCAGACTGGGAAACAGAACAACAAGGAGATGGGACAAGGGAGGTAGGAGACAAAGGCTGCTCTCTGCAATCCACGTACTCCAAAGTCGCTTCTGCGAAACTCGGTGGAGTAAGTGGTTTTCAGACTACAGCCAAAGACTGCCATGGGAAATTTTTACACAGTATCTTCTTTTATGGGAAAGTCTTTCTTCCAAAAAATAAATACTAAAAATAGTAATGATCATTTCCCTTGTTTTAATATGCTCAAAATCAAGGGGTGGGAGACCTGGGGACCAAATGAAGCCCACAGCTAGTTGTACGTGGTCACACTCCAGCTCCCGGATCTGGGCCTGGACCCTGGATCCAATTCTACCAAGTACTGCAAAAAATGAACTCTGGGTAAGGGAGCAGAGATGTGGGCATATGCTCAAGGATAGGGACCAGATCCATGGCACAGATCCACGACCTGGATCCTTCTATTCCTGACTGATCACATCCCTTAAACACCCAGCGCCTGACTCATATACAGCTGTGGAGCTTGTACTATAGGTGAAAACAGACATGACGCTAACCACCCTTTAACCACCCTTGGTGGTTATTTATGCATGTTGCAGGGCTGTACTGGTGCCCTATGCAGCCCTGAAACATGCATAAATGACCACCAAGGGTGGTTAAAGGGTGGTTAGCATCATGTCTGTTTTCACCCTAATTTTCAATGTGGCCTCTGGGAGGGAAGAGGTGCCCCATCCCTGCTCTAAATGCCTCCATTTGCCCTCCATCTAATGCTATTTGGAGACGCCTGTTTATATTTGCATATACAGTGTTTGAGCACTATCTCCAATAGCACTTAACTGGGAAAGAGTGAGAAAAAGAATTGTAACCTTTGGCAACTTCTAAACATAAATTTCCACATTTCTGTATTTGTTCCTCTTATACATTCATATAGGTTCTTCACACAAGCATTTGTGAAAAATTAATTCAGTCTTGTGACCAATACTGAGCTAATTGGAAGACTAAATTCATGTTGGAATTCAGTCAAAGTGAACTTAGTAGTTGTTTATATAGCTGAGGTGGTACAACCAAGAAACTCAAATATTTAGGTGACCACTCGTCCAACTTCTATCAACTCATTAACAGAGACTCACTGGGACACTCATCACAAACTATTTCTTTTCACATCTCTGTGCTGAAATTTGTACACAAACCATACTTCAAAAACTTTTTAATATAAACCAAATATAACTATTGGTTTATTCATGGACAATTTGTGAACAGGACAAAGGGTAAATTATTATTGACTGCAAACTGGTTGCTCTCCTTTAATTTCAGACATAGGCAGGTGCAGAGTGTACACATACAAAGACACAAACTTGCACATCAGACAACATTTATACAAATGGGTTTTGCTTGTGTACATTCTAATATGTTTTTCTTATAGTGTTATTTCTTTAAATACTGCTCTTCAGTAAGTGGATTTAATAAAACCAGCAACATAATAAAGAAACATTTTTTCTGCATTGTATAAATGTATTAATGTTTCAAAGTAAATAGTTTAGTTCTGTTATTAATATCCTTCTTCTTGAGCTCATGAGGGCCATTGTGTTAGCACTGACACAAATGAATGGGACTTGCACTGGAACTAGAGAGCTGAAGAATCACACTGAAAATAATTTATTAGTGGCCATGAACCTCGAACCTCCCACCAAATGAAAGGATTACTCCAGGTTTTTCAGGATTGCAGTCAAGATTTTGACTTTACAGAGATAGTGGTATAATTGTTATTATAAAGGTAAAAATAATGCCTTAGCAGATGGCAAGTGAAAGCCCATACTTGAGTTAAGTGGTAGGTAGGCCTTCGCAATGAGTCCTACCAGCAGTGATCCAACTAAATCCTTAAAGGTCATGCTGAAACATTAAACTAAACAATATTGTTGTTGTCCACTTTTCATTTTTTTCCCCCAAGCAAAGAATATCTGACACGTACACACCCACCTTGTACTTCCCTTCCTTGACTTTCAAAAACTAGCTGAGTCACTGGTGATCGGGTTGGGCAAGATTACACTTGAGGTGGCTTCCAACTCTACAATTCTATGATCTTTCATTCAGAAGCCTCTAAAACAATGTGCATGAGCACCTGGGATATTTGAAAAGACAATATTTAAAAGTTGACTTACCTTGTTACAATCAAGCATTTTTATACTGTCATATATTCCTGGCTTCTGCAAGTTTCAAGACACTTGTTAAGTAGCACTGTGACAAACTCATCAGCAAAATAACAATGTGACCTGTAGAGGAGTTCATTTGCCAAAAAAGCAGTCAACTAATGAGAAATTATAAAATGAAGTCTCCATGTCAAGTTAGCATTTAAAAAAATGTAAATATTGGAAGATGAATTGAAAAACACATACCTCTAATATAGAGAGTGAAAACAATGCCAAAGTTTTTGTTAATATTCTAATTTATTTAATGAAACTTTACCACTATTACTTTGGAAACCTTAATGGTGATAAAGAAAAAGTTATCAAGTCTGATGATGTCACTGGAGCCGTTAGTGTACTGGTTTCATGTTATTGTGTGTCACACTAATAGTAAAGTGTTTGTACTGTGTTCAAATGGCTACAGTTAGATGTACCTACAAAAGAGCCACGCCACAACTCAAAAAAATATCTTTTTGCCTATCATAAATTACTATACCTTTTGAGAAATAACCATTTGATCAGCTATTTTCATATCATGAGGCTATCCCTCTTTACCCTGTTCTTCTTTTCCAGAAACTGTTTTATTCAAAGCAATCACTTCACATGCAGTCATCGAGTAATTACTGTGTAAGGCCATTCGGAGCTGGCAAACCAAGAGCAGATGTCGTTTAACTCTGAAAGGGTAATATTGCCGAGAACTTCCCAAATTTGTCTAATGTACAAAACCTTTGACGTAGTAGACAAACAGTAACAACACACTTGTTTTAAAAAAACAAAACTCAAGGAGGGATTCCGTTTCTTTTCTTTTTTTCTTTTCTTTTTTTTTGTTTTGTTTTCTGTTTTGTTAAAAAACCATGTACTGAACTTAATCATATAGTAAAGCAAGCATTACACAATGCTTCAAAATTTTAAAATTCAGGGATAAAAGTTAACATCCAAAAAGATGAATGGAAAAATTGTGCTTTCAGACAGTAAAGTTATTTATCACACTGGGGCTACGAATTCATGTCACCATTGGATTCTGGGCAAATTTGTATATGCGGTGTGTATATATCTATGTATATATCTATATATGCACTGTTCACTTCCAGGTCCTGCAAAAATCTATAACTATGTGCTTCACTTCAATGTAGCAAAGGCACCTGTGTTATTCTCCCTTTTGGACAAAAGGTGGTATTATGATCCAGGTTTCTTGATGAAGACTACATCTCCCCCCCTCCCCCCCTTACTCCCATCTCTTCGTTGAGTGGTAACGACAGTCACAAGAGAAGGCAGCATTGTATTCCTGCTTGCACTGGAAGAAGTTGCTCTGCGGCTGTTTGAAGCATCGAACTTGTCACAAGGGAAACTGAGCAGAAGTGTGAAGCAGAGGGACAGTAACAAAAGGCTATTCTGGTGTGAGGAGAAACTGGAGTCATTTCAGCTCCACAAACAGATGTTGCTACTGGATTGACAAGTGGAGCCTGCTCCTGCTGGGGAAAGGTAAAGTTTACCATTGGGACAAACACAAAGCTCATAGATAGTCTGTCGAGGAGTTGAAGAACTAGGTGAAGAAGATGAAAAGGAACCCATTGGTAGATTTCCCAGTCGGATTGTATCTGCATTTAAAAAGATCTACGGGAAAAAGAAAACTAAATTTAACTTTAAATATAATTGAAGTCATATATTGATACCTGTACAATAAAATAATGATAGCTAAAAAAGGAACATTTCTACTGGCTTTACTTTTGTGCCCTGGACAACATGCATTAGTACAAGAGAGACAAATGTTTTTTTAACTTCTTGCCCAAAGAAGTTTGATTTGACCATAAATCTCAGCGGTCATGCAGCATACTTTGAATGTTTCCAAAGCAGGCTGAATTTTTGCTTGTGTGTTTTGTAATAGAAATGTGTTCATTAGATGCTGTGCTATCGGCCTACCTTAAGCAATTTGTATTCTAGCAAGTGTGAAGTGATGTCAAATGGCATTCCCCAAATTGTTACACTTCGAAGCAGGAAATAGGTGATGTGTGTACTGAACTGTATAGGCTTCCTAATAACTGCATGCAGATACTAACTAAATAATGGCATATCTCATTTACTCAGAATAAGTCTTACAATTGAAACTGGTGTAAAAGGTTGTGGGGTTAAAAACTCATTAAACTTTTCCTAGTCAGTTTATAAACATTATACATAGGTCATAGGAATAATTTCACACCCTCCCAGCAGAAACAACACTAGATAACAGGAGTCCAGTGAGCTTGAACAACTAATGTGATCATGATTAATTTACATTAGACTAGAAATAACCAAATCACAATGAATGCTGTTTCCACTGGAAACAGGTCATTTGCATGACATGGAAACTTACTGGCTTTTGTATGGTTTTTGCCATTTGTTGTTGTTTGTTGTAAGCTGAACAGAGACACTGCAGAGCTATCCCAAGTCCCATGTGTGCCCCATGTGCACTCCAGGGGCTGTAGGCATTGGCTAAGTGCCAGGGAAGTGCTGGAAATTGTCATGAAGTGAAAGTGCTGTAAAACAATTGTGAAAGTCTTGAAAAGCCACAGAAAGTGACAAGAAGTCCTGGAAAGTGAAGAATATGACATAAAATGACCAGACAAATGATGGAAAAAAGCCAGAAATGAAGAAAAATGATGAAAAATGATGGAAAGTGCTGAAATGAATGGAAAGTGATGAAAAATCACAGGCGTTGATAACAGTAGAACCACAGAATCACAGGACAGTGATGAAGTACCAATGAACACTTACAAGCACTCTCAAAAGGGTGGTATTTCCCTGCAGAATGGGAACACTTGCTCTTGTCTGAGTCCTGATTTACATACAGTTTTATAATATTTATAAAGAAGGGTTTCACCCACCTGCTAGTATTTTAGGGTGCTAAGATAACAATTATTGTACAGCAAGAGCACCATAAAAAACAGAATAAAATAATAGATAGGGATGTGCAAACGCGGTTTGAATGTTCAGTGTTCATCCTGAACTTGACTCGATCAGATGGCCGAACTGAACGTCCAAAGCCCCAAACAGTTCGGCCGTGTTCAGATGAGTTTGGCCGCGTTCGTGTGGGAAAAAACAGGGCTGGAAGGCCCATGGGGGGAGGGGGCAGCTGAGGAGCAGACTTCCTGGCTCCAGGGGTGGAAAGGCTTGGACTAGCAGCCAGTCTGCCCAATCACCATCCCTCTTTTCCTCAGACCACTGGCTTCGTAGTCTGCGATTGGCCACAGGCTAGGCTGCACGGAGCCAATGAGTCTTGTGGTAAGGCGGGTGCAACAAGTAATAAAAGTCATTGCGCTCCCCCCTTACAACTCCTTCTGAGCTAGCCACTGATCCTGTCAGCAGGCGTTTTCAGAAGTTTCCCTCTCCCAGTAGCTTGTGTTCCTCCCAATCCATTGCCATCCTCCTCCTATTGCACCCATTTCCACACATTTACCTCCATTGTTTCATTTATTTAGATTAGATTAGAGAGACTTAGGTGTTATTTTTATTTTTTACCACTCCCTGTGTTTTCTCCCTACCCTCCATTGAATCCTTCCCTCCTCTCTGTAGATATTCCATCCCTGATTCCTTCCCCTATTTTTGGATTTATTGAGAGTAGCATTAGATTGATTTAGCTTTCATTTCAATTTTGTACCCCTCCCTGTGTTGCTTGTTGTGAGATGTCTGTGTCCCCCCGCATTTCCATCCCTGTGTATATATAGATAGATATTAGATAGTTACTATAGATAGATAGTTGTAGGAGTTAGCTTAGTTATAGAGATAGAAATAATGTGTAGTGATTCATTTTTAATATTTTATAGTGTGTTTTTAGGACTAGGCCTTTGTAGATATTAGATAATATTCCATTTAGTTCCATAGGTTTTAGAATAGTTAATAGCAGTTAGATTTAGTGTAGATATATATAATATTAGATTACAAATTTGAATATATATATAAAATAAAATCTTTGGGTGCATCTTTGGGTGGGAGAAATGGAGACGGGAAGCAGGAGAAGCCAGTCTGCTGCCCGTAAGGTGGGCAATGGGGCACGTGGCAGAGGTGCAGACTGTGCCAGCAGAGTGGCAGCAGGCATCAGCAGCAGCTCAAGCCCATCACCACGCCCCAAACTGCACAGGCCTGATTTTTGTAGTCAGGCTTCAGAGGCTCCCAGCAGTGGCACTAGAGGTGTGGTTCGGTGGCACCTCCTGCCAGCATCCTCCACTGCCACGCATGGCACTGGAAGGCCAGCACTCCAGGAGGCTGAGCTGCCTCTGCTGCTGGAGCAGGTGCTTCTGATGTTCCTCCAAGGCCACCTATGTCCCCCATTGTTGAGGTGATCCCCAGCTTTCCAGGGCTGGTGGATCCCACCCCGGCTGCTAGAGGCAGGACCTGATCCCACCGATGCCAGCTAGCCTGCAATACCTGGCCAAACAGGGGTGCCAGCCACCAAGCCCTGGCCGGGCCTCTGCAACTGCTCCACCAATGCCAGCCTGCAATGTCCGGACAAGTAGGGGTGCTGGCCACCAAGCCCTGGCCAGATCTTTGCTGCCACTCCACTGATGCCAGCCTGACATGCCCTGCCCCCTATGGGTGCTAACCACCAAGCCCCAAGCTTTCCCAGCCTCTGCTGCTGCTGTCACTGGGTCTCAGATGGCCAGCTCTGCCGCTACAGACACCCCCAGAGGCCAAGCACTGAGCGTGCCTGCCCAGGAAACCCGGGATGCCAAGAGCCAAGCCTTCCCAGTCTCTGCTGCTGCTGCTGCTGCTGCTGCGTCTCAGATGGCCAGCCCTGGTGCTACGGACACCCCCAGAGGCCAAGCACTGAGCCTGCCTGCTCTGGCAACCCAGGGTGCCAAGCGCTAAGACTTCCTGGTCTCTGCTGCTGTTGCTGCTGGGTCTCCGATGGCCTGCCATGCCACCACACACCCCTTGGGGGGCTCTGGAGTGCCCCAAGCCTCCTGGCGGCGCCCGAACTCCACTATATATTTGGGGGATCCAAACTCCGCCAGACCAAACCTACGAACCCAAACTAAGGTTTTAGTCCGAACAGTCGAACATCTGAACACCGTCCTGTTCGCACATCCCTAATATTTGCATTATTTGTATAAAGAGTTACTATAACAGTAGATAGCACTAGCTTCATAGTGACAACAACAACATTCTTGGAATTAAAATATATCTGCAGTAAAGAGCATTTGTGTTAATGGCTCAACCCTGTTTCAATATTTAACCAGTTATTGTCTCATGTTGCTAATGATCTTGAGCTTGCAAACAAATTCCTGTGTCCAATTGGAGACCTATTTAATCCTGTGGGACTCTGTATCTGTGGAAAGTTGGCAGTATTTCCTCCATTTTCAGGATTCAGAGCCATCATTAGTGTGAGGAAAGAAATGGAGATATTGTAACAAAGCTGAAGTATAGATCACAACACATTTATATATCAAAGTTTGTTTAGTGCTAATATTTGAAAGACACTATCCATGCTGTACATTTTGTACTGAATATTTTGGTGTTATCTATTAAATACTCCCCATTTATGAAATTCTACAAGGAAAGGAGGAATTTATGCTCAAATATGGATTTTCCAGTAATGAATTAGCTAAACATAGGAGTTGTTTGTAGATATTTAAATTTAAACATACCTAATTGCTGAGAACATCTTCTAAGGGTATGTCAAAAATAAATTGTGATTTTATTTTTAATGTTAAAGAACCATTTCTCTTAGATAATGCGTATAGTATACATACTGCAATATAAATACTACAAACATTATTCAATCGTCTTTTTCTTGCTTTTGTTTATCACATAATTTGAATGGATTTGGACACCTACTAGGGATGTGCGAACACCGGGGGGGGGAGGGGGGTCAGTGTTCGGCCATCGTCTTTTTCACATTTTAAAAATGAGTTCATTTCAAGTAGGACCACTCCCATTTCAGCTTTGTTTTCTGTGAAAATTTGAGCAATTGTGTTTTATAGGCATACATATTTATAGAGAGCAGATTGCACTCTGGCTTGTGCAGATGCTCTTAGAAACTAAATTTTAAATTTGTGCATTCATGCATTCATGCTGGAAGCAATTCCATGTTTGACAATACCATGTGAGTTATCAGTCTGAATACATCTACAAAACAGTTACATTTAGGAGATTTGGAGTTAGTCTTCTTTGCAAAAAATGAATGAGACATTAACTAAATCCAAATAATGATTACATTCAAGAAAATTGTAATCTGGGATATACACCTTAGTCTCCCCCCCCCCTTCAAAAATCACCGGAAGACTTTTCTTCTCTTCGGGTGCTTTTATTATGGCTAAAAAAATCCATCATAATTTTTTGCCCAGCTCTGGTAACAGTACTTAAAGTGTTACATCATTTACTATTAAGAGTTAAGCCTTAGGACTGTAAATATCAAGAAATGACAAATTTTGGAATGCATCCTCAGCTGGCTCTTTATGTAACAGATTTAAACTGGATAGAAATGTAAAAGTATCTGATGGAAAATATCCCTGACTCATGCATCTGAGGGCTAGCTGATAACTTAAAGCAGAAGGTACATCCCTGCATTATCAAGCTTTATCACCGAGCAGCTTAGATGCAGCATGGTAGTGCATTAAGTAGAGAACTGGAATTCAGGAAAACTGCCCAATTTCATCAATGCTACTGACTCATTGAATGGCCTTAGGCAAATCATATCTATATGCAAATCACAACCTATCAATTTCTCAGTTCCCCTCTCTTTTGGTAGAGTTAGCAATACTAATTATCTGCCTCACAGCAGTGATGAGCAATTAGGTGGTATTTCTAGAGTGCTTATAAAAAGTGGTATATAATTATTTTTATTACCTGTATCGTAATAAATAATGCTTACTGAGAGAATCTGAGAATCAAGTATCTTAATTTAATCCAAGACAAATTCCAACTGGGTTGGTGTGAGTCAATTCAGGAAGTTACATTTGCCTCCAAACAACCGTTCCTATTCAGTCACAACTCCTGCTAAAAGTACAGGTAGCTAAAATGCTTCCAAAAATATGGGGTCAGATACTATGGTGATATGATGTGTGCTTAGTTTAGAGAGAGTCAAATTCTGATCTTGGTTACACCAATATAAAACTGGAGTAAATTCACTGACATAAATGGCATTATTTCAACTCCAAATAGAAGCATAATTTGACCCAGTAACTACAAAATGTCTGTTAAAAGGGGGCACATATTACACAAGCTGATAAGAGACAGAGACAACAAGGGAAGATAAGCTTACATAAGGGATAAGGGCAGCAGACTACTCTGCAGCCTGGGGACCTCAAAAATGTTAGAAGAAAATCAGCTTATAAAAGATAAAGTAGACATAGGGTGTCTTCAGACGTTAAGAGATCAAGGTGAACCATGGTGAATACCCACCTGTGGTCACTGTGTCTCGAACGTCTGTTTGGCGGCCGCCAGATGTTCGCCACGGTCAATCCCCACATGGGGTCAATTTGAACCACGCTTCCCGGGCTAGCCGGGGGAATGTCCCGGGAAGCGTGGTCAAACGGACCCCGGGCAGGGACCAACGAAAAGTCACGTCGGGCCAGGGTGCTTTCGGCCCGATGCGGCGGCCTCATTGGCCCCGCCGCCCGCCCGTCTCCCCGGAGGGCGGGCGGCGGGAAAATGGAGGGGGCGGGGCCATGCGGCCGCACGTTGCGCCGCACGGCCCCGCCCCACCCCCAATTCCACGCCGGGATCCCCCGGCACGTCTGTTATGGCATGATGGGGCGACCCAGGGGGAGGAATGAAGCCGGTGGTTTCGGTACGGGGACAAAGGGCCCTGTAACGTCTGAAATCACCCATAGTGTGAAAACAGTTTCTCTAACATTTCTTATGCATGTTGCAGGGCTGCATAGGGCACCAATACAGCCCTGCAGCATGCATAAGAAATGTTAAAGTGAAGTTAGCGTCATGTCTGTTTGTTTTCACCCATAGGCTGCAATTGGAGTTCAGGGATCCTGCAACCTTACAAGTTAGATCCTATCTCATCATGTACGCCTCTTTGCCAGTGCAAATTTATTTCCCACCAGAGTATATTGTAGCAGAGTGGTGTCTAGCTAGGTTACTGATCATTTAAGTATTAGCACCTGCCTAAGAGACTGGAGCTATAGTAATTAGGCATGGCCCTGCAGCTGGCACTACAGAGACACACAAGGGCTATCCTAAGAAACAAGTTTGTGCCCTGCCAATAAATGTTCTGAGCATGCTCCCTTTATAAACCGGAGAAGCCCTCACTCAGGGAGAAGCTGTGGAAGCAGTAGGAGCTAGGGAAGAAAGCTCAGGAAGAACAGGAAAGAAGTTGGCCATGGACCCTGAGCCTTGGATCCTGGACCTGATAACATTGTGCAGATCAGGTGGTATCATTTCATGAACTTTATAGAACATTTGGGACTTATAAATAGCCCACAAGTTATGGGCTTTGAAGTGACTGGAAGCAGTGGCTGAGAACCTTGAAAGAGGGTAAATACCCTGCAATACTTTTGAGGTGTGGGCTGGCTGGAAGGGGAGGTTTATGGAGGCCAGCATACTCTCCCCAAACAGAAAGGTTTTTGCTGTTACAGCAGTCATGAGCTAATTCCCTGATGCTGTTAGCAATCCTCCAGGGAGTATTGCAGCTGTTGGTATTTTGGAAAGTATTTTGGAACGGAACAAATAAAAGGGTCTATCATTTATTATGAAAATGGTGACATTTTATGGAAATGTATGTTATCAACCAAAATGTTAAACTTAAAAAGTATATCCAAGGGCAGGTGGATAAACAGACATACATTAGCAAGATAATAGAAAAGGGGGAGCTATTTGCATTAATCTCAGAAACTCATTTTCTCTCTTTCTTCCACTTGACTCTCTCTCTTAGTTTGTTGCTAACTTTCAGTCTCAGCTATATGGGAACAGTAAGGGAAAATATTTAGCAACTGTAACTGAATAAGAATGGAGCCAGGTAACCTCTCTCATTCCACTAAGTGGGATACATGACCAAAATCATTTGAATCAAATTTTGTACCATTAACCAAACTGGCAGCATCAGCTAACAGTGAACCTTGATACCATTATTTCTGGAAATATTTTTAGTTTAACTCAACTTTTAGGCAACCACCGCAAAAGACAGTACTCATGGGATGAAAATAGCATGATTAGCGAATGATCTGAACGTTCTTTATCTCTCTCTCATTAAAGCTAGTTTGTGGACCATGGCCTATTTCTGTAGGTAGTGGTAATAGTCAACTAGCAGGCATGAGGCTATATTTTCAATTATGAAATGTATTTTTCCTTCCTGAATGTTAGAATCTGCGAATATCAGATGTTTCAATTCCACTGTATGTGTAAATTATTACTCCTCTTAACCACTGGCTATGGTTTATTTGTGGAGAACAATACATAGTTCAAAAGGTAATTGAATCAAGGGATTCTGTTGTTGGCTTGAAACACATGGATGCAGTCCCAAAGCTTTATAATGGACAGTGGAACCTGAAACTAAATTATAGCCCCTCAGTATGCTATCAGGGATCAAGCATTATTATTTATAATAAGGGTTACTGGATTATTATAATACTGAAGTATATAAAGAAAATGTCTCAAATCACAGAATCCAGTATGCTTGCAAAAGCTTTCAATTTATGATGTGGAAGGCCAATTTATGATGTGGAAGGCACAGGATTATGCTAAATGAGAAATAGGACTGGAGGGAAAGAAATTGGAAAACACATTTAAATACTTCAAAAATACTTTAAAGTTTTTCCTAAATAAAAAGAAAAGATTTCTTTCACAGCTTAATCCATAGTAAATGTGTAATGTTCTGCTGCATGGCTAAACCAGATTTACTCTAAATGCTACACAACTATTACTATAGAAGGATAATTATGCTAGAGAAAGGAAATACTAACAAAATGAATTCATTGTGTAAGATTTATAGAATATTAAAAAACTTAAAACATTACAAAATCAATTTTGGCTAGATAATATGTCAACAACACAAGAATAAGAATGTACTGCCCTTTAAGTTCAAATAGGGCAATCATAGGGTGATTTCAGAGGTAACGGGGCCTGTTGGGCCCGTACCGAAATCACCCTATTCATTCCCCGCCGGGGTCACCCCGTCACGCCGCAACAGACGTGCCGGGGGGATCCCGGCGGGGAATCTGGGAGGGGGCAGGGCCGCATGGCCCCGCCCCCTCCATGCTCCCGCTGCTCACCCTCCGGGGAGACGGGCGGGCGGCGGGGCCAATGAGGCCACCGCGTCGGGCCGGATTCACCACAGCCCGAGGTCCCACCGGTGATCCCGGGCCGTGGCGCCCGACCAGATGTGATGCCGGGGTTCACCCCGGCATGGGATTGCATTCAACACATGGCGACCTCCGGTCCCCCCGCTTCAGCTGCTCACGTGTCGAATGCAATCCCCAGCCGTGGTAACATCTGGGGGGAAACATC
>QEPC01003339.1:323116-353409 GCA_003113815.1 Sphenodon punctatus
CCCCCCCCCCCCCCCCGCCCAGCCTGGTAAAAACTTTTTTAAAAAAACAAAAACAAAAAAAACCCCTTGCCCTAGGGATTGATCTACCTGGTGGTGCCAGGGCTCTGGCCCCGGGTACGGCAACAACAGTGGGTCCGGCTCCAGCGGTGCTCCAGATCACTTCAGGTCTCTTCTAGGCCTTCCGGGAACTGAAGGAGGGCTTCCGGCCCCTCTCTCAGTTCCCGAACAGCCTAGAGGAGGCCTGAAGCACTCTGGAGCGCTGCCGAAGCTGGACCTGCTGCCACTGCTGGACCCAGGGCCGGAGCCCTGGCACCACCAGGTAGGTCAATCCCTGGGCTGGGAGGGGGAGGTGATCCCCGGCACCTGTTCTACCCGTGCAGCCAGAAGGGGGCAGGGAAAACCAGGTGCTCCCCTGTCCCCTGCCCAAACTGGTTCAGGCGGGGGACAGTCTGGGTTCGGGGTGTTCATGAACAGCCCGAACACCCAGAGTTCAGGATGAACACCAAACCCCCAAACTCTGTTCGCACATCCCTAACACCTACATTTAGAGACTCAAATCCCCTGTGTGCCCATAGAACAATATTATGTGAGAAGCTTCTGTAAACCGTTCAATGTGCTTCTGAGACTTCTAGTGGTGAAAAGGCAATTTAGTTTTCATGCTCATTTGTCATGTGGTGTTTCTATGTCACTACAAACTTCCTTTGGATGTTTACATGGGAGAATATCTGCTATCTCCACAACCCCATAGGAGATAGGGCTCCACAATCTCCACAGCTTTGTATTTATGGACAACCCCATAGGTTAAGAGTAGGGCTGAAGTGAGAATGAAAACAATTCTCGCAAGAAATCTCAGGAGAATTAGAACGGGGCTAGAGATCTCACTGAGATCTTGACACTTGCCTCAGTCAAGTTATCATGAGATTTGTAGCCCTATGTTTGGGGGGAGGGAGGGAGAAAGTGCACTGACCTGACTTTGAAGAGGGTTGCCTGGCATGGAGAGCTGGGATGGGGGCCAGAAGGGCGTCCCAGCTCTCCTGGCCAGGGCCAGCCCGAGGCATGTGCCACCAGTGCCCAGGCACATGACCCCACGGGGGGAGGGGCCCCGCGCCACCATGGGCTAGAGACTGACAGATGCTGCCGATTTTTGTTTTTTTCCCCACCGGGCATCTCCGAGTCAGTCCTCATCGGGGTGTGTGTGTAAACTTCCTGGGAATCCCTGGCCAGTTACACGCTGTGGAGCTGAGATGACACAGTCAAGTTGCAGGTAAGTAACCAGCCGCCCCTCATCCCCTGAAAATCCCCCTCCCCCAATTCTAGCGTGGGTTGGCTGGCCTTTGCGGCCCCTCAGCAAGGCTCGGCACATGGCCCCTGAAATCTTTGGGCCGGCCCTGCTTCTGGCCAAGGCAGCCCTTTGCAAACCCCTCAAGAGGCTGGCTGGTCAGTTTCAGGCTTAAATTGAACAGGCAGCCGCTTGTGGTTTCGTAAGGGTCCACTCTGGCTAGAGCTGAGTAGCACTTTGCAAAACTGGCTCCCCAACATACTACCCTGGAGTCCAGACACTTCCGCTGCCAGGGCAGCACCTCCTAAAGTGCGTGAGCCACTTTGCTGCAAACCCGTGTGCGGGGGGGACTGAACTGGGATCCACTCTCTCTCTCTCTGCAAGCCAGTCAAGCACTTGGGCACTTCAGGAGGTGCTACCCTGGCAGTGGCTGGGACCACTGCCAGGGAAACACCTCCTGAAATGCTCGAGCCCCTTTGCTTCAGTGTAAATCTGTGCAGTGGGGGACAGAGCCAGGAGAGAGAAGGGAGAAAGAGCCATGGTGACTCACTTTCTCTGCTCAGAGGCAGCAGGGTGCAAAGGGGTTTTGCTGGGGGCTTGCTAAGGGGGTGCCCTGGAAGAGGGACTGGGAAATGGCCCCCAACAGGACATCGCCTCGGTAAGCCCTCAGCCAAACCCCTTTGCACCCCTGGCACTGCTGCCATGTGTGGAGAGAAGGAGCCACCATGGATAATCCTCCCTTCTTTATTTATTATATTTATTTATTTATTGAATTTATACCCTGCCCCTCCTGAATCCAGGTCGGGGCGGCTTTCCACTCAGTGGCATCCGGGTGCAAAGTGGTTTTGTTGGGGCTTGCCGAGGAGATGCCCTGGCAGAGGGATGGACAGCCCCCCCCCCAGCCCTTGGCAAGCCCCCAGCCAAACTCCTTTGTAACCCACTGCTGCTAGGATTTACCTGACTGTTTACCCTGAATAGCTCCATTGGACAGGACTTTGCAGATGCTATGGAAGTGGAGATGAGAGCACTACTCACTGCCACCCTAAGTAACCATGCCCTAGACCATAAAAGTTAATTTATAGCACAATTGGTCAGCATCAATGCAGGTCAAAAAACACCTGCTCTCCAACCACCTTGCCTCCCGCTTCATCTGCCAAAGATCCCCTGTAAACTAGGAAGACCTGTGCTGATGCCATGAAGGAAGCAGACACCTGGGTTCTACTGTGGCAATGGCCTTGGTCAGCGTGGTATTCCACAACTCAATCAGGCTGTCCACAGAGCAGCCATCAAAATCAGTGGGTATAGCCACCAAAGAGTTCTGGAATCCAATTGGCTCCATGAATCTCCAGGGGCAGAGCAACCTAACTGTTCCACTACCCCAACAAGGGCAAAGAGGGTCCAAAGGTGGCCTACCTACCTGGTCCACCACCCAGATGAGGGCAAACCTAAGCATTTAAAGTAGTTCAGATGATATCTGTTTTTGGACCAACTTCTGTTGGTGAGTATGAAAGCTTTTTGGCAACACAGGGCCAAAGTCAAGAACTACAGACTATCACTATATGTGATAGCAATCACTTGGGAGGGGACTGTTTGGAGGAAAGGATGCTAGCAATTGAAAGCATTTAAATACAATGAAGGGAAAGCTGCACTTACAGGTATCAAAAGAAGGTTGTCTGTTCCTTACATGCTTTATAGTAGCTTATGAAGCCTAAATCTTTATAGAGTCAATTGTTTTGGGTATTTAAAATAGTTATGAATTTTAGTTCCCAGTGTGGTCTTTTAAGAGTACCCTGTCTGGTACTTTACCGGTACAAGAAATCTTGCATATTCTCATAAACAAAGGATAGTCCAATACAATATCTCATCTGATCTACTCTGCCTATGTGACAAACACAGCAAGCATATTCTCTCTGGAATTCATAATAAGCACACAACATAGATTTGCTTTGAGTGAATCTCCTCTCCCACTCAAATATTTTGTAGTGGATTAACAAATGTCTTTCCGAAATCACCAACTGTCTTTCCGATATCTCCGCCTGGATGTCTAAACGCCAACTTAAACTGAACATGGCTAAAACTGAACTCCTTATCTTCCCTCCCAATCCTGCCTCTCCCTCTTCCCTGTCAATTGCCATTGAAGGGGTCTCCATCCTCCCTGTACCCCAAGCCCGTAGCTTGGGCTTCATCTTCAACTTGCACCTTACCTTCAAACCCTACATTGACTCCGTGGCCAAATCCTGCCGCTTATCCCTCCACAACATTGCTAAGATCCGCCCTTTTCTGTATATCTCCACTGCCAAAACTCTCATCCACGCCCTAGTCATCTCACGCCTTGACTATTGTAACCTCCTCCTCGCTGGCCTTCCCCGCTCTCACTTTGCTTCCCTCATCTCTGTTCAACACTCTGCTGCCAGGATCATCTACCTAGCCCGTTGACCATGTGCAGCCTCTCCACTCCTCCCTCCACTGGCTTCCCCTTCCTGAGCGAATTGTGCACAAGCTCCTTGTCTTCACCTACAAAGCCCTTCACAACCTTGCTCCCCCCTACCTCTCTGCTCTGCTCTCCCTCCGAACCCCTGTTCGAGCACTCCGCTCCTCTTCCATCCCCTCCCTCACCCTCAGACGCCTGCCCTACTCTCCCAACCGCCTTCGTCCCTTTCCCCTTGCTGCCCCGCATGCCTGGAACTGCCCTCATCCGCCTCGCCCCCACCCTCCACAGTCTCAAGTCCCTCCTCAAAACCCACCTCTTCCGCTCCGCCCTTCTTAACTCCGGCTAATCATCCCCACCCAGGATTATCCCCTACTTGTTATCTGCAAACTCCTATTTACTGTAACCAAGCCAAGAATGTGTACCTGAGTTCTCGCATCCTCATGAATGTTGTGTCCCTTATCTCTCTTTCTGTTCCCCCTTCCCTGTCTCCCCTCCCTCTGTCTTTAGATTGTAAGCTCTCGGGCAGGAACCATGTCTATTTTATTCTCTGTACAGTGCCAGCTACATTTTTGGTGCTATATATAAATGCTTATAATAATAATAATAATAATAATTAATAAATGGAACAAGGCTGGGCAATAAACAAACCAATATAGTATAAAACTACCTAGTCATCCCACATGTGTTAAGTTCTGTTTGTCACTATTTTCATGAAGAAAATGTGACCAAGTGTTCATTTGAGAACACATGCCAAGTTGATGCTTGCCAAGCCTTGGTA
Organism: Sphenodon punctatus; assembly: GCA_003113815.1. Taxonomy (NCBI): domain Eukaryota; kingdom Metazoa; phylum Chordata; class Lepidosauria; order Sphenodontia; family Sphenodontidae; genus Sphenodon; species Sphenodon punctatus. The sequence continues at coordinate 327,605 of QEPC01003339.1, forward strand.
TCAGCTTTGTGGTGACATAATTTATTGTTAGTCTAGACAGAGGCTTGTGTTGCTGCCTCCTGTATTCAACAATAGTATCTTCTTCTAATGATCATTTTATCTGATTAATGTTGCTGCAATGCCACCATATTCAATGGCATTTTTTTCTGTATATTACATTGTAGCACTTAAGATAATCAGAGTTTTGGATACAGAATCCGATTTAAGCTTACTGACATGCTCATCAACAAAGAAAACGAGGTGAGTCTAGGACACTGAATGTCATTTCTAAAAATATTGTGTTTGAAGAAGAAAATACTATAGTTGAGCAAAATAACAGCCAAAGACAGTAAGTAACAGTTAGCTATACACTAAAATGTGAGGCAAGGGTTCCTTCTACTCATGCTGGTATACAATTAATACAGTTTTGTAAAAATGTCATAGATGTGTACTGCAGAAGAGAAAAACCATAGATACAGTTGCTCCCCTTACAGTTAAAAAACAGCACAAAATTCTAAAGCTACGATTGATTCTCAGCATTATTTGCCTCTCTGAATAATGCCATTAAAGATAAAATTAAGGTTGTAGAGTCAGGTCCTAAACTAAACAGATGAACTTGTGATTTGGAGAAGTATTAAGTTGGTAAGAAGAGGGGGAAAGGGAAGTGGTGGAGGGTAATATAAAATGAGAGCTGAAATGTTCTTAGACCATTCAGAGACACCCCATACACTCTAGGGTCTAGACTGATAAAGACTCTAGGGTTTCCTGCTCTGTATCTCTACGCATTTGCACTGACAAGGCCATGCTGGTGGGAAGGGGGGCTTTCAGACCAGCCAAACCCTGTGCGTATCCTGGCATGCGCATTCCCTCCCACAGCCAAAATATGCGGGGGGAGGTCTGAAAGTAGCCTTAGGCATGGGCAACGTATTTCCTGTGCCAAACAGCTGGATTTAACACCTAATACCACTTCAATCATGCCTGTATGTTTCAATTTGCTACACAATCTTTTACTCCAAGACTGAACTTACCTCCCCTTCAGTGGATTGCAAGTGTAGTTCCTTCCTACAGGTGGCTTTAAAGTCTCCTGCAGCTGCACTAACTTGAATTCCCCTGGGAGCTTCCATTATCAAAGATCTAGTTGGAGATTCCAACCTGGAAAAACAAGAGCAGCCATTAAAGAAAAAAAAATTGTTGTGTTAAACAATGATCCCAGAAAAGCAGCATGGGTGAAATCTTGGTCTGATTGAAGGCAATGAAAAACTCACATTGACTTCAAATGGGATCCAAATTTCATCCCATGCATTTATGAAACTTCACTGTAAAGACAGGAAAAGTGAATTATTACTAAGGAGCTTGTCAGCAAAAAGTCATCTAAAACATCCATTTAGTAATATTGATAACTAGACTGAGCGGTGTAATGTAATGCTCTTTTTAGTACAGGTCTGTACTAGACAAGACCTACAAGTAGTAGGTCTATTTGAGTATAAGCAGTCGGTCTTTTCTTATCTTATTAAAGAGCTGCGGGATCCGATCTATAGTTAAAGACAGCGCTTGCATCTGCTGCTTGAATGCATGAACATTCGATTGCTTAAAAAATTGGCACCATTTATCCTAGCTGCTTGAAATTCAGCCAACAGGATTGCTCGTATGAGGGGTACATTCCAAATGTCCAAATGTCATGTAACTTGGATGAACAACAAAAAAAGGCACAGTGGTTTGAAAATTTGCATGAAAATTGTGTGTGTGTGTGTGGGGTGGGTTTCACCTATTTTTGTATTCCCTTCAAAGTGTGCTTTAAAATTTTTTTTGTGAGGTGTAGTGGTGTTAGAATATCCATGGGTGCTTTCCAGTGCATGGTTTTTGTTTTTTTTTTTTTCAAAATCCATTTGGTAGTTTTAAAGTTATAGCATTTTGAATTTCCCATGTTGGCCAACAGATGCACTTTTCATACGGGCGTGGGTAGGAAAGATGGGCGTGTGCCTTGGTGGGCATGTGGGTGGCAGCTACACAGGTTCACACCCATCTCCTCCCATCTCCATGCATGGAGCAACTGCCGTTTTCACACCCCTGCACACCGACCGCGATGTTTACATGGGACTCCCCCATGCAGGCACCCACGTATGCATTGCATGGGGGCGTCTTGTGTAAAAAGGGCCAGAGTGTAAATAGTGTTTCATAGGGTGTTAACATACGAGATACTGGCCCAATTCACCCAGCTCTGCCCCACCTGGGCCAGTGCCAAATGTGTGGGTCTGTTCTGGGCCTGCCAGAAGTGAGCCCATTTCAGATACAGGATTGGCAGTTGGGCCGGAAATGTAGGCCCGGTCCAGTCATGCAAGCTGCCCAGGTGGGCCAGAGCTTGGCAAAATGGGTGGGTGTGTCTGTTTTTGCACAAGCCTGGCCCAGTATGGGTTGCCATGGCTGTCTGTTATTGGCAGCCATGACTGCTCATCATGGCAGGGGGCGGGTCGCTGGTTCCATCCCCTGACCTGACAGTTTGCACACTTGCTCTCTAGATCCCTCATGACCAGTGGAAGCAGTAGCCAGCACAAACTATGAGCCCACCTTAACTTCCGTGCCATGTAAGTAGTAACGACAGTCTCACATACGGTGTTCACTTACAACTTAGGCTCCGTTAGGGATGGGCGAACGCGGTTTGGATATTCGGAGTTCGGACCGAACTTGGTGTGTTCGGAAGTCCGAACCGAACTCTCGAATGACCGAACAGTTTGGTTGTGTTCGGATGAGTTCGGATGACTTTGGGGGCAGGAAAAACGTCTTTTCAGGGCCAAAAATTAGGTTTTGGTTTTGCTTTCAATAGCACTATTTTTGACTGTTCGGCCAAGTATGGCCAACCCGAACTCAGCTGAACCGAACCATCGAACCCAAACTCAGATTTCAAACTGAATGACCGAACATCCAAACCGCATTCTGTTTGCCCATCCCTAGGCTCCATGCACACACACTTTGCCTTGATCTTTCAGTCCCAGTCCTCATCCTCTGCAGGTTGGGGGCAACACTGAAGCTGGGGACAAAATGGGGTGACCTGCCCTCTTACTCCCTCCTTTCATTTGGGTTGGGGAGAATGGGACAGCTGAGTATTGCAAGGCTGTATATGACAGAAACATGATTGATGGATGCAGGATGTGTACCCACAGATAAGACTGGGGGTAGTGGGACAGTGGACAAAGCTTCTGTATTGGGAGGGGGAAGCCAGGTGTTGGTGGGGAGTGTTTATAGCAAACAATGCAGCGAAAGGGTGGTATGTATGCATAGACAAGGTTGGGGAGCAGGCCAGAGTAGTGGTGGTGGGAGTGTATGTATTGGCAAAAGGAAGAGAAGAGTTGGGAGGGGTGTATATTTGTGGAGAAACCCGAGAGATGAGTCACTTGAGAGTCAGCAAGGAGCTGGGGAGAATAGTGATGGGTCAAAAAGGTTTTATTGGAATGGGGCAGGTTTGAAATTGGGCAGGCCTGCTGTACAGGGGTTCCAGTGGTCTGCAGCTTTCCCCTCTTTTACTGGACTGGTATCAAATTGTGCTGGTGTCTGGCAAGGGGCAATGCAGTCTAGTGTGCAAGTTGGTGTGGTAGGGGTTAGTCAGCAGGGCCAGCAGGCGGGGATTGGTCACCCTCAGCAATTTGTGAGTTCCATCATCCCTTATGCTGTGGTGCCTACTCCCCTGGGGTAGCATGGCCTCCAAAGCATAAGAGAGAAGATATGGAAGGGAGAGAATTTTGACATATTTGCTCTCCTTTTCAGAGAGCCCATTACAGATCCTAATGATAAATCTGATATGAAAGAACAGGAAGAAATTAAGAAACCCAAGGCAAATCGCAATTGGAGTAACTGGGTTTCTGCCTAGCCTACACCTTATACATGAGGGTGGTTATACAGTTGCAGTCTTGGAGAACTTCAACTATGCTGAAGTACTTTGATATAGTTCATGTGTTTAAGACTTTCCAAGGCTTAGGTTGGCTCTGTTATGATGAAACATTTCAAATGAGTAATGTTTATATGAGTCTATTAGTATTAACCCTAATATGAGGTGGGACCTCCACGTTGGGGAATTATGGCTGGAGTGCATGCTCCAGACACATAGTCAGGTTTGTGCAGACAGTGTGGACATGTCATTACAAAGTGGTCTTGTGACAAGTCTGAGAGTGAGCGCACCGAAGTAGCCAAGGCAGGTGCGGGGAACCTTGCTTGTTAGGACTTCAACAAGAAGGGGAAGTGTTTTTTCGTCAGTCATGTAAATTTCACCACCTGTTTCAGGTGCCATTCTGCCTTGTACTACCCCAGAGCTAAGCAGGGCAATGGCAAGGGGAAGGGCAGTGGTGGTTCCTATGAGAAGTCAGCACCAGGGGCAGGGTTATCGCCGAGTAAGGGTGCCAACGCCAATTAAGTTGGATGTCCTTCAGAGATTGTTCATCAATTACCCCAACCCAAATGAGGCAGTTCATTTGATTATGTGTTTCAGGAATGGTTTTAGAATACCTTTTGATGGTGCTCGTGTTCCTCTGCAGTCTCCTAATCTGCTTTCCATCAGAGGCTTGAAACAGGTTGCCAAGGGGGCGAGGGAGGGCAGGGTGACTGGCCCTTTCACTGACCCACCATTTGAGAACTTAAGAGTATCTCCTTTGGGCATTGTCCCAAAGAAAGCACCTGGGAAGTTTAGTCTCATTCATCGTTTGTCTCACCCTAGGGGTGTGTCAGTGAATGATGCCATTGACCCTACACTCTGCTCTGTTCAGTGTTCATCCTTTGACTCAGCTGTGCACATGGTTAGGAGTTGTGGATAAGGTGCGATATTAGTCAAATGTGATATGAAATCAGCTTTTAGACTACTGCCTCTGCATCTTGAGGATTTTGATTTGTTAGGTTTCAAATTTGAGGGATTTTATTATTATGACAAGGTGCCATTTGAAACTCTTACCCGCGTGTTGGAATGGGCGGTCTGCTGAAGGGCGAGAGATGAGCATATTTTCCATTATCTCAAGGATTTTTTATTCATGGGGCATGCAAACACGTGGGAATGTGTGCATCTCTTGGAAACTTTCCAAGACATCACTGCTGTGTATGGCATCCCTCTGGTGGAGGAAAAAACTGAGGGCCCAGTGCATGCTCTTACCTACTAGGACATTGAACTTGACCTGGTGCAAAGGTGTCTACCCAACAGTAGACTTATCCCACTGAAGGAGGTGGTACGGGTGATGTGCTGCAAGGAAGTCACCTTGAAGGAGTTGCAGTCTCTGTTGGGGTCCCTCAGCTTTGCTTACCAAGGTTGTGACTCCAGGCTGGGCTTTTTTGGCCAGAATGTATAAGACATCTGCTGAAGTGTGTGCTCCGCATCATTGGGTCAGGATCAACAACGAGTTGCATGAGGATCTGAGAATGTGTCTGGAGTTTCTTTCCAGTTTTAATGGGGTATCATTTTGGTGATCTGAATTGCAGATGAACACTTATTTGCAGGTGCATTCGGATGCTACTGGCAGCTTTGGTTTTTGGTGTTTTCTATAAGGGAGCATGGTGTGCAGAACCATAGCCTGCTTAATGGATCAAGTCTGATTATAATAAGGGAACTAATGTTTCTGAAATTATTTCCCCTGTTTGTAGCAGTTTTTTAAAAAAAATGTATTGTTTGACCATAGGTCGTAACAAAGAACAAATGCAAGATAAAAACAAACAGAAAAAGCAATACATTGCAAAATACAGCATAACAATTCCAAGAAAGAAAAACCAACATATCGATACCCATGGACTGTGAATATAAGCTATCGCCTTCTGCCAGCTGATTAGACAACAGATTATTTACTTAAGTATACTGTAAATATCACTTGTCCTTGGGTGGGTAGGCCCAACCTGTAATCAGGACAGCTCAGGATTAAACTCGCGTTCCTGGAAGGCCTTACCCATCCCAGGGCTTACACTGCTCAACCCTTGACCCATGAGGGTAATCTTATTTTTAAATGGAAACATGCCTTACCCTTCCCGGGGTTTATGTGGGCAGCACTTGACCTCTGTGAGTCAGGAGAAAAAAAAGAACAACAAGCCTTGCCCTTCTCGGGGCTTGTGGCGGCAGCACGTGGCCCCTGATGATGGCACAAGCCCTCTGGGGGCTTGTGTCAGCAGCACTTAACCCCTAAGGGTAAATGAATACTATATTAAAGGCGGGAGTACCCAGGAGGATGCCTTCCAAATGTAAAATGACGTGAGATATTACGTTGACTGAGGCATCAAAGGCAAGCATGGAACAGTAGACAGATAAATAAGATTATTCACAGCATTACCACCTGCACTAAAATATATACAGTAACTAAGAAAAAAATATATAAAAAATATACTGTTAATTAAATAAAAAAAGAATTTTTGGAAATAGACTAAGTAATAAAAAACTAATCAGTTCCCTAGCAATTTATAATATGGTAAGGGAGCTTTCCCGGTCCCGAAGAACTAGTAATGAAAAAATAAAATTCAGATAAATGTGCAAGAGCTAACAGCAGTATCCTTGAAGTTCAATTTTTTTTGCCTGTAATGAACAGCTTGTGTAATATAGGATGCAATATCTTTTATGTCCTGAGGTGAGGTACTGGTTAACAACAGAGGTAACAAGACCTCTGTTGAGACATCTGGAAACCTTTGGATAAACGGCAACAAATATTTTTCCCTCAAGGAATCGTAAAGATGGCATGGAAAAAAAGATATGAGTAACTGTTTTGACCGCAGAGTGGTCAAAAGGACATACCCTATCCAAGAAAGGAGTTCCTTGAATCTGCCCTTCAAGAACCCGGGAGGGGAGGGAATTTACACGGGCCCTGAAAATAAGCCTCTTAGCTCTGACTGTAATAGGGGCACCCAAATAGGCGTGGATCTGTCCCTGAGCAGGCATCCATGTCAAGTAAGAGCCAACGTGAGGAGAGGTGTTAATAACGGCTATTTCTGTCTGTGTAGCAGTTACAATTTGGAGTGATGAGTTTCAGGACATGAGTATCTGCTTTTGGTGTGACAATTTGGTAGTTGAGTTGTCCATATTGTCAACTCAATGTCCTCTAAATCCATGAGAGTCATGAAGTTGGTGCAAGCTTTTGTCTTGTTCTGCTTAAGGGACAATATTATGTTTTGTGCCAGACATGTCCCCAGGGTTGATAACTGCATTGCAGATGCTCTCTCTTGATTTCAGACAGCTCGTTTCAGGCAGTTGACACCAGGGGCGATGAAGTCCCGATTCAGATTCCAGCTCATCTGTGGAGTCGTGGAGTAGAGTGACTGAGAGTGCAGTGAGGAATTCTCTGGCACCTTCCACAGTTATGATACCTGGCTCGATAAGTTTAAGGAGTTAAGAAGTTCTTTGGGCACTGATATTACTTCCCTGCCTAGTGAGGATCAGGCCTTAAGATATACAGCTTTGCTCCACAGGAAAGGCTTGGCTGCAAAGACCACAGCAGGCAGGCTTGCTGCTGTATCTTTCCATGGCAGGCTTAAAATTTTAGCGATCCATGTGGTGGGTTTCATGTAAGAAAGGCTTTAGAGGGTTGGTTTAGAGAGCATGGGTGTGGTGTTGACTACTGCTGCCCTGTAACGCTGGATTTGCTGTATCAGTTATTGTCATCTTTGCATTTGGTGTGTTACAGCATCAGCAAAGTAGTTTTATTATGTGCTGCTTTTTTAGTAGCTTTTTTCAGGGCTTTGAGAGTAGGGGAGCTTGTCATGTCCAAGAAGGGTAGTTTGGGCTATGCACTTAGGGCATCAAATGTGCAAATTAAACCTGGATATCTTTTTCTTTTTCTTAGACATTTGAAGACTGATCAGTGGGGTCCATCTGTATGCATTCTTCTTTGAATCAGGCACTGTGTCTGGTGGGAGCAGTTCAAGCTTTTATGGGCGTTGGACCTTGTGGTCCCATTCCTTTGTTTGTACATGATGATGGGTCCCTGCCGACAAGATAACAATTTGTAGCAGTTTCTAGGAAGCTTTTAGCTGGTGGGGTGTTTTTTTGGGAGGGGGCGGGGGGGGTCCCATGGAATTTGATGCACATGCTTTTAGAATTGGAGCTACAATGACAACTGCTCAATCTGGTTTTTCAGCTTCAAGTATCCAGGCTATAGGGTGGTGGAGATTGCAGGCTTACAACCATTATGTCAGGCCAGTTGGTTATTTTGTCTAATTAAAGGCAGTAATAACTGTTTACAGAAGTTAAACAGGGAAATTTCTATGGCAGTCAATTCTTACGTTGCCAACTGTATGTTTGTTTGTTTTACAGGTAGTAGCCCCAAATCCTAACACAAGCAAGTTTGGATCATCGGGCATAGCCCCGATTTGGGGGTCACTTTCAAATATGCCAGCAACTTCGTGTCCCTTATTTGGGACTGAATTGTTGGTTTGACATTACAATGGCTTGGTTCAGGGCAATGTTATTTATTTATTTTTATTTTATTGAGCTTTTATGCCACCCCCTTCTACCACAGGCAGCTCAGGGCAGCATACAATAACAACACACACAAACTATCTAACAACAATTTAAAACAGTAATACACAAAGGCAGCAATAATACCCCATCTAACAACCCCCGCCCCCCACTGAGGTGGAGTGAGTTACTCCCAAGGCTTAAGCCAAAGCTGAGTGTTTTTTTGCCCGACCTTTTTGTTCATCTTGGAGAGAATTATTTGCCTCGCAAGGCCGGCCCAGATTTGATCTCAACAGTGGTGGCTGATTTGTGGGAGACACGTAAACAGGCTCCTGAAGTACACATTTTGTGGGTGAATACGTTGCCAAGAATTTTTTGGTAAGGTGCCCATTATCCCAATAAAGTTGTCAGGGCTTGTAAAAAAGCCAACAATACTATGGGGAAATGGAACAGAGCAATGGGTGGGAAGGCTATTAATCACCCCGAAATTTGTTTTAGGCACGTATTTCTGTTTCGGAGGGATGGGGTGCGTTTGTCAAGAAAAGGCAACAATTTCTATCTGAACGGAATTGTTTTCAGGCTTACTACTTGGTTTGGTATCTAGTCGGGGTTTGGGGGTGATCATTAAGCTTTGCCTATTCCCCGTGGTGATTTGGTACAGTACTCAGCTGTTAATTTCACCCAGTCCAGTTAATCAGAATTTGAATATCACTGCCTTTCGGTGAGGTTGGGGTGGCACACACAGCTTATGCAGCCTTGTGTGGATAGTCCCCGGAGTGGGGGTGCACATCAACTCCTCACCTCGACTGGGCAGCTTGGTGGGTTAGACAAGTGCTTCCTTCCCACCTCTTCTACCTCGTGTGGAGAGTGAGTTTATTGGTTGATCAGCACAATTCAACCTCAGCTGCGTTCGGAGGGGAATGTATTTTCCATCTCAAGTGAGCTTGCTAGGAGCTTACTCCATTGATGGCACTGTACCTTTTGTTCCTTGTCTTTGACTGGATACCTGTTATATGTTAATAAAGGGTTGCTGCTAGTTTTTTCTCCCCCAAACAACAACTGTCTCATCACCTTTGCTGGGCTGGTGGAGAGCAATGGCAGTTCCTAAGCACCTTAGAATCATCAAATACAGATTCAATACTAATGTAACAGACTACATACTATACATTTCAATATTGTATTAAATAGTATGGAAAGGGACTTTCCAAAGCACTCAGAGTTGACCTATTCTGTTATTGAATTCAGTTGGAGCTGACCTAGGCCAACACTGAGCAGAGTTCTTCTGAAAACCCACATGATATTATTATATATCTGTTTGGATAAGACATTTATCTTCCATAGCCTCTATTCTCCTGAGAGTTAAACCTGGTATCATGTAGCTATGAAGGTGAAATTGCTCCATTATATATATATTACACTGAATGGATGATACAACCAATGTCACAAAACTGATTACAAAATTACTGGTTTCAGGAAACTCTTGAGTGTACTTGAAAGTTGCAGTAACAGAAATATTGTCAGATAAGCTGATTTGTGCTGGGGATAGCTAACATAGGTCTTGAATCTTTTCTGTATAGTCACTAACAATTATTTGCAACAAGCATACAAAGTGGCACTCCTAAGGAGATTAGTGATTTTCTACCAAATTTGTGAATCTGACAAAAGACCCTAAATGTACAAATCTAAAAAGATCTGGACAATAAATTTAAAAACATGATAAGAAGCTGTGACTCCTGCATATCAGGCCATATTTGAGAGAAACTAACGCTTTTCAGAAAATAAAGAGAATTTTAGCAATAATGGGCCCAATCCTAAATTTCCTTGCACGCAGGTTTTATTTTATTTATTTAATTTACTTATTTAAATTTTTACCTCACCCTTCCCCAAAGGCTCAGGGCAGCTTACAGCAATTAAAACCAAAAATACAATAAAAATCCCTTGAAAAACGACCCTCCTCTCTAAAACACACCCACCCCAAGACTTTGCACACACGGTGCATACTAGGGATGGGACTATCAGTTTCTGTTTTAACCAAAAGTGGCTGATAATGACCACTTTTGGTTAAAACTGAGAGATCAGATAATTGGGGAGGCCACTCGGATCCCAATTATCGGATCAAATCTTTCCACTGAAGTCAATGGGAAATCCTCCCATTGACAAATGGGAAATGCCAGGGGGAGATCTCTACCCGCCCCCACCTGACTCCTGGCCTTGGAGGGTGAGGTGTGGATCCATTACCCCTAACACTCCCACCCAACAGGGCCTGACTTTACTCCCATCTGCACCTCCACGCCCACCCCCCCGGGGCCCCTGTAGACTTACCATTGCTGGTCTGGAGGGTGGGGGTCATGGCTGCTGGCTGAGCTGCCAGCTCTGTTATTGGTGGTCAGACCTCATCTGCTGCTAGTGAGATCCAGTTCCTCTGTCAGACAGCAGGGCCTTCTTTCTTCCTTCTTCTACTCTCATCTTCTGTTATTCTTTTCCAGATCGCCGGTCCGGAGCTCCGATAAATGCTGCCTTATTGGCAGTGTACATGTGCAAAATGGCTGCCAAGGCCATTCTGTGCATGTGCATCCCTAATCAAAAATGGCACCAGCAGTGTTGCTGCCTTTTTGGAAGTGGGCAGTCATTCTGCGTATGTGTCCACACATGCACCATTTTGGAAGAGGGCACTGCCAGTGCCATTGTGGATTAGGGATGCACATGCGCAGAATGGCCTCGGCAGCCATTTTGCGTATGTTCACTGCTGATAAGGCAGAGTTTATCGGAGCTCCAGGCTGGCGACCTGGAAAAGAAGAACAGAAGAAGAAGACAGAGAAGGTCCTGCTACCCATCAGAGGAGCTGGCTCCACTGCCGGTGGCCAGGCCTCCTCTGCTGCTGGTGGGAGCTGGCTCTGCTACCAGGCGGCCAGGACTTCTCTGCCACCCCCCAGCAGCCCGGCAACAGAACGGGCTCCAACCAACAGTGGAGGTCCAGCTGTAATAGTGGCGCCAGCAGCCTTGACTCCCACCCTTCAGACCAACAATGGTAAGTTTACAGGGGTCCCGGGGAGCTGGGGATGGGAGTAAAGCCTTAAGCCAGGCCTTGGCGGGTGGGGATGTTAGGGGTAATGGATCCCCACCCCCACTCTCTGAGGCCAGGAGTGAGTTGGGAGGAATGCCTGGTTGTTGTTTTTCTGCATCCGCTCCCCTGTGTCTCTAGTCAGAAGTTCTCTTTCCCATTGAAGCCAATGGGAAAATTCTAAAACTGATCATTCCGATACCAATACCAAATCCAATACGGGGGGGCTGGTGCCAAAAAACCCAAAACCAATAATTTGGCTGGAGTCCCATCTCTACTGGATCCATTGTGTATATATTTATTTATTTATTTATTTATTTATCATATATATAAAATACTCCTAGATGAACTGAACAGTTACAAGAAGCAACTTTTCCTACACATTGCTAAACCATTTCCACTATTTAAAAAAAAGTTATTGTACTTATACCATTTTACCTTTTCTTATCTACATCCATTCTTATCAATTCCCTTGGAAAGAAAATTTCGGGTCACAAAGGCCCTATTAACATAATAGCAGGAAGACCCTATATTTAAAGAAATATGTTCCGCAGGAGATGTTGCGCTGAGACTACAATTTTTAATTTTTTTTTAATCAGGACCTTGATATACAATGGGGGTTGATCAAAAGCCCTGTGGACTGGCACGTGGAGCACCCCTGGCGCATGCATGTACTGCACCCCCAGAACAGGGCCTACAGTTTGTGCACAAACTGTGCAGCGGTGTGCATGTGTACACAGCTTGGGATCGGCCCCAGTATTTGTTGTTTGTTTTTAGTCCTTTCTGAAAGCTTTGATCTATATCACAAACCTATTGCAACATTTTGTGTTATAATATTCATGCCTCTAAAGAAAAGTGCATTATTTAAATGGCAGTAAAGGTCTCTTAGGAATAATAAAACAAGAATTTGCTTTCCTTTCAAATTACTAATGGCTTGTCATAGTGATATTATTTTTGTGAATACAGTTCACATTTTTTTTTCCCTTCCTACAACAGACAGCTGTGACAGAACAGGCAACTTTATATTAGTCCATCTACTAGACAGACAACTTGATGCAGTAAGAAAAGAGAATTATGCTTTCAAAATAAGAATGTTATCAATGTAGTCTGTCTATTTCTGTGTAGGTAATCCAGACAAAAAAATGTGGGTTAGATGATTTTAATAGCCATAGGTCAAGGGTCAAAAAGTATTGTTAAACTGGAAGAACAAAGGATGTATCGTCTGTGAAAGTCATTCATGTCGGATCTAAAAGGATGACATTACTAGACCCCTTCTTAGTGAAATGCATCAGGTAGGCACTGTAGGCAGGGAATCAGCTGAATGATGATGATACTGACCTCCCATTTATATGTATGGACAATTCCAAAGGGTTACCAAGCACCACTAAAATCGTATGCAAAGGTCACTTTCCTTTCTGAAGTTCAAGTGTCCAAATGAGTGAACTGTTGTCAGCATCAACCCTATGGGTGTTTTCAGATGGATGGGGAGCCTGGCAAAGCCAGGAGCTGCTCCAGGAGCCCATCCCCACAGCTGCCAATTACCAGCTCTGCTCGGGGCTACACCAGACAGATTGGCAGGGTTCCCAGACTGTAGTCCACCCATGTGGTGCCCCCCACCAACCACAGAGTTGTGGATGCTCACCTGATGCTCTAGGCTGGTGTCTGTGACTTCATGGTGTTGAACACTGCAACAGATGGATGGGTGTGGAGGTGCGCAATTGGTCCCCCCAACAGACAGGCAGCAGTGCTCCATTTGGTCTATACCCCATATTTGGCCAGCCTGCTCAAGTTGTAGAGGAGAATAATGACTTCAGGGAGCCAGTTACAGCTCTGTAATTCTAAAATACTCAGTCTCAGAAAATGTTAGAGTAGGACGGGTCTTGCTCTAACTTCTACCACTGGTGTTAATTCTGCAACGGAGCTTACACAAGCAGAGATTTGCCCCAGCCAGTCCCGGACATACACCTTGAGTAATTCCACTTATGCTCTGAATGGGCCACCTGACTTAGAAGATAAACATGCAGCCACTACTAGTCTGATTATCAGTGGAGCTTCAAAGAGGAATTCTCTTGGGAGAGTTTTTATTTTAGCTTTATTTTGTGCTACTTACAGCAAACCTAAGCCAAAACATTTTTTAAAGAGTGACCCCTCTCCCTTGTATCCCCTGCCTTGTCTTTCTTAGATGTAAGCTTCTTGGGGTATGGTCCTGTCTCTAATTATGACTGTACAGCACCTGGTATATTGCTGGTGTTATAATAATAATCACCACCACTGAATCAAATTTCAATCTGCTTGGACAGGACTCCTAAACTCTCTCCCCAGGCTGTTGCTGAGGCTGTTTGTAACATATGCATATAATTAGGATATTCTAAGACATTTTATGGTAAATCATCAAAAAGGACAAAAGGGCTTTTAAAGAAAATATGCTGCCAAATAAAAAACATACCAATAAAATTAAAGGTCTTCTCCCCCTTCCCCCCTCCCCCCAGGAAAGGGAAGCAGACATGAGGTAGATGCTAGAAGGGAACAGTGAGATTCAAGGGTAGCAGCAGGAATGCAGACTAATTCTAGCGAGTCTAATTCCCTGCTAATCTAGACTCCTTATTTACTCTGACTGGAGTCAATGGAGCTGATCCCAAGCCCCGCAGACCAGTGCATGTAGCACACGTGGCGTGAGCACCACATACACACGTGCAAATCATGTGAACCCCTGGCATGGGGCCCATGGCCCACGTGCAAACCGTGTGGTGGTGCATGCACGCGCACCCACAGCAACACCTGCAAGGGTTGGGATTTCAGCCAGTAAAACTGAAAATTTTCCACAGAGTTTGGCCTTGTAGCTTTAGAAAGGAAAAGGGAGCAAATCTCCTGGCAACAAAACATGTGCAGTTGAATAAGGAGGGGGAAATGTATAGTGTATTTATAGAACTGGGTGATTGGGGGAAAAAAAGAGACAGCCAAAGGATTAGAGAACAAATCAACAATACCCATGTCCCTATGTATGGGGGACCCCCTCTTCAAAAAAGAGTGAGACAGAGGAACTAGTAAGGAGCTGGGAGGAAATACCATGTTTGTACATTCAAACGACAGACAAAACTGTTGAGAAGAAATTTCTGAGCCTGTGTGTTGCAACTGAACTGTCCCCAGTTATTACTGTATCAAGCCCATCAAATTGTATTTTATTAAAAGATGTCTTTTAGAGAGGCTATTCTGCTCCACCTTCTCCAAATATAGTAGCAGCACAAGTGTATGATCTCCTTGACTCAGCAAAGAGTGGAAGACACATCCTGCATTCAGGAGGGTCGGGATATAAATGCAATAAATAAATAAATAAATAAATAAATGACGGAGGAGAACACATATGCTTTATCTGCAGAAAAATTAGTAGTAAACTGGGCAGGTGGGATTGGGGAGTTGGCTGACTGTGAAAACAGCCATCTTGTTCAAAGATGGACAAGCAGGGAGGGAACATAAACCCAGCATGGGATCCCAATACAGCCCTGGGGGCTCAGTCTTTTGTTTCTCCCACTATTGCTGCAGAGTGACAAGCTCTTTTTTCCTTCTCATTACCCTCTGATCCTTTGATCAGCTACAATTAGCAGTGAGGGGGTGGTATGATGTGGTGAGATAGGACTAATGTTCCTTTAGACCTCTATGGATAGATGACTTGTCCATCCCAATCTGGAGTGAGGAAAGTGCCTCAGAGGAGACTATCTGTTCTTCATCTTTTTGATCTCTCGGAAGATGTAACAAATCACTTGAGGTAGGGATCTCACAGATATGGGTCTCTGAGCTGAATCAGCAGTCTCTAATTTTTCTTCTACAACACTTTTTGAGCAAGCTGGACCCACATACAGATGCTGTTGCAAAAGTCTACCTAATGAGGTTACCTGGGGCACCTAAAATTCCATTTAAAAAGACTGTGATTGGTCATCTATCAACCATATCCTTTACTTTTTAAAAAGAATATAGCTGTACAGAGTAAAGGTGTTCTTAAAATAGAAAAGCAACAAAGAATTTTTTGAAAGAGGAAAAAATGTGGGAGTTACTGATATATGAAGAACTAGCAAGTTTCTTTTTACTATCGAGAGATAGTAAGAGGACATATCAAATGACATTATTCGAGACTGATGGGATCAAAACTCAGTTTCATGTATTTAATCACTAACCCTTGTATGCAATATGCAGCCTTGGTTTTGCTGTTACAAGGGATGGACCCTTTTATTACTGCACAGGTTTCTTGTAGCAGCCCATAAGATTAGAGCTCTTTATAAAGCAAATGACTGTGATAATGACCTTCCTAGGATTTAAATGGTCTGATTATGTTGTTTTAGATTGTTGATTCTGGTTCTATTTTGTACTTTCTCCCTCTTTTATGTATTTTGAAGGCCTGTGGCTATGAAAATACATTTAATTTGAATCACTAACCCTAATATCTGCATTTATTTGTAAGTCTTTCTTACAAATCATTCTTTATGGTTATTTTAATATCAATAGAATTTATTTATTTTATTTTATTTATTCAAATGTCTACACTGCCCTTCCGCTAAGGCTCAGGGTGGCTTACATAACAAAACACATAATAGAAATACAGTAAAAATTTATCAAAATACCCCACTCACCCCTAAACCCTTCCACCTTAGCCCCTAACTCTGCCTGCCAATTGCTTTGCTAAAGTGTGGATGATGGTGGCCAAATTGTAAAATAAAAATTACGCTATATATGTGAACATATACACAAGTATACAAACACAATTTAAGGTATATGCAAAAAAGGGGAAAAAAAATATTTACACTTCATGGGACCTGCTGCACTGTATGGGGCAGATGTCTGGGGTCTGTCTGCGGCTGGAGACCTTGAAAGATTACCAAATCGCTTTTTAAGAGTGATACCTATGGTCCCACAGTCGGTCCCGGCCTGTCTGCTTAGATTTGAAATGGGAATGTTTTCAATGGACATTAAAATAAAGATAACAGCACTGAATTATTGGTCCAAGTTGACCAGCATGCCTGAGTTCCGTCTACCTCATCAATGCTATGTTGAGGCAGGGAATTGGTATTCCCCCAGGGTGTGGAGGGATAAAATTATTAGGCAGCTGCATTATTTGGGTGTCTCAAGGGCAATGTTAGATTCTTTGCCACTCTGTACCCAAAGGCGCCTAATATGTAGACAACTGAGAGACCAAGCTATTCAGATTGATCTGAGTACAATACACTCACTTAGCTGTGTGCCTTTTTATAAAATGTTTAAGCAGACGCTTAAGTGTGAGGAATATTTGGACATTTTGGAAGCCCCCGGCCTAAGGAGGGCCATGACCCTGCTTTGATTGGATCTCCTCCCATCCCAAGTTTTGAAGGGGCGGAGATCCGGTGTTCGGTGGCAGGATAGGATCTGCTCTTGCGGTCAAGGTTTGGTAGAAGATTTTCCCCATCTAATGTTTGTGTGCTCCTGGACGCAATTCCTTAGAGATAATCGCTTTTTAAGAGTGATACCTATGGTCCCACAGTCGGTCCCGGCCTGTCTGCTTAGATTTGAAATGGGAATGTTTTCAATGGACATTAAAATAAAGATAACAGCACTGAATTATTGGTCCAAGTTGACCAGCATGCCTGAGTTCCGTCTACCTCATCAATGCTATGTTGAGGCAGGGAATTGGTCTTCCCCCAGGGTGTGGAGGGATAAAATTATTAGGCAGCTGCATTATTTGGGTGTCTCAAGGGCAATGTTAGATTCTTTGCCACTCTGTACCCAAAGGCGCCTAATATGTAGACAACTGAGAGACCAAGCTATTCAGATTGATCTGAGTACAATACACTCACT
This sequence comes from Sphenodon punctatus, assembly GCA_003113815.1. Taxonomy (NCBI): domain Eukaryota; kingdom Metazoa; phylum Chordata; class Lepidosauria; order Sphenodontia; family Sphenodontidae; genus Sphenodon; species Sphenodon punctatus. Next base: position 344,866 of record QEPC01003339.1, read on the forward strand.
TAGCTGTGTGCCTTTTTATAAAATGTTTAAGCAGACGCTTAAGTGTGAGGAATATTTGGACATTTTGGAAGCCCCCGGCCTAAGGAGGGCCATGACCCTGCTTTGATTGGATCTCCTCCCATCCCAAGTTTTGAAGGGGCGGAGATCCGGTGTTCGGTGGCAGGATAGGATCTGCTCTTGCGGTCAAGGTTTGGTAGAAGATTTTCCCCATCTAATGTTTGTGTGCTCCTGGACGCAATTCCTTAGAGATAATCGCTTTTTAAGAGTGATACCTATGGTCCCACAGTCGGTCCCGGCCTGTCTGCTTAGATTTGAAATGGGAATGTTTTCAATGGACATTAAAATAAAGATAACAGCACTGAATTATTGGTCCAAGTTGACCAGCATGCCTGAGTTCCGTCTACCTCATCAATGCTATGTTGAGGCAGGGAATTGGTCTTCCCCCAGGGTGTGGAGGGATAAAATTATTAGGCAGCTGCATTATTTGGGTGTCTCAAGGGCAATGTTAGATTCTTTGCCACTCTGTACCCAAAGGCGCCTAATATGTAGACAACTGAGAGACCAAGCTATTCAGATTGATCTGAGTACAATACACTCACTTAGCTGTGTGCCTTTTTATAAAATGTTTAAGCANTGACTAATATTAAGAGGCCTGGAAAGGTAGTGGAAGGGAATCATTTCAAAAGCTAATCTACAAGTCCTTCTGAGAATCACAAAGATACTTTGTTCTGGAGAGAGATGGAGGGAGGAAGGTATAGAGAAAAAGATGTCAAATGGAATAGGATAGTCTCTGCCTGTGTGATTATTATTATTCTTTATTTTAAGGGCAGGAGAGGTTGTACAGAGTCAAGAAGACAAAACAAAAAGTTGCAGAAGAGTTGGAGAGGGTGAAGACAGCAATAGAGTTGAATAAATTACATTCTAGAAGTTTCACAAAGTTGAGATTTGAAGTAGATTAAGGACGTCTTCTCTGTACGCATACAGACTTGTCTCCTGGCACACAGTGCCCGGAGAGGTGTGGAACCAGTTTGGTTGTTTAACTCCCGGAGACTGATGAAACCCAAGGGGTTCCAGAATGCCCTTGGGGAATTACCCTCTGATCTTGACAACCATCCACTCGATGACCTTATTACCTTTTGGAACACCTTGTTGACTGAGGCCATTGATTGGATGGCTCCCAAGCATCCTCTTCCCCAACATCGGCACCACAGCCTTCCCTGTTTTACCGAGGACCTGCAGTGGCTGAAGCAGGAGGGGCAGCGGTTGGAGCAACGGTGGCACCAATCTCGTACTGAAGATGACCGATTGTGACAGAGCTAGTTTACAAGCCTATGCCGTAGCTATGTGGACAGCCAAGAAGGAATTCTTTGCTACCCTTATAGCATCTGTGAAGTCTCATCCAGTGGAGCTTTTCGGGGTGGTGAGGGGGCTGGTCAGTTCGACCTCCCTCCACTTGGAACCTGAACCATCGGATGCCCTCTGTGACTTGTTTGTTGACTACTTTGCAGATAAAATTGCCTGGATTCACCGTGACTTCGATACTGCACTTTATACAATGGGAGAACCAGAGGCTATGAAAGCCCCGCCTTGTCTGGTTTCATGGGATCAGTTTCAGTGGGTGTCGCCCTCTGATGTGGAGGTTGCTCTTGGGGCTGTCAGAGCCACATTTTTCCCTTCAGGAGGACAGAGTGCTGAGCTGCCTCAAGGAGGCAGTGGTGCAGCCTCTGATCAAGAAACCATTGCTTGACATTGATGCCCTCACTAGTTATTGGCCTGTCTCTAATCTTCCCTTTTTAGGGAAGATTATTGAACGGGTTGTGACTCGGCAGTTGCAGGAGCATCTGGATGGCATCAGTTTCCTGGACCCCTCGCAGTCCAGCTGTTGTCCGGGTTTTGGTACTGAGACTGCACTTGTGACTTTGGTCAATGACCTCCACCGAGAATTGGATCAGGGTCAATTGATCCTGCTGATTCTATTAGATCTGTCGGCTGCTTTTAATACCGTTGATCATGAGATGTTGGTGACTCGCATGTGGGACCAGGCCGGGGTGAGTGAAATTGTTCTTGACTGGTTCTGCTCATTTCTGGCTGGAATAACTCAGCAGGTGGTGCTTAGGGATTGTGCTTCATCCCCTCGGGACCTCTCGTGTGGAGTTCTGCAAGGTTCTATTTTGTCCCCTCTCCTGTTCAACATATACATGCAGTCGCTGGGTGAGGTTGTGAGAAGGTTTGATGTTCTGTATCATCAATATGCTGATGACACCCACCTCTACCTCTCATTTTCATCTGACTCAGATCCCGCAGTCTTGGTGCTTACCTGATGCTTGGCGACTGTGGGGTCTGGATGAGGGCAAGCCGACTGGGGCTGAATCCCAACAAGACAGAGGTGATGCTAGTAGGTAAAGCAATGGATGTGATGTCCCCCATTATTGATGGGGTTTGTCCCCCATTGGTTTCCCAGGTTCGCAGTCTGGGAGTGGTCCTCGATATTCAACTCTGCCTGGAAGCCCAGGTGGATGCTGTGGCGAGGATCACATTCCGCCAAGTACATCTGGTGTGGTGGCTTCGAGCATATATCTCAGACCCAACCTGGCTACTATCATCCATGCTTTCTTTACCTCGAGATTGGACTATTGTAACATGCTCTATGTGGGGCTACCCATGGTGATGGTCCAGAAGCTGCAGCTGGTATAGAATGTGGTGGCCCGCCTCCCTATGGGGACAGGTCACCACGAGCACATTACCCCAGTGCTCCATTCGCTGCACTGGTTGCCTATAGTTTTCTGTGTGGGCACGATTCAAGATGTTGTTTTTGACATATAAATCCCTAAACAGCTTGGGTTCTGCCTACCTGCGGTACCGCCTCATTCCCCGGGCCCTGGAATGGCCCCTTCGGTCAGCCAGGGGTGTCTTCTTGGAGGTCCCCTGAGTATCCCGGGGGGTGACTCTGGAGAGGGCGTTCTTGGTGGCTGCACCTAGATTGTGGAACTCTCTTCCAGCGGAGGCCTGGATGGCTCTGGATCTCCCTTTCTTTTAACAAAGATACAAGACCTGGCTGTTCCACCAGGCATTTCGTGAGGGAGATGGGTGGGTGGGATAGGTTAGGGTGGTAGGTGTTGATTATTGCCCCCAGTTTTAGCTGAATTTTAATGTATTGTTAAGTTATTTTTATGGATGTATTTGTGTTTTTATTGTTAGCTGCCTCGAGCTGCTGGGAGCAGAGAGGTGGGATATAAACGTTTTAATAAGTAAATATAGGTTACAAAAAACAGGTGAAAGCTCTCCCTAGGAAGCTAAAGAATGTGTTGTATGTCATAAAAACAAGCCCAAAGGCCCAAACGATAATGGAAAAGTTCACAAATAAAACATTGGGGAAGAAAATGGAAGCCATATTGGAAAGAATCAGGGATGCACCTGTAAGGCTGGGAGCTGGCAGATGAACTGAGAGATGTAGTCTAGAGTAGAGATCATAGGTCAAGCCGGGTAATCTCTTAGCACAGGCATCAGCAGGGAAATAAGCAGAGGCATAGTCTAGACAGAGTGAAACCAGGTAGTCCATTAGCACAGACATCAGCAGGGGGTTCAGTAGAGGTAGGTCAAGCCAGGTAGTCTGTTAACCCAGATGTCAGCAGAGGCTTAGTCTAGACAGAGAGTAGCTCAAGCCAGGTAGTCAGTTATCATGGGCAATAGCAGGCTGAGGACCAAGGCAGGAGGTAAGGAGAAGATGAGGAGGCAGGTAGGGAATGTGCAGAGGCAAGGTAGTGGAAAGAAGCCCAGGGAAGCTATACTGGGAGAGTGTGTTGGTAAGCCACTAGTAGCTTACTGTGCTCTGCTTATATTGGGGAAGAAGAAGAAATGCTAGGTACTTCCTGTTGTGTCCCATGACTCCTGGAGATGGCTATGGTTAGGGGTGTGCATTTCATTTTTGTTATTATAATAATAATAATGAAAAAATAATTACGAAATAATAACAAAAGTTCATATTTTTTATTTCATTATTTCCTGACCTTGGTATACACATTTTAAGCTGTACCTATTTTGTTTGTATTTGATTTTAATAGAATTTTGTGATATTGTACACATCACTGAAGGGAACATGCCTGCCAAATTCCAGACGGATTGTATGAAGGGTCTAGATTCTATTAGCATTATAGTTTGTGATGCATTTCTGGCTGTACCTTCTTTTCTGTCCATCCAGTTTGGATGGGATTTGGAAGGTCCATACCCAGTAAAAATGGGATAATCTGTGCCAAGTTTCATAAAGATTGGATAACAAGTTACTATTTTATAAGCAATTTATGTTTTGTGGTTTGCGCACACATTTCCAGCTGTAGCATCTTTGTTGTCCATCCAATATGGATGGAATAAGGACTCTGTGTACCCTTCATGCAAGAGATCGTCCCTGTCAAATTTTAGTCAATTTTTTTCTGACCTTCAGTTAGTCATTTAGGAAGGGAAAAACTAGTTTACAGTCCTGGGAGGAGACGGGGGAGCAGACAGCACAGAGCCAGGAGTCATGATTGATGTCGACGCTGGCCAATGAGCATCACAAACATCTGACTTGAAAGGTGGCACCTTCATGCCTTCCTGGCTGCCTCCTCCACTGCTGCCTGTCTGCTGCTCCTGCCAGTGTATATCTTTATCTCTCGTACAAGTCCTGCCCCCATGGGGTACTGTCTGATACCCTGTCATTTTTTGGGATAGCGATGCCCATGCCTGCTGGTTTGTGATGCCAGTTGGCCAGCAAAAATGTCAATGCTGTATCCTCATCCTGTTCTGCTACCACCCAACACCCCCTGCTTGTTACTGGGAAGTTGGAAGCATCTGCTTAGGAAAGAGCCACTATGGGATTCTCTTATATCCTCTTTCACAGTGCTGCAGCATGTGTTTGGAATGCTGACTGGCCAGCCTGCATATGTCCATGTGTCTGGATTGCTAGCATACTTCCCCCTCACTTCTGCCTTGATCTCTGAAGTCGCAGTTATGTCCTGGAATTTTCATTTTTGTCCCCAAATGTTCAGAACTAATATCTGCACAATTTCTGTTGAAATCATGAAATGTATATTGCTTATAAAATTGGGACCCTTTAGTCAATGTTTCTGAAATGTGTACGGATGATCTCTATGTTATGTGGAACAACCTTTCTGAAGTTCATTCAAATTGGATGGAAAACAAAGACGCTGCAGCTGGAAATGTGTGAACAAACCATGGAATGGATACATTGCTTATAAAATCATAACCATTGAATCAATCTTCCTGAAAGTTGGAAGGGGTGATTCCTTCTAGGAGGGGTACAATGAGTACAAATTGCACCAAAATTGCATGGAAAACGAAGATATTATAGCTGAAAATGTGTGCATAAACCACAAAACGTCAATTGCTTGCAGAATTGGGAACCATTATCCAGCCTGTATGAAATCTGGCAGGAATGATCCCTTGGGTAATGGCTACAATAAATCAAGTAAATCAGATTTAAAAATGAAGAAGTCACAGCCAGAAATCAATTTACCACAGAAATCAATGAGAAAAAAATAACAAAATTTAATTATGATATAAGGAATTATAAATAACAAAATAACAAGAAACAAGAACCCTAATGATGAAAAATGACCTCCTCCGAAAAAAATGGAATTGGGTCCCTGATGCACACCCCTAGCTCTGGTTGGTTAAAGCTGTACAGTCTCTGTGGTAAAGGAGCTTGCTCTACCTGCAGCCTGGCACTAGCATGATTAGAGGATGCCGCCTCTGAGAAGGGAGGTGCTACCTGCAGCCTAGTGCTGACGCAGGGCTTGTGGCTGTGATTGACACAGCTCCTTCCAAGGACATCTCCTGTGGGAGTGGCCAACATGTCCAGGTGCTGCTGCTGGAAGGCGTGGAGGAGGGTCAGGGCACAGATGTGGACCACTGGTTTCCATGATTTGTCTTCGAGGCTGTATCTTTCCCAGTCCACAAGGTACAGCACCTGTCCTTGATAAGAACATAAGTAGTGCCATACTGGGTAAGACCAATAGTCCATCAAGTCCAGCATCCCGTCTCTGACAGTGGCCAATCTTTCTTGGGAGAAGTACTCAACAGTTCACAATGGACAATCCATTTCCTGTTGTCCCAGCCCCCAACAGTAAGAGATTACATCCCAAAAACCTACTTGGCTAATAGTAATTGATGAACCTATCCTCCAAGAACTTATCCAATCCCTTTTTAAAAACTAGCTACACTATTGGCCTTGACTACTTCCTCTGGCAGTAAATTTCACAAGTTAATTGTGCACTGAGTGAAAAATGCTTTCTCTTATTTGTTTTAAATCTGCTGCCAGTTAATTTCATGGAGTGCCCCCTTGCTCTAGTACTGTTAGAGAGGGTAAATAACTGTTCCCTATTTAGGTGTTCCACACCACTCATGATTTTATAAACTTCTATCATATCCCCTCTCAGTCATCTCTTCTCCAAGCTGAAGAGCCCTAACTTATCAAGCCGCTACTTGAGGCGCAGTCTAAACAGATCATAGGTGAAGCTGGGTAGTCCGTTAGCATAGATGTCAGCAGAGGAATCAGTGGAGGCGTAGTCTAGTCAGAACATGGGTCAAGATGGGTAGTCAGTTATCATGGGCATTAGCACACTGAGGACCAATGCAACAGGCAAAGAGAAGATGAGGAGGCAGGTAGGGAACATCCAGAGGCAACGTAGTGGGTAGAAGTATAGGGAAGCTTTACTGGGGGAGTGTGTTGGTAATCCACTGGTAGCTTGCTATGTTCTGCTTATATGGGAGAATAAGAGGAAGTGCTAGGCACTGCCATTGTGTCCCATGGCTCCTGCAGTTGGCTGTGGCTGGAAGAGGCCATAACAGTCTCTGTGGTAAAGGAGCCTGGGAGGCAGTGCTGGAATGATTAGAGGATGCCTCCTCTGAGGAGGTAGGCGCTACCTGCAGCCCTGTGCTGGCAAAGGGCTCATGACTGTGGATGATAGCAGCTATGTGTTAATTAGGGGTGGGACATCAGTCCAAATACCGGCTACCGGTTTACCGGTTACCAGTTTACAAAAAAACGGATTACCAGATTAAAACTGGATTACCGGTGCCGGATTTATTGCATTGATTTCAATGGGGGAAAAAAAATACCTCCCCCCTCCCCCTCCCCCTCCCAGGCTGTGTGGGTGGAAGGGGGGGCACTCCCTGCCCAGCCTGGATNACCATCATCCATGCTTTCATTACCTCAAGATTGGACTATTGTAACATGCTCTACGTGGGGCTAACCATGGTGACGGTCTGGAGACTGCAGCTAGTATAGAATGCAGCAGTCCGTCTCCTTACGGGGTCGGGCTGCTATGAGCACTTTACACCGGTGCTCCAGCCTCTGCACTGGCTGCTTATAGTCTTCCAGGCCTGATTCAAGGTATTGGTGATGACCTATAAAGCCCTACACCGCCTTGGCCTGACTTACCTACGGGATCATCTCACTCTCCATGCCCTGGAGCAACCCCTGCCATCAGCCAGGAGCGCCCTCCTTGAGGTCCCCCGTGTGTCCCAGGAGGTCACTATGGAGAAGATGTTCTTGGTGGCCGCACCTCGGCTGTGGAATTCCCTCCAGGAATGACTAAGACCTGGCTGTTCTGCCAGGCGTTTGGTGGGGGAGATGAGGTTTAGCGTGGGGGGTTGTGTGTTTGGGAAGGGGTTGGGAGATCTATTGTTTGCCTTCCCTTTGATTGCATAATATGTATGTAAGCCGCCCTGAGCTGCCTGGAACAGGAGGGGCGGGGTAACAAAATTTGTTAAATTAATAAATAAAATCAGACTTCTCTGCATTTAGATCAGATATCTGAAATATGTTGCCAGCTGTCATAGTGGTAAAACATGACAAAGAACAAAATCACTTAGTAATGGCTTCACACTGTAAGTCAAGATGAACAGTATGGCTGCATGAGGATCAGGTATTTTGCTAGAGATAACATATGTCAGCTGCAGAAAACTTTTGTCCATCCACAGGGCACTTTTGGATTTAATAAAACCCCATAAACCAGAGAGGGGCTGAAGGGTGTTGCTAAGGAAGAGAAAACGACTGGAGGAGCATGCTCAAGGAAAGAAAGCGATCGCAGAGAGGGAAATCTTCACTGCGAGGAGGGGAAGGAACTCAGATGCCTACTTAAGAGTAGAGGCTGGGTCTGTGTGGGTTGAATTCATCCACTGGAAAAAAGCCCATGGGCCATATTTACCCCAAGTGGTTGGTTGGTTCCCTTCTAATGCCATATGTTAACAGTTCTGGAGAACAAAGACAAGACATCACCTGCATTTAACAAACATTTTAAAAACAAGACCGAGAAAACATTTAGTAAGTTCCTGTCTTTCCAGTTACCTGTTTACAACAGATAAGCCATTTGGAATTTAGAGCCATTTGTGTCCTCTTTTGGCACAATGACCAGGCCTTAAGGAAGGAGCTAGCGGTGTGCATGTCATTTATGTTATTACAATAAAAATAACAAATATTGTCATTTTCATTATCTTTATTGCAATAATGAAAATGACAAATAATAGTAACAAAAATAGAAAGGAAAA